>ML777144.1:954232-1001787 GCA_009831015.1 Picea engelmannii
GTTAATTGCATGCTACATTTTGTGTGATCTGAGTAATTTTAGTTGAGAGTGATTTTATTGGTGAAAGTGGTTTGTTCTCAACAATCATTGTTAACTCAACTGCATACTAATGTGCCATTTATTTTGCTTATGTTGGAAAGAAGGTTAGTTTGAAGACGAGTAAAAATATAATATTTGTATGGGCATCTAAAATAGGAAATTCTATGAGTATTTATGTTAGCTTGTTGATTATAAATTTGCATAGAACTTGGTGATTGTTGGAACATATGTTGGGCAGTGCTTTTTCACCTACATTTATGTTATCTATACATACCTCATCGATCACAATACCTACAAGTTCCATAAGGAATGGAAGGTGTATAAATTCACTTCTACTACTGTCGATCCTTTACTTTTAAGTTTTTGGTAGGCCAACTATCAAGCAAGCTTGAGCAAGTTCATGATGCTATATCATTCGAGGAGCTAAGGTAGACAATGTATTGAGTTTCCTCCTCTTGTAATTAAATCTATCATGGATGCATAATGTGATGTTTTTGATGAACTAAAAAGGCTCCCTCCTAAGTGGGCCATCCAACACTCCATTCATCTTGTGCCATGTTCTTAGCTGCATAATCGATCAAGGGTTGTGAGTGAAATCAATTGATAGGCTTTTTAGTCATTAAATTGCATGGATGATAGTCACATCAAAATATCTGACAAAATTATTTAGCCATCCCCATCTGCCAGTTTGCAACTTCCCAAGCTGATACCATGAAGCTCAAGCATAGGCACACTGTAAGAACCCATAGCCTATTCCCCATCAATGATATCCCCTTCCAAATGCATCAGACTATATACAAATGGAGTAACACCAACATGTAGATCCCTCTGTGAGTAAGAGTCCTCAAAGAAGTAAAAGATCATGGACTGTGAGTGCATAACCTCTACTGTTATATCAAAAGTTTGCCTTATATTTCATGATGAACACCTATAATAAAATTGAGAAATTTCTTCTTTTTTATGATAGATAATATTGAGAGAATAAACTTGCAACCAGATTGGCCCTAAATCCTTCGCCGCCTCTCTTGAGGCGTCGACTTGATCAATCCGACACTTTTGTACCGACCAGTCCGGTTGAGACCGTAGACACAAAACCCGTAAAAACTAATGCTTCTTCTCTGGATGTTGTAATCGTATCAGATCTTGGAGACAAAGAATTCACGCAACCATTCAACCCTCCGTTAACTAGAACTGACGGCCCAATTGTTGTGCAAATTCCAGCTCCCAGGTTCAGACTTCATTGACAATCACCCTCTTCAGTGGGTCGTAATGGAAGACACTCCAAAAGTGTTTGGGTCAAGAGTCCCTACAATTCCCATGTCGACAATGATCATCGGTGGGATCTTCCCTCCTGGTGTGTCTAACCAAATGTCCAGTGTGGTTCAATCCACCATAGCCACGTCAATCAACAAGTGAGCTTCGTTGATTGTCTGTTCCACTCAACCTTTGGGTGCAACCACGTCGTTACCTTCGATAACTAACACTTTTTTGTTTGGTATGTCATTGATGAGCATGCAGAACATCTTGATTGGTTCTCAATCAATGTCCCAAACTTCTAACATTGGTTTGGGGATTTCTTCGATTCCCTACCAAGATTTTCCTAGGGGGAGGTCATATTTCCCCGCCGTTCACATGGATCCACATTACACTATTACAATTAGTCTTGAAACATTGCAATTTTTTCTTCTGTATAAATAATTTAGGGCTAGAATTCATTATAACTAAAATCTGATTGTTATTATTGTTTTTTCTTACACTTAGAGAACATTAGATTTATAATTTTTTTGGTATTGTGCAGGTTAATGGAATTTTTTTCATAATGGATAATTCATAAAACCAAATACAAAATATGTTCCCAATTAAAGAGGTTGACCTAGGGAAAATGATGCTTTTGATGTTCCTAATTTGGGACCACATAACATAGTCCTTCAATTCACCCCAGTTGGAAGGATTTTTTTTTTTCATCCCAATCTGAGGGAAAAACAATAGATTTTTTTCCTCCATCAATCCTTGTTGATCAACATGACCAAAAAAATATTGGTGTTTCTTCAGAATCAATAGCTCCTATACAACTTGATGGTCATTCATGTTATTTTAATGTACAAGAGGGCATTGAACATGGTAGAAGGCATGTGGCTCATCGTTCAAGAAAAAACATATTAGATCTCAAGAAGCAGTCTCGATGGCTTAATGAGAGAGTTAAAGAGGGAAAAAGTAAATGGAGGGATCTTGGTAGTTGGTACTCTGGAAAACCAATTGAGAATGTGGAAGAATGTGACATTATTGGTGCAAATGGAAACTACTTAAGTAGTAGTTTCACTGCAAGTTCTAAAGTTGAATATCTAATGGAGCATTTATATGGAGTTCTTGAAAATATTTGTTCAATTTTTGTGGATGATAATTGTAAGAAATTCACTCCTAGGAACATGGCTTCAATTTTTATTGAATAAAGTATGACTCATAAGGCATTACAGTGTCTAAAGCATATTGACAATCATGGTGTATTTAAGGGATTTAATGCAACATAAATTTGTGAGGAAATGAAAATATGGGGCAATGAAATTGATAAATTGAATATGGGATGGGAAAGAACTGATGGTTTTACCTTTGGAATTATGGTAAAAAAGGTATAGGTATATGCTTCATATATGGTTGAATCCTATGAGAAGAGATCCGGTGAAATGGTTGAAGATGTGGTTTTTAAGATTGGTATTGATTCTCGTCTCAATTATGATAGAGGTGGGCAAGTATGTGAGATATTACGTGAACTTATACATGATAATGGTTTACTGTCTTGTATAAGCATTGGAAAATGGGATGGAAAAAAGGAATACAAGCAGGTTCTAGCACATGCTGTTGATCCAGAAAATGAGAACAACCTAATGAAACAAATAAAAATGCTTTGTGAGATTGGCATTGCAATGAGTGATGGTAAAGTAGTGAATGTAAAATTGATTGAGTGCCATAATCTTGTTGCAACTTGCCAGTTAGTATGTCATGGAAAAGTGTCACCGATGGGGAATAATTGTTTTCCATGGTGCACATGCTCAAAAAGAGATAAACACATGGTTACACAACAACATTCTATTGAAGAAGGGGACACAATCAATTCAGTTGCAAAATTGCATTCAATGTCTTCAAAGTTAATTTTGGTAAGTTTTATTAATTAAATTGGTGTATCAATTTTTATGTTTTTGGTAATTATATGTCAATTCTTATGTAATTTTACATCTCAGGAATTGAACCCTTCATTAGATTCAAGTAAAGGATGGTTGGACCAAGTTGATATTTGCATCGTTGATGTAGAACCACCTTTACATGGTATTTCACTGATTGTTATTAAGAACTATCCCATGGATCAGTCAAATGATGACAAGGTATGTGTTTTTCCTTTTAATGTTCATTTAAAATAGAATTCAATTTTTTGCTAATATATAAATTAACTTGTTGAAAATTATAGTTGACACTAGGATCAATTTCCAATTTGGCGTATTGTTCTCGTCATACTGGAATTCAAACTATTTTGAAAATATTTTGTATGGTTGAGAGAATAACATAAGAGTTTGACAAGACAAATCCAACTAAGGGGCTTGATAAATCAAAGTTCATTCAAATTTCAAATGAGCTAGAAAGAATTGGAGTTGCATGTAAGCTTGGGGAATGAATTCATAATAAAAGTATTGAGTACATGAATCTCAACTATGGGAAATCTGATGGAGCAATGCTAGACAAAATCCTAAGTCGACATGATGGAATTTTGAAGGTATAATAATTTTTTTAAACATATAAACTATTATTGGTATTCAATTTTTTTTTGAAGTAATAGTCATTTTACATTTTAGGTTATTCAAGATCTACCAGATGAATAAAAATACAAAAAGTTGGTGAGAATGTTGGGGGATTACAGAGAATTCCACACTTTGCAATTGCAAGGATCTATAGGAAGTGATGCCTCTATGTATGAGGAAAGGTACAATTATCTTTCATGTAGTATTAGTGCAATTAAATCATGTATTTAGTAGGTGGATTCTAATTTTTACTAAACATCTGGAGCATTCATTGCAGGATTGGAAAACTTGCAAGTGAGTGGCTTTGGTTTTGTTCCTCTTATTTAGGAGATGACATGGTTCCTTACATGCATATTCAAGGGGAACATGCTCTTCAGATGACTAAGGGTTGCCATCCTCATACCTTGGGTCGTTTAATAAATGAGGTAATGGAACGTAAACAGAGGGGGATGAAAAATTTGAATACCAATCAAGGAGCACAAAGAGGTTGCATTGGTATGGATTATTGAAACACATTTGACCATGATAAAATGTGTCTTGTTAATGAGATGAGGGCACAATTTTTTAAGCTAGTGATAAGATCATAAGGTATCTTACAGAAACAAAAACAAAGAAAATGTGTGCCTCCAATTATTAAAAACCAACTTCGGCTTGAATATGAAAAGTGTTTGAATATAATTGATATGGATACTGCAATAGAGTTGGCCTCTCATTTCTCTGATGTCACTCCTCATCAAGTGAAGCAATTGTTTAACTCATGGGTGAAACAATCTAAAACATCAGTAACTACACAACCAATTGTAAGTCACTTTTATGTATAAATGGTATTTATTTGATTTCCATTTGAGATCTTATGCAATTTAAAATTTTACCTTTTCATGTTCATGCTTGCAGAGTAAATTTCTTTCTCTTTCAAGGCCAACAAGCAAATATGGAAAAGATGCCTACATTGAATCACATTGGTATGGAAGATCATTTAATAAGGGGAAAAGAGTTCAAGTGCCATTGCTTTCCCCTTCACCAAACACTACTATTGAGACACACCAAAATGTTGTTCCATCTACTAGTGAGTTTTTCCAAACCATCTACTACTGATTTATATGGCACTTATCGACATTAAGTCTTTAAGATCAATTTTTCTTTTATTTTTTATGTATCTTAACTTAGTTTTTTTTTTTTCTATTAGAAAAATATTTCATTAATAAAATATTTATTGTAAATGAAATGATCACTTGAAACAAAGGATGTACTTATTTCAAATAACCCACTGAAAGAACAGACACAAAGTAAAAGAATTTTTGTTGTGATAAAGAGTCAAAGTAAAAAGAAAAAAAATGTGAGAACCAATATTCAATGGCCTATATTCAATGGGATTGATGGAACATTTTGTTACTTTTGTATAACACATTGTATGTTATCATTTCATTTTTATGCAATCGAGATGTTTATTTCACTTTAGTTATATTCATATGTGACCTTATTATTTGAGGATAATATGTATCAAATAGTGTCATTGGACACTTTTGTATCTCAAGCACCATAAATTACCAAAACGGTGTCTTTTGATACCATCATTTTTAAGATCATTTGTGACCAATGATTCTAGTTCCATTGTGCCATAAAACACAGTTCAAGTCATACATGTTTTGAGAAATGTTTAGATGGTTAAATTAGGATGGATGGAAACCCTACCCACATGAAAGTCATACAGTCCTATGGGCAGAGTTGCCATGTAGGATGTATGGAAACTCTGCCCATAGGCATGTGTGAAAAGTTGCCATCCATCCTACATGGAAACTCTTCATGTGGGAAGAGTTTCCATCCATCCTACACGACAACTCTACCCATAGGACCGTGGGAATAGTTTCCATATAGGATGGGTGACAAATATTCCCACAAATACATCAATGTAGTTAAATAGTTTGAGGGTGCAAAATATCCAGGTTTGCAACTGCAGTTTTATTTATCTCTATTGGATTTTTTTAAGGATTATACACAAAATTTACGAACACTAATATCTCCCCTAACCTGGTCTATTGAATAATGAGATCACTGAATATTTTGATTCCAAATTATGGTAAAAGTTGAAACATACTTTTCAGGATTGGACAATGTGTTAAAACTCATGAATACAAAACAGGAGCCTTGTTGATGGTTTATGAGATTGCTAATGTTAGCTCATCAGTTATGTCACAATGTGTAAGTCCTAGGAAGACCATGTCCTGGATGCATCTCTTCATCAACTCCCAGGAATAGAACATGCATCTTTAAGGCTTCAAAAAGTGAATTTGCAACTTATGTTGTCCTATGTAGATGAAATGGTAAAACTTTCCATAACCCTATAATGTCCTATCAAATACATGATTTCATCTTTTTCAAGTAGATATATGATTTCGTTTCTCATTTCCAACTCTTCATCATTCTCGTCTTCTGCTTTCTGTGGAATGGATCCAGATATGTTGGAAAGAGGAAACAATCACAAGACCATGGAGGAATGTGGTTCATTTCTACTGATAGAATGTGATGCAACATTTATGGACAAGAAGAATTAGGGAATCCTAAGTAATGTTCACATTATTGTAGTCAATCAAGGTGATCCTTTTCCTCAAATTCTTTTGAATATATAAAACGTAATATGTTCCTTAAATCTTCTACATTTTTATTTTTTATTTTTTAGATCAATTGCGAGTACAAGGGAAACATGTAAGAAAACAAGTATACATCGAGGTATACAACTCTGTTAGCTCTTGTTTGTAACTCATTTTAGTTACATCTCTATTGCTTTGCATTAAGGTTTGAATTTGAAAACAATGGTACATAAATCCCTGTCTTCTCATAACCATAGGAGATAGAGTCCTCTTTTTGTTCTTTTTTATTTTTTTATCCATGATTTTGAGCTAGAAAAGCTATTGGCTAAAATGTAATCAACAACCTTATGGCTCATTATGTTTTGGGAGGTCCATAATTATCACTTAGGAATCTTTATTACATCTTAAAAGAGTGGGTGGAACACAAATGCCCATTACCCTACCTTTGAAATATGTTCAAATTTATAAGCCATCCATTTATCCATCTTTAGCATTTGTGTGTGGGAAGAGTTGCCATCCTAGATGGAAAATATGCCCATAGGTCCGTGGTAAGAGTTGTCATATAGGATGGCAACTTTGCCCACAGACCCGTGGGCATAATTTCCATGGTTTGTGGGAAAAATTGCCATCTAGGATGGCAACTCTACCCACAGGTCTATGGGTAGAGTTTCCATCTAGGATGGAAAATCTGCCCACATACCTGTGGGAAGAGTTGCCATGATCATAGATGAAAAATCTGCCTACAAACCTATGGGCAGAGTTGCTATCCTAGATGACAACTTTGCCCAAAAAACTGTAATGAAGTATCCTATGATAAACTCTTTACTTCACCTTCCCTTTGAAATTTACCTATGATATACTTTGTAGATGATATGATAAATAAGTAAAGCATATATTCACCTTCTTTTATTTTGAAGACAAGACCAAAAAGTTATGTGGCTTTTTTGAGTTCTTCCTTCAATTCATTTATGACTTTCCTAGTGTCTCTATCTTTGTGATGTGTGTTGGTTTTGTTAAATGGAAATGATAAATATTCGTCTCTTTTACTCTACATCATATTCTTGAAGGCCATATATTGATACATAATTCTTTAGCAATCCTAATAAGAAGATGAGTACTTGTTCCTATTTTGTAATATTACAAATCTCAAAATCTAATACATATCATACACGCACTTTAAATATTAGGACTGTAGGAAAAATAATATATCAAATGCCAACCTCCTCCATATCCACAATGGAATCCTATGATTATAGTGCAAATGCGATTTTTGAAATTTAAAAGAGATATTGTTAGAGTTTAGAGTTACGCTAAAAGAAGAATCCACTACACTTGAGTTGCTAAAAACAATTCAGGTATATAAGGGAATTGATGTGAAGATGTTATCCTTGGATGTTACTGAAAAAATGGAGACTACTAGAACTCACCATTTTCAAATCAATTTTATCATTCAACATATTTCATCATTCATATAAATCAAAGAACAATTAATAACTTTTTATTTTTCTTTCTAAGGCTCAAGAGAAGGATTAGAGGCAATACTAGTAGGGATTGTGAATTGTATTTTCTTTATTCGTGTATCTCTTAGGGTTATACCTATACTCCATTGGTCAAGCAAGTCTACTCTTTCACCTCACATATTGAGAAAAGTAGTAATATAATCCATGTGAATTTAAAATACAAAGAGGAGAAGACAAGTATAACGTGAGTGAAATTCACATCTACAAGAAACTATTTTTGGAGAAACACATAAGCAATACGTTTTGGGGGATTAGAACTAAACAACACCTTTGCATAGGATATCCTCCTCATGGAGGATTTTAATGAAGAGAGAGTTGTCATCTAGGGTATGAGGGAAGAGTTGCCATCCTATATGACAACTCTGCCCATAAGTCTGTGGGCAGAGTTACCATCCTAGATGACAACTCTGCCCACATACCTGTGGGTAGAGTTTTCATCTAAGACCATGGAAACTCTGCCCACATACATGTGGGTAGAGTTGTCATATAGGATGGAAACTCTTCCCATAAACTCTACCCACAGGTCTGTGGGCAGATTTGCGTATAGCTTCCATATAGGATCCTAGATGACAAATCTGCCCACAGACCTATGGGCATATTTGTCATCTAGGACCATGGCAATTCTGCCCACAGGTCTATGGGAAGAGTTGCCATCTAGGACCATGGGGTAGGCTATCCTCCTAATGGAGGATTTTAATGAAGAGAGAATTATCATCTAGGGTTTGTGGGCATAGTTGCCATCTTAGATGACAACTCTACCCACAGGTCTGTGGGCAGAGTTGCCATCCTAGATGACAACTCCGCCCACAAACCTATGGGAAGAGTTGTCATCTAGGACCATGTCAACTCTTCCCACATACCTATGGGTAGAGTTTTCATCTAGGATGACAACTCTTCCCACAGACCTTAGATGACAACTCTCTCTTCATTAAACTCCTCCATGAAGATATCTGCCCATAAGTACATGATATATATTGAATTTTTAGTGTTTTTAAAATCCATCAGCATTGAAGTGTTGGACAACACTCATTTCATGGCTTGATGGTTGAATAAAAACTTACTTCAAATCTATACTAGTCAATACTTCTTGTTGATGGTTAGGTGGTGATGTTGTTGGGTTATGGGATCACTATTATTGTAAATTTTTGAAGACGATCTTAATAAAATTATCTTATATTATCTTATTATTGACTCCTTTTTGGTCTCATGAGATCACTATTACAATTTATTCTTCTTGTAGGATTTACCTACAATAAACATGCATGTGCATTTCAAGGTTGCACTTCCTCCTTGAAATATATAGGAATGGACATTATAATACAAGTGTTGGATACCATTTTTTATGCTTATTCCCGCCATAAACCTTCAGTTTTGCCTTGAATTTCACTTATCATATTTCCCATATTTATTCTACTTTAGCTTCAAAATAATGATTTCAGGTACATTTGTCATTTACTTTTCATGTTTGGAATTTATTCAAAATTTAGACATTAAAATTAAAATTTTAACATAAATTACAGGAAGTCACAACTTCTCGTAATAACTTCGAGGTTCATATACTTGCAGGACAACTGGGTAGATTCTGGGACATGTGGAGTGATCCTTGATGTCCACATATGTATAAAGATCTATTCACTTCCAGAAAAAAAGGCTTCACATGTGCGAAGTCAAATCTAGTCAAACCTATCCACTTTTGTAGGAAATGCCCTGTTTCTAGCACAAAATCAACGCAGTTTTGGGATTTCTTGGGATTTTCACTAATTTTGTGGATCTAAGAGATGGATTTGACCTTCTTAGAGTAAATCATGGATCATATCAACTGATTGAGATTCATCCTATCATTTGTGGTTATGAACTCTTTGTATAAATATCCAAAGACATGGATGGATAATACTACTTCTTCTTAATATAATTTGCAGACTTGGAGCTTTGGAGATAAGATTTGTGTTAATTATTTAAATGAGTTTTCTGCATTAGTTAATGCTATTAGCATATTTCTTTTAGATGATTTTACTTCAGGTGTGCAATCAAAGCATTGGAGGGCCCCCATTGCCAAGCCTCTGCACTCAATTCTACATGTTTTCATAGATACAACAATGATATGCTTTTATGCTTTATGTTTACTGTAGATTGATTGCCATTTCTTAAAATGCTCGACAAACTTGATTGTTGACAGGTTTAGTGAAATATTATGAATATACCTTCTGTAAAGAAGCTTAGTTTTTCCTCTTATAGTACTCAAGTTTTGTGAAAGTGTAGTTTTTCCTCTTTCAACAATAAAATTTTAATCTGTCTTTTAATGAACTTGATTGATTGCTAAGTTTTACAGAACACTATGAGAATGACCTCTTGTAAAGGAGTTTAGTGATCCATATTTTATGAGCATAACTAAATGACTACAGATTATTAACAGGTTCTTAACACAAAATAATAAAGATACAGTAAAACTGGTTTTCTATTCAATAAGGAAATAAGTTGAAACTGTAAGCAGTGGAAAACAAGCTTGCTGGAATGGTGGCGGCTTATCTCTGAGAAGAGATGTGACGACTGCGCTCATTCGCAAGAAGATGGTTACAATCATGCTCTGAAGGAAATTTTTACAATAAACAGGAATGTGAAAAACCCTAGACATCCAAAAACCTAACACTAGGAGATGAAGCACCAAAAGTCATGTGGGCCCTGTTTGGGTAAGTTAGTACATCAACTTCTCGGGGTCGTAACTTTTGCATACGATCTCCGTTTGGGGTGCAAAATAGCTCGTTGGAAAGGTATCGTCGGGGATATTCATTTTGGGGGCTCAATTAGAGCCTTTAGATATTATTGAGAAGCTCGATCCCAAAAAACCTTCATTTAGGCCCTCAAAATGGCCCTCGGAAGTTAAAAACTGCTAAAAATAGTAAATTACCAAAATTGTCAGAAAACTATTTTGAGCCAGTTGGAAAAGGTGGGTGGCCACTGATATCCACTTGGATCATTTAGTGTTTTGTTACTTACAACGATTAAGTTCTATTTAGTGTGCCTATTTTCATTTTAATGCAAATGTGGTTATGCAAGTGTGTTTTAGGCAAGTGCGATTCCTTTTTAAACTAGTCCAAATCTACAAATCCATATATATTGGTGTGCTTCAAAGTTCTACGAATTTCCGGATTGATAATAAAATTCATGATCTAATTTACACCCTTAAATTAGACCCACAACAAGCATAGTGCTAAAAGTATGAACAATTCAGGTTTATTGTGTCCTTGTAACCATTATGCACAAGCACATGAACATGCTTGTTGTTGGAACTTGGGAGGGAATAATCTTTAAAAGAAGAAAAAAACTTCACATTCATTAACAAATAAAGCAATAGGGTTCCACCTCATGTTTCTAAATTGGTATTTTACCACAATGCAAAACAAGTTATGAGCTACTTATGAGATAGGGTCATTCCATGAAGATTAAGGTCACTAATAAGAAGTGATGGCACAAAAAAAATGTTCTTGAAGGGATAATAGGATTGCATGGTAACTGTGGTATGTATGATTTTAATTGAGAAAGCATTTCATGCTTTGTAATAAATTAATGGGGAAACAAATTCTTAAATTGTGTACTTGGGAACCATCTTGGTTGTGCATCTCAGATTCTCAATGGCATTCTAATTGGCATGTCGATGTTGTATGCTTGGAATGATTGGAGTTGAATCTTTGATGAAGACAAATTGCACATTGACTTAGATAACAATCCTACATGCATGTATGCAGGATGCCATATCTTCCCACAGAGGCATCCTATAGGCCTATAGGATGGAATCTCTGCCCATAGGCCCTTGTGGGCAGATATTCCATCCTACAAGCCTGTAGGATTCCATCTCTGCCCATAGGCCCTTGTGGGCAGATATGCCATCCTACAAGCCTGTAGGATTCCATCTCCGCTGATAGGCCCCTGTGGGCAAAGATGCCATTCTACAAGCCTGTAGGATGCCATCTCTTGGTGTACAAAATGACTTCAATTGCTTTAGTTTCATGCTTTGGATGCTTGGTGTACAATATGTTTTGCACTGTTTTTGGTAATGAGAGTACATTTTAGTCATTTTACTCTTGTGGTGTAATTGGAAACACACCTCCTTTTAGAGGAGGAGAAGGGGGTTCAAATCCCTCCTAGATTTTTATTTTGGATTAGTAATTCCAACTCTCTACCAATGTGAAAATAACTGCAAGAACCTATACCAATTACAAATTTCAAGCCTTGCAAATATGATACAAAGACACTATGAAAAATGATGTGATATAGAGTTCATATATTCAAATTTTGTTGTATAATTTACTACCTAAAAGGCTGGTTGTAAACTTACTATCCTACAAAAGTTGTTGTAGAGTTTGCGAAAAATAGAATTTTCTATAGAGTTTGCCTCCAACTGAATTTGTTGCAAAGTTTCCCACCAACAACAAAATAAGTGGTCGTGACATTTGTTGATAAAACTGAAAACCTATTCACTTATCATCCCTAGCCTATACAAGAAGATTCCAACTTGTGATCAATAGCCCAACAAACACAATATTTTCAGGTATATAATAGTATAGGTTTCTAGAAGTAGAAAACATAATTTTAAGTGGATCAATGGAAATTGTCTTCATATTTTGTTACCAACAAAAAGGATAAGGTATACATGTGTGTAATACTGATTGATAAACGATCATGAATCTTCTCTTTAAATGCTATCGACTACCATAGGATTTTATATCATTGGTTGACTGATTTATAACATTGATAACAATGATTTTCTAGCCATGTTAAAAACCCCTCTACTGGATTTTGCATGAACATCAAAGCTGGGTAAATGATAAATAATATTAAGGGTAAATCCCAGTATAATGTACAAAAACAAAATGGCTCACTCAGAATTACACTTAGAACTATTGTTGTACTAGGCATTTCAAAAGAATCCAATAGCTAAAATGCATACCATAAAGGGAAACTAATCATCATGTGTACACAAAATAGAAAATTAATGTATTTATAACTTTATTGAATTAGAACATAGAAGGCCAGAATTCTGACTACAAAGAGTTATTCGTGAAATAAGAATACACCAATTATGATGAAAATGATGTTTCCACAGAGGAATGTTCTTTACATATCCAAATAAGGTGCTCTAGTTGTCATTCTTGATCCATAACAACGATATGTAGGATCCCATTGCTGTGTACCCCAAGAAAAGTGTATAAACACACGGGGTTCATGGATTTTGTTCAAATAACGAAATCTGAATGTTTTACCCACTTGCCATTTGTCAGGAGGTTGTGACTGTTGATTGGAATCCGAGGTTGGTTGAAATCGATCAGGAAAATTTTTCTATGTATAGAAGACAATTTCCTTGAGATTTTCATAGACTTAAATAATGAACTCTAATGAATTATTCCTCCTTACAATCCTAGGAGGCACTAAGTGCATTGTAATAAGTTCAAATGTCACCATGAAACTCTCATCTGAACATGGAATCTCCACATGAGACTCGCTACGTATTGTGTTTTGAGATTTCAAGTGATTGTAAACTTTGTATGAAATTAGTTGAATAATGTGATTATGTTCTTGATGTGCTTGCAAAATGCCCAGAAATGAAGGTAATGCATTATTGGGTCTCCCATATTCCCTAGAGGAATATAATCTAGCTGCAACAACCTCATTATCACCCTTTGTTGAAAGAAGTTGGAAACTAGTATGATTTCCATCCTTTGTGGAAAGAAATCGACAAAAGAATGATTCCCCCATTCGAGTGGTTGGGCCACACTTTATAATAGATCTCTTCATAAAGAAAACATCGACAAAACCTATAACAAATTACGATGCAATTAACATGATATATTAAAAATTTAATAACATACATTAAAAATTTAATAACATACATTAAAAATATCATTTTCATATATCAATTGATAATTCAGGAACATATTAAAGGATTCATATATATTAAATTTTTAATATATCATGTTAATTGCATCGTAATTTGTTATAGGTTTTGTCGATGTTTTCTTTATAGATCTCTTCATAAAGAAAACATCGACAAAACCTATAACAAATTACGATGCACTTAACATGATATATTAAAAATTGAATAACATACATTCAAAATTTAATAACATACATTAAAAATATCATTTTCATATATCAATTGATAATTCAGGAACATATTAAAGGATTCATATATATATATATATATATATATATATATGATATCAAGAATGCTTCCTGTGTGTAAAAAACCTTGCGTGGATGCAAATTCACACCTTCAGGAATTTAGTGGCCTCAACCAATGACATCCTCAAGACGATCAAATATTCTCACCCAACAAAATGATTTATTAGATGAAACATCTACTAGGTAGTCCAACAATTCTACAGGATAAGGAATACCCAATGATTCATCTTTAGACAAACCAACCACATTTTCATATTAAATGCAGACATAGTTATCTGACTTGATAATTAAATCAATTGGATTTGTAGTAGGTATAACAATCCCATCCAAATGAATGAATCTTTCCCCATCAATCTTAACAAAACACTAATCTATTAATAGAGGAGTCACATCCAAGATAGATCCAATATAATATCCAGGTTTAATACATGATGAAACCATTTCTTGTAATACAGTTGAACTAGTCAAACCTAGTAGTAATTGTAGTTCACTTAATGAGGGATGGTGTAATGAAAGTCTTCCATCTTCATCTATGTAGACCATATGCACATGAATAACATTATGCATACTCTCAATCCATGAATCATTTGTACCAACAATGTAATGGTTTGGATCATCAACACATGGGTCTAAGCATGTCAACTCTAGGTTACATGTCTAATACTCATCAAGAATTTTTGATATCATAATTTCTTTCAAACCATTTTGTTCTTCATTGAGAAGAGCAACAATATCAAAGGGTGGAATATTGCCACTAAGAAACTACATGGTTGAGCGAGTTCTAAGTAGATATGGTTTAGGCCCATCATTTTGCATCTGGTCATTAACATTACCACCAACCAAGGAGCTATCATTTGGGACTACAACACTAGACGATGCTTGTGATTTTTTCCTACATCGAGCTTGCAAAACCTTATCCATGAAAAAGGTGAGAAAACCTGCACATTACAAGAAAAGTTGCATTTTATTATTGCACATTACATGGAAAGTTGCATTTTCTTATTGCACATTACATAAAGCGATGTCAAACTAGGATAAGATCAAAGTACGTAAAAAAAAAACATGTGAGAAATAAAGTGATGATGGGTTTCATCGGTTTGTGATGGGGCTTCACACCCACAAGAAAGTCTAATTTGGTGTTGAATTTGTGGAGGGGTTTCTCAAGATAACCCCTAGACTTGTATATAAAGGAGAGAGGTCATTGTGACTTTTCATTATTACGGTGACAAGTGAGAGAGAGCTTGGTGATTTAAGTCAAACCCTTGGTGACCTTAGTCCAGCTATGGAAGAGGTTACTTAGCCATAGTTTCTATTGTGTTTTGTCTCATTTTGGGAAAGTACAAGTGAGGAGGAGGGTCGTATCTCAGTTAGCAACCAAGAAAGGGAAGGTCAAGGCCTAGGAGAGGCTCGACCTACTGGAACAACCTAGCCAAAACAAGAAATTAAGGTGTCATAGGTGCCAGGAGGCTCAACCTAGTTGGTACAACTCTCCAAGAAGGCTCATCTAGGTTCCATAGGAAACAGAAGGTGGCCAGTAGGCTCCACCATCCCATGGTAGGTTAATACATGGTAGGGATATCAAGGAAGAGGATGTTGGGTGGTTCAACCTATCAATAAAGAGGGGATGATGGTTGTTGTGGTTTGTTCTAGCTGAGAACAAGAGGCTGTATTCCTAGAGGAGGTATGTTGTAGGGTATAGAAGGCTACCACAGGATAACAAAACCTAGAGGAGGTATGCACATGTGCTAGAGGGCTGCCAGGGATCCCAAAACAGGTGCAAACAAGTGGTAGCAAGTCCAACAAGGGTTTGTCCCTGCAAAACAAGGCTGGACAACAAGGACACGAGTCTATTATAGGTGGAAATAGATGGTACAATAAGTTACATGAAGGAAAAATAACATATTTGAGGACAATCAAGAGTTATTACAACAAATCCCTAACAACATATTTTTGGAGCTGAGATTTGGCACAAAAATTGTTGATCCTAAAGTCTACATTTGACTACTAAAGGAAAAAGCTAGTACACCTTAGATTTGGAATGGTTTGTTTTTTTGATAATTTTATTTTGTTGGTCAACTAAAGGATGGGTTTTCAAAGATGATAATTTGGTTGGACTAGCCAAACTGTATGAAGGTAGATTCTCCTTAGCTAATGGTATGGATATTGATGGACAATTGGGGATATGAAAGACAAACATCGAAGACAATAGACAAAAATGCAATGAATTGCTTGCTATGTGAGAATAAAGAATTAAAATAATATCTTAATACTTAGACAAATATCTTGATGAAAATCATCCAACATGTTTCCAAATAGTTGATCTTTTCACTAAACAATAGCTGTATAACTGATCCGAGTCGATATTGGTGGCCACCCACCTATTCCAACTGGCTCCTTTGGACAGTTTTAGTTCAACATGTTCTTATGTAATTCTTTGTAATTGTGGATTCTAAACTTTCAGGGTTGTCTAAATCTCGACACAGCTTCTAGGTGGATATTGGTGGCCGCCCAACTAATCCAACTGGCTTATTTTGGAAGTTTTCATGTTAGTACATCTTTCTCTACTTCCAGAGCCATTTTGGGCCCCTAAACAATGTTTTTTTTTGATTTCCACAGTCAAAATTTAGACATAGTCAATGTTTGACAACATAATGTGTAGCTCTCGAAAAGACCTTTCCAATGGGCTATCAAGTGCCTAAAATGGAGGTCGTATGAAAAAGTTACGACCCCATGAAGTTGAGGTACTAACTTACCCATCGAGGCCCACATAACTTTTGGTGTTTCATCTCCTAGGGTTAGGTTTTTGGATGTATAAGGTTTTGGAATTCAGGAGTAATGTTAAAAATTCCTCTAGAGCCTCATTATAATCATTCTGTTCAGACAGATGCGCGTAGCAACCACATCTCTTCTCAGAGATAGCTACCACCATTCGAGCAAGTTGTTTTCAGTTCTGTAGTTTTATATTTTCAACCTATTTTATTTATTCAATAGAAGTTATTGTTCACTCGATATTTGTTTTTTTTCTTTGTATATCTGTGTTATTGTATTCAGTCTATGATTTATTTCATTCTACTCATAAATTCATATTAGTGGTATTAGAGCGGTCTGCTCTTCGTTTATTTTTCTTCATGAATGTCCCCGACAAGATCTGGGTACAAGAATTTGGGACTCAAACCAGTCGAGCCTTTGCAAGATCGGCCATGTTGAGCCTGACAAAAACTCATGGGGGACAAGAAGAAATATGATGGAGCAGAAGATCCTTTTGAATTGTTGCTGTATGAAGCCCTTGTGCGACAAAGGAATGAAAAGATGGACAAATTTACACAGATCCTTCGACGACTACCCACAGGAGACGCATCATCATCAAGTGGCCATGCAAACCCCTTCAAGGTACAAGTAAATTTTGATATTCCATTATTTTAAGGACTGATAGATGCAGATGTTATAGATAAATGGTTGAATCTGCTCGAAGGGTATTTTTTGGTCCATAATTTTTTCGATAGGGAAAATATTACTTTTGCACTCCTCAAGGTCATCCCCCATGTTAAGGACTGGTGGGATACTTACTCTAAGTAAAGGGCCATAGAGGAATCTGCAATATTTGTAGTCACCCCCACATCAGATTCATTTAGGGATTCTTTTAAAGAAAAGTACTACCCTGTTGGAAGCTATGAGGACCAGTACACAAAATGGACCACCTTGTGTCAGGAAAGGGACTAGATAGTACCAGATTTCACCAATATTTTCCATACCCTACGCACAAAATTGGGTATCAAAGACTCTAAACAACATCTGGTGCTCAAATAATGCGGCTGTATGCATAGATACATTCAAACAAAAATGGAGTTTCTGGACATCACATCATTGGGTACGACTTATAGATATGTTGTCAAGATTGAGAAAAAATTCAAGAAGAAGAGGCGAGAGTTTGGATCTGCAAACTCTTCATAGTCGAAGCAGGGAAAAGGCGGACCCAACCCACAAAAAAAAGGACAGAGCAAAGATGGCCACTCTCAGTACAACCAGTCCAAGCCGCAACACAAGAAGGGTAATGAGAAGTCGAATAAGTGTTGGACACACCGACCACACTGAATGGGGGGGTGAATCAATGTAGGGCTCTTTTTAAAACTCCCCTTTCAAAAAAACATCTTAGTTAGTAATCACCATTTACTCATTACTTATTGTTGTCATTTATAACCAGTTAAATGTGAACATACATCAACACACAAGATGGACCACCCTGTGTTAGGAAAGGGACCAGATAGTACCATATTTTGCCAATATTTTCCATACCCCTCGCACCAAATTGGGTATCAAAGACTCTAAAAAAAATCCAATGCTCAAATAAAATGACTGTATGCATAGATACATTCAAATAGAAATGGAGTTTCTAGACATCACATCATTGGGTTTCTGGAGTTTCAAATACCATAGAATGCAGATTTGGAACTTGCTTCAGACTTCAAGAACCTGACATCAACTCATACTCAAGTCTCCATTGGCGTCCATGAGAACTTGCAACCCATCTCTTACTCAGAATAGATCTTCAAGCTATGCTTTTCACAAGAGACCCTTGCTTCTTATTTATACTCTCTAAGTAACTTCCTTAGAAACATCTTCTAGGCCACTTTGTCCACATAGTCACCTATGTCCAACTTTGCCCAATTTGTCACTTGTCCATGTATCCAATAGCCACTTGACCACTTAACCCATTTTCATCATTTTAGGGTTAACCTTCTTATAATCACTTTCCATAATTAGAAAGTTCTCCATTTACTTTATTATTTAAATAATCCTCCTTGACTTTGTCACTTCACTTTATTATTTAAATAATCCTCTTTGATTTTGTTACTTCACTTTAATATTTAAATAATCCTCTTTGACTTTGTCACTTTATTATTTAAATAATCCTCCTTGACTTTGTCACTTTACTTTATTATTTAAATAATCCTCTTTGATTTTGTCACTTCACTTTATTATTTAAATAATCCTCTTTGACTTTGTCACTTCACTTTATTATTTAAATAATCATCTTTGATTTTGTCACTTGCATTTATTATTTAAATAATCCTCTTTGACTTTGTCACTTCACTTTATTATTTAAATAATCCTCTTTGATTTTGTCAGTTTACTTTATTATTTAAATAATCTCTTGTTTGCAATCACTTTGACTTCTTTGACCTTTTGGGGCTTCAAGCCAAGATATGAGGGTCCTCCAACTTTGTAAGGCCATAACTCTCAAACCGTGAGGAGTTATGTGACGTTCCACATACCACCGAAAATGGCTTGACAAGAACTATCCATATATGATAGTTTCACTGACAAATTCACTGAGCTTCATCTCATTATTATATAATTAAGCATGGGTTCTCTAACCATACTACTAGGATAACTCAACTGCAAAGCATCTTCCCATGAGGGCTTTCACCATAAGGGGACCACTTTGGAGTTCACCGCAAAGCGTATTCCCGTGAGGGCTTTCACCATAAGGGGTCCACTTTGGAGTTCATCCATTTGTATAATCACGACCTTTGGAGTTCATCACAAAGCATCTTCCCGTGAGGGCTTTCACCATAAGGGGACCACTTGGGAGTTCATCCATTTGTACAACCATGACAAGACAATAATGAGTCATCTTTACATCAATCCAACTACAACTCATTGATCCATCTTCATCTATGCATACGACTATGATTCCTCTTGACATCAAGGGAAATACATGATCCATCAATCAAGGTCAATACATGATCGATCAATCACTACATCAATATACTATGACAATACATTGTTCCTTTGACATCAATCCTTTGGCATCAATGACAACATGATCCAACAATATCCCCCTTTGGCATTGATGACAATACCAACATTGATGTCAACACCAATAATTGATGGCAACATGTAGACACAACATTGCTGTACATCAATAGGCATCTCAATCACATCAATGTGACTATCTCTCCCCCTTTGACATCAATGGAAAAGGGTCATTCTCCCCTTAGGGATGCTCCTTCTGCCTGAACTCTCCTTGGGGATACTCCCCCTGTCTGAATGCCTTTGATATTCCTATGAATAATCTCTCCCCTTTTGAACAAGGGATATCACTCTAATGTAATGTTGAAGATATATAGCTCATGCTCCCCCTGTGACCTTCGCTCCCCCTATAACTATGCCTCTGTGCTCTTTTTCCAAGTATGGGTCTCTTTTTCAAGTATTTATCTTTACATCTGATAAATCTCTCCTCCTGGAATCATGGGAAGAATAATGACTCCCCTTATGGGTATGTCTACCCCTATCTTCTCTGCAATATGAACAATATGCCACCACTGCAATATGCTTCTACTACAAATGCTACTGCTCAACCGAACCATAGATCAACTGCTCTTTCTATGACGATCCTTGGACCTATCCATGCATCAAACTCATGCCATACGGTACATCATGAAGAAAAATATATGTCAACAATGAATAGAGAATCATGAACAAAACATCAACAAAGTACATCTTGTGCCAACCATGCACAATACACATGTACATCAACCATGTATATCACCACCATACATACAACAATTATGTATGTCAACATGTAATCATGAAAACCTGCAACAAACATGTAAGAACCTGAAACAATCCATGTCAGACCCTGCAACACAAATTTATATCATCATACCATGCTGCAACTCATGTGCACAACCCTTTTCCCAAGGCTCTTTACCACAGATACGAGGCCTGCTGCACATACAACTCGCGTATGTAGGCGACCTATTCATAAGTCAACTAGCGTGTGTATGCAACTGTTACCATTGTAACCCGCGTATGCTTCTGAAGATGACAAACTTGAGCTTCCCTTATGGTTGTTGTTCTATTCTGATTGTTCAGTTTTCTTCACCCACTTCTGAAGGTGTCCCAGCTTCTCAGAACTTGAGCTTCGAGCTTCCATATTTTCAAAAATGTCTTCCTTCCTAATTTCATGCCTTCTTCTAGTCATGCTATATGAAGTTCTCATCATGGACTTTCTTCTTGTGTTCCAACAATCCTGGGATTTGTGGCCAAATCCATTACAGCTGTAGCATCTCATGGTGTGACAATGAGCAACAATATGTCCTACTTGATTACATCTCCAACACCTTAGGGTGTTATGAAATATTTCACTATCTTTCCTTGCATAATATCTACATTCCAAAGCTTTGTGACCATATTCATTACATGAGTAACATTGACCATGAAAAACATTTTCATACCTTTTCTTTGGTGTCCATCTTGAAGGTGTCTTGAATTTGCTTTGAGATGTAAGGATGGGTTCTTAATGTCTTCCTTGCTTTGTTCTTTTGAAACTTTCTTTGCCTTGTATAGATGGTTGACTTGCAACATTATTTCCATCCTTTGAGAGTGAGGGACTTACCTCATGCTTCTTTGAGGTGATTTCTTCAACGTGTGTAGCTTCTTTGTTGTATCCAAGACCCGATTTATCATTTGGTGATCCTTGACTATCCAAGATCTCATTCAAGATTGTTGAGTTATTTAAGAACTTGTTTGACTTCTCTACTTTCTTTCTAAGATCAACAAATTCAACTTCCAACTTATGACATGACTCTTCCTTTTTATTTACTTGATTCTTTAGTAATTCCTCTACCCTTTTGACTTCTTCAATTTGGGTCTTGAGATGGACATTAACTTCAGTAATTTTGCTAATCTCATCATCTAGCTTCTTATTCTCTTCTATTTCATTCTTTAGTCTTTTGATCTCTTCTTCTTTTTCTTCTAATTGAGTCTTTTTACCTTTTTCTTGTTCCTTGAGCATTTCCTTTAACTTCAAGATATGCCTTTGATTCGTTTTAAGAAACCTTTTAGTGTTGTCAGAAAGATAGCTATATTCTATGTAACAATGGTCATAATTGTATTCAAATAGACTCCATTCAACTTTCCTTTTAAGCTCTGATAGATCTTCTTCTACTTCTTCCATAGGACAACTATCATCTAATTCTACACATACTATCTCTAGATTTTCTTCTTCACTTGTAGAGAAATATTCAACATCATCACATTTTGAAATATTGCAATCAAGGGTTTTTGGAGATTCTTTACCTGCATTTATCTTGATGGAGTTGTCTTTAGTGTTTTCCTTGTTGCTTTGATATGTCTCCTCTAGCTTTAGCCATACATCCTTGGTGAAAGTGCATTGTCCCATGCTCTCTTTGATAGAACTTTAGAGTCCACTAAGAATGGTCTTGAGAGATAATGCATCATTCTTCTTTTCTTCCCTTTGAGTTGCAAACTTGGACTTGTTCTTCAAAGGAACTGATCCACCGATAGCTGCTTTCCAAACGCCCACTCTTATTTCCTTCAAATGCACTTTCATTTCTATTCTCCATGTAGAATAATTTTCCTCACCAAGGATTGGGACTTCATCATCCATTTGTGTGTCCATGGATCTCCTCCAAGCTTGTTAAGACTTATAATGAAGGCACGCTCTGATACCAATTGTTGGACACACCGACCACACTGAGAGGGGGGGTGAATCAGTGTAGGGCTATTTTTAAAACTTCCCCTTCACAAAAAATCCTTAGTTATCAATCACCATTACTCATTACTTATTTCTGTCATTTATAACCAGTTAAATGTGAACTTACATCAACAACATATACCATCAACAAATATCATCAATAAGTCATCACCACAAGGAACACAAATAACACAAGATGTATGTGCAATTTTCTTTTTATTATGGACTACAATCCTCGAGTTATCAACAACAACTGAATAGAGTTACAACTCCACAAGAGCACCATCTCTACAATGCAAGACTCAACTTACACAACTCAACACCAACTAAGAAGAGGAATCAATCCTCAACATATACCAATTTTTCAATAGGTACATGACCCATCAGTAGTGCAACACGTGTATGTACTACAACCTGCATATGCCTTAGGGTTTTCCCTCTATGAAAAACTCAGATCCTTTGCAACCTTCAATCACATCTACTTCTGTCTTTCATTGTCCCATATGAACCATAACCAATCACAACACGTCTATGCTCTCCCACATCTTACTCATGATCCTCAACCATACAATATGAATGCTACTTAATCATGTATAAGAAACCAGTATACTATGGCAATCATATCAGTACTAAATCATAAGAGTGCTTCTCACTCTATCAATCAACCAACATAACCATATCACAACAGCCATACCAAGAATGCCTTAAGCATTCACCATACAATAAGCAAGAATATCCACCAAGGCAACTATGTAACCATACCAGAGTTTCTATGGTAGATCTGAACCCATAGAATGCAGATTTGGAACTTTCTTTAGACTTCAAGAACCTGGAATTAGCTCACACTTAAGTCTCCATGGTGTCCATGAGAACTTGCAATCCCTCTCTTACTCAGAATAGATCTTCAAGCTATGCTCAAGAGATGATTTTCACAAGAGACCCTTGCTTCTTATTTATACTCTCCAAGTAGCGTCCTTAGAAGCATCTTCTAGGTCACTTTGTCCACATAGTCACCTATGTCCAACTTTGCCCAATTTGCCACTTGTCCATGTATACAATAGCCACTTGACCACTTAACCCATTTTCCTCATTTTAGGGTTAACCTTCTTATAACCACTTTCCATAATTAGAAAGTTCTCTATTTACTTTATTATTTAAATAATCCTCCTTGACTTTGTCACTTCACTTTATTATTTAAATAATCCTCTTTGATTTTGTCACTTCACTTTAATCTTTAAATAATCATCTTTGACTTTGTCACTTTATTATTTAAATAATCCTCCTTGACTTTGTCACTTCACTTTATTATTTAAATAATCCTCTTTGATTTTGTCACTTCACTTTATTATTTAAATAATCCTCTTTGACTTTGTCACTTCACTTTATTATTTAAATAATACTCTTTGACTTTGTCACTTAACTTTATTATTTAAATAATCCTCTTTGACTTTGTCACTTCACTTTATTATTTAAATAATCCTCTTTGACTTTGTCACTTCACTTTATTATTTAAATAATCCTCTTTGATTTTGCCACTTCACTTTATTATTTAAATAATCCTCTTTGACTTTGTTACTTCACGTTATTATTTAAATAATCCTCTTCGATTTTGTCACTTCACTTTATTATTTAAATAATCTCTTCTTTGCAAGCACTTTGACTTCTTTGACATTTTGGGGCTTCAAGCAAACATATGAGGGTCTTCCAACTTCGTAAGACCATAACTCTCAAACTATGAGGAGTTATGTGACGTTCCACATACCACCGGAAATGGCTTGACAAGAACTATCCATCTAGGATAGTTTCACTGCCAAATTCACTGATATTCATCTCATTTTTCCATAATTAAGCATGGGTTCTCTAACCATACTACTGGGATAACTCAACCACAAAGCATCTTCCCGTGAGGGCTTTCACTGCAAAGCGTCTTCCCGTGAGAGATTTCACCATAAGGGGACCACTTTGGAGTTCATCCATTTGTACAACCATGACCTTTGGAGTTCACCACAAAGTGTCTTCCCGTGAGGGCTTTCACCAGAAGGGGACCACTTTGGAGTTCATCCATTTGTACAACCATGACAAGATAATAATGAGTCATCTTTACATTAATCCAACTACAACTCATTGATCCATCTTCATCCATGCATACAAATATGATTCCTCTTGACATCAATCCATTGACATCAAGGTCAATACATGATCCATCAATCAAGGTCAATACATGATCCATCAATCACTACTTCAATATACTATGACAAGACATTGTTCCTTTGACATCAATCCTTTGGCATCAATGAAAACATGATCCAACAAGAAGGACATCTGAAAGTGGTGTGAATACCATAAAATCCCTTGGCACAACACCGAATAATGTTGCTCTAAGAAATCACTGGTGGCCGAGCTGAAAGCTTCCGAGTAAGAGGCAGATTTTGAATCCAAATCAAATCTAGAAGGAGGGAAGTGGATTATCGATGTTGAACCCAGTGCCACTGTTTCTAACACCAAAGTCCATCCAAGCGAACCAGAAGAACCAGAGGAAGGGGAATACCTCTTTCACTCACATATGTGGGTAAAGAGGGCTCCACTTCATTTCATTGTTGATAGCGGTAGTCAGAAGAACTTGATATCAGCAGAGGTCATCAAGCGGTTGGAATTGCCGATGACACTGCACCCACAACCCTACACCATCATCTAGCTTCGCCAAGGAAGAGATCTCCACGTCAACCAACAATGCCGTCTTCCCTACAGAATCAAGCCCTTCAAAGATGAGGTATTGTGTGATTTTTCTCCCCTTGAAGTTTGTGATGTTATTTTAGAACAACCATATTTTTGGAAGCGACATGTTATGTATGAGTCTAGACCCCATAGTGTTATTATTACTTTGGGTAGACAATTGTATAGTATACCAGAGGTAGCATCGCCTACCACTATTTCTTTAATCTCTGCTAAGCAATGTAGTAAGGTCATTTCATAGAACGGGAAGTTCGTGTTCTTTGTGATCCATGCTCATAGTAAGCAAAAGGTCTCCACCACATCCGTGACCTCTACACAGAGCCTCTATTTGCAACAGAAGCAAGTGGACAGAATCGTGAAAGAGTACAGATACATCTTCTCCTCACCCACCGGGGTACCGACGCACTGCCAAGTCAAGCATCCAATTGATCTAACCCCCGGTTCACCTTTTCCTAATGGAACAATTTATCATTGCTCACAGATGGAAAATGACGAAATCAAGCGTCAGATCCAAGAATTGTTTCAAAAGGGGCACATCAAACCCAACTCCTCCCCTTGTGGAAGCCCAATTGTACTGGTGCAAAAGAAAGATGGGACCTGGAAGATCTGCATTGATTATAGAGCATTAAAAAAAATCATAGTCAGAAATTGGTACCCAATTCCTTGAATTGATGACCTTCTTGACCAACTCAAGGGGGGAAAGTTCTTCAACAAGATTGACCTCAAGTATGGCTACCAATAGGTTCCCATCAAACTGACTGATGTATGGAAGACAACTTTCAAATCTAAAGAAGGTCTCTTCAAATGGCTGCTCATGCCCTTTGGCCTAAAAAATGCAGCAACAACTTTCATGAGGTTGATGGATGATGTATTGATACCCTTCACCAACTCTTTTGTGGTGGTATATCTGGATGACATCCTCATCTTCAACAGAACTTGAGAGGAGCACATGCATCATATTCAACAGGTTTTGAGCACTCTGTGACAGCAGAAGCTATATGCCAACTTGGAAAAATTGTCCTTTGGCATGAACAAGGTCTAATACTTGGCCTACATTGTTGATGAACATGGGGTACATGTGGATACAACTAAGATCCAAGTCATTTGTGACTGGTCAGCCCAGATCACACTAATAGAGCTTCAAAGCTTCTTTGGAGTTGCCAACTATTGGGTATGTGTTATATTCTTTGTAGGAGTAGTAGTGTCTGCGTTGCACCGGGGTTCGAGGTAAGCGCCCCAGAGAATTTTTTTTTCCTCGAGAAACATGTCACATTTTTGCCTCATTTTTTGTGTTGCCTCGATTTTCGTGTCCATTGTTGGTTGGCACATGGTTTTTTGCTGATGGTTTTCTATTTCCGGTTAAGGAATTAGGGTTGTTGACTAATCCAGGTCATTGGGTTAGGGTTTTGGATGCCACTGGTTCCTATATGTATATTGTATTGTAAAAAATGTATCACTATGAATGAATATGGAATATGCTGGTTTTCCCTGTTTGGGTTTCTAGGGGAAAAATCTTTGTGTAATGTTTGTATTTTCCATTGTATCTTTTCTGTTCTTTTAATGAAAATACGTTTGTAGTAAATATTGTATAAGGTTAAAATCTACATTTGGTATCAGAGTTTTTTTGGCTTCAGGGGGATGCCTTTGTGGTCAAGGGTTTGGCTCGGGACTGTGATAAGCCTTGTTACAGTGGGGGATCTGTGGTATTGATTTTTGAGATGAAAAGAAATGGAAAGAAATTCAAAAATGGAGATCAAGAAGTTTAATGGGAAATTTTTTGAGCCGTGGAAGCTCAAGATGGAAGATCTACTGGTGGAAAGAGATCAGTGGATTGCAGTAGATCCAGGTATCACACCTACATGAACTTTAGCAGATGACTATAAAAGTTTGGATTAGAAGGCGAAAAGAATAATAAGACTGTGTCTCTCAGATTCAATATTACTGAATGTGTCGGAGGAAGCTACATCCAAGGATTTATAGGATAAGTTGGGGAAGTTGTATCAGTCTAAGTCCCTAGTAAATAAATTATTCTCGAGAAAGAAGTTGTATAACCTAAGGATGAGAGATGGAGACTCGATGGCAGAGCATTTGAACGCCTTCAATACTATGGTAAGTCAGTTAGTATCTGTTGAGATTAAAATTTCAGATGAAGATAAGTGTATCAGTTTACTGTGTTCTTTACCAGACTCGTGGGATAATATGTTTGTGACCATAGGTAGTAATACAACTTCCTTGAAGTTTGATGAAGTGGTCTCATGCCTTTTGTCAGAGGAGATGAGATGAAAGAATATGGAAGGACAGAGCACAAACACATTATTTGCAAGAGGACACTCCCAGGAAAGAAATAGATCTAAGTTTTCAAGTGGGAGATCTAAGTCTAAGGGTAGATCTAAATCTCCTGGAAATTTTGTAAAATTATGTTGGAGATGTGGAAAAGAAGGGCACTACAAGAAGCAATGTAGATTCAAAGTTGAGAAAAAAAAGGGATCTGAAAAATCTCCTTCTACAAAAGAAAAGACCTCCAAGGAAGAAGGAGGGGATGTGTACTTGGCTTCTTCAAGAACACATGTAGATCATGAGGCATGGTTGGTTGACTCAGGTGCATCATTTCATATGAATCCCCATAGGGAGTGGTTCTATGAATATGAAAGGTATGATGGAGGTAATGTTTTCTTAGGTGATGATTCAACAACTAGAATCATAGGACAAGGAAAAGTAAAGTTGAGGCTCATAGATGGAAGGATTAAAACACCATCTGGTGTTCTGCACATCCCAGGATTGGCCAAAAATTTGATTTCTGTAAGCAAAATGGACGATGTAGGGGTAAAAACAATATTTGAAAAGGAAACCTACAGGATGGTTCGAGGAGCAATGGTGTTGCTGAAGGGAGTTCGGTTTGGAACTTTGTGTAAGCTGCAAGGAAGCACAATTAGTGATGGGTGTAATAGTTCCATTGTTCCTGATATTAGAGTTGAAAAAGAAAGAACTGCTACAGTCTCTGGAGAAAATGTTATGCTGTGGCATCAAATATTGGGGCATATCAGAGAGAAGGGTCTTCAACTACTACATGGTAAAGGTATGGTTGAATGTATGACTAAATGCTCTCTGGATTTTGATTTCTATGAACATTGTGTATATGGGAAGAAGAATCAGGTAAGATTCCCCCCTGGTGCAATGAGGGCAGAAGGAATTTTACAGCTAGTTCACAGTGATGTTTTTGGACTTGTGTTGGTCCCATCATTGGGAAAATATGTGTACTATGTCTCATTTATAGATGAATTCTTGAAGAATACTTGGATATATTTCCCCAAGAATAAATCTCAAGTATGGCAAGTTTAAAGAGTTTAAGGCTCTTGTTGAGAATCAAACAAAGAAAAGAGTTAATGTGCCGAGGACAGATAATGGCAGAGAGTTCTACGAGAATGAATTTGAAGAATTTTGTAAGAAGTGTAGTATAGAAAGACATAAAACTATTCCATATACACCTCAATAGAATGGAATTGCAGAAAGGATGAACATGACATTGATGGAAAAAGAAAGGTGCATGCTTAGTGGTGCCGAGTTAGGGTAAGAATTCTGTTCAGAGGCAGTGGGTACTGCATGTTACCTGGTCAATAGATCACCCTCATCAATCCTGGATGACAAGACTCCACAAGAGGTATGCACTGGTAAGAAACCTTCTCTCACACATCTCAAGGTATTTGGTTGTGATGCATATGTTCATGTTCCAAAGGAAAACAAGAGTAAGCTAGATAAGAAGGCTGAAAAGTGTATCTTTATTGGATATAAATATGGTCTCAAAGGTTATAAGCTTTGAAACCCAAAAACTAAGAAGGTAGTGTATAGCCGAGATGTGGTATTTAGAGAAATGAAGAATACTGTTAAACATGAAGTCCTACCAAGTAAGGAAGAACCAGAGAAAATAGAGTTTGATTTAGAGGATGACGAATCAGACTCTATAGAAGAACACAAATCATAAGAAGAATATCCTCATACTCCAGTATTGAGGAGATCAGTTTGAGAAAGAAGGCTACTGGAATGGTATACTCCATCTGATTTTCATTCAAATTTTACTTTGTCTATTACTGATGATGATCCTAGAAATGTCAGGGAGGCAATGGATTTAGAGGATGGAAATCTTTGGAAAAAGGCCATGGATGAAGAAATGGTAGCCTTGGATAAGAATGAGTCTTGTGATCTAGTGGAGTTGCCGACTAGAAGGAATCCCATTGGAAGCAAATGGGTATTTAAAAAGAAGTTGAATGCAGAAGGAAAAGTGGAGAAATACAAAGCTCGGTTAGTAGCAAAGGATTATTCCCAGGTTGAGGCAATTGATTTTGGTGAGTTTTTTTCTCCTGTTGCCAACTTAACCGCTATAATATTTATGTTATCTGTTGTTTCTGCATTTTATTTTGAAGTAGAACAAATGGATATAAAGACAACATTCCTACATGGGGATCTGGAAGAAGAAATCTATATGAAGAAGCCAAAGGATTTAATGTGAAGGGAAAGAAGGAGCCGATATGCAAGATGAAAAATTCCCTGTATGGTTTGAAACAATCACCAAGGATGTGGTATAAAAAATTTGATACTTATATGTTGGGACTTGGATTCACAAGAAGTAAAGAGGATCATTGTGTGTATTTTAAAGTAATTGGTGATCATTTGATTTATTTAGTCTTGTATGTGGATGACATGTTGTTGATAGGAAACAACAAGAAGATTATCCAGTATGTGAAAACTCAGTTGTCCTCTAAATTTGACATGAAGGATCTCGTTGCTTCAAATTTCATTTTGGGCATGGAAATTAAAAGAGATCGAAAAAAGAGGAAACTCTGGTTAAATCAGAGAAAATATGTCGAGACAATATTACAAAGGTTTAATATGCAGAAATGTAAACCGATCAAGGTTCCTATTCTTGTTGGTGTAAAGTTATATGTGGATCAGTGTCCCAAGGCACAAGAAGAGAAGGATGACATGTCTCATGTTTCATATGCAAGTGCAATTGGTAGTTTGATGTATGCAATGGCCTATACTAGACCGTACATTGCACATGCAATGAGAGTTTTGAGCAGGTATATGTCAAAACTAGGGAAGGAGCATTGAACAACAATAAAAAGGGTTTTCAGGTATTTGTGTGGCACTTCTAGCTATGGATTATACTACCAAGGAAGACCGAGATTGGAAAGAGTGTTGGATATACATGGCTTTATAGATGTATAATGGGCTAGAGATCTACAAGTGGGTATGTGTTTAACCTGTTTGGAGGAGCAATAAGTTGGATGAGCAAAAGATAGGTTGTAGTGGCACTTTCAACTACAAAAGCTGAATACATGGAAACCACTCATGCAGGTAAGGAAGCAGTAAGGTTACAAAGATCGTGTTCAGGTTTTGGGTTAGTACAACAGGCTGTAAGGATACATTGTGACAGTCAGAGTGTAATTTTTTTGGTGAAGAAATTGACTTATCATTTAAAGACAAAGAATATTGATATTAAATATCACTTTGTGAGAGACATGGTTGAAGAAAAGAAAGTATTGTTGATGAAGGTGGACAGTTTGAAGAATGTTGCAGATTCATTAACAAAATCTGTGAGCACTGGAAATTTCTCTTAGCGTAGAGGATCCATGAGCATTGATGCCTTGGATTGTTGACTACTTAACCCTATGACCCCCTGTATGCAAAGAAAATAACAAGTGGAAGAATGTTGGGTATGTGTTATATTCTTTGCAGGAGCAATAGTGTTTGCGTTGTGTTGGGTGAAAAATCCCCCCGCATGGGGGTTCGGGGGAAACGACCCCAAGATTTTTTTTTTGCCTCGAGAAACATGTTGCATTTTTGCCTTATTTTTCCTGTTGCCTCGACTTTCATGTCCATTGTTGGGTGGTTTTCCGGCACATGGTTTTTTGCCGATGGTTTTCTATTTTCGGTTAAGGAATTAGGTTTGTTGATTAATCCAGGTCATTGGGTTAGGGTTTTATATGTTGCTGACTCCTATATGTATATTGTATTGTAAACAATGTATCACTATGAATGAATATATAATATGCTGGTTTTACCGGTTTGGGTTTCCATGGGAAAAATATCTTTGCAATGTTTGTATTTTGCATTGTATCTTTTCTGTTCTTTTACTGAAAATCTGTTTGTAGTAAATATTGTACAAGGTTAAAATCTACACCAACTTCTACCGACGGTTCATGTTGGGATTCTCGCATATTGCATGGGTCCTCAACAAAGTGACTAAGGGCAGTGGCAAGGTAAAGTTCGCATGGGGGAAGGCACAACAACGAACATTTGATGATTTGAAGCATCACTTGTGCTCAGCTCCAGTACTCTCCTTACCTTATTTGAAACAATCGTTCAAGATTGAGATTGATGTATCCGACTATATTTTAGGCATAGTTCTCACTCAACATGGTCTTTTAGTAGCATACCATAGTGATACACTCTCAGATACTATCCGAAAATACCCCACCTATGAAAAGGAAATGTATTCCATTGTACAAGCCTGCCGACAATGGAAACATTACATTCTGGGAAAGGTGACAATCATCCACATTGATCACAAGCCTCTACAGTTCATACAGACACATGGGAAATTGCAAAACAACTTCCATCAGAAGTGGTCCACATACATGCAACAATTACATCTCAACATCAAGTATAAGGTAGGGAGCACAAATTGTGTCGTTGACTGCCTCAGTCGACCTCCCATGGATGCACTTATTGTCGTGCTCCAGTCCTGTGGGAAAGGGCATTTGAGTGGCCCCAAATTTATCAACAAGATCCTGACTTCTCCACCACCTATCAGTGCTTGGTTACATGTGTGAATGTCACCGATTTTCACATTCAGGACAAACTATTATGCCATCTGACACACCTCTGTGTTCCTTCAAGCGAGCGATCAAAGCTGATTTGGGAGGATCACTACAGTCAAATGGTAGGACATTTTAACATGGAGAAAACTGTGCCGGTTCTACAGAAACCTTTTTATTGGCCAAAAATTCAACATGACGTCAACAAGTATATCAGATCTTGCACTGCTTATGCCATTGCCAAGCCATCCATCAAGAAGCAAGGCTTATACACCCCTCTTCCTACTCCCAAGAGGCCTTGGGAATCCATATCGATGGATTACATGTCTAGTCTTCCATCCACCAAGAAAGGAAATGATTTCATATTTGTGGTGGTTGATCGGTTTCCAAAGATGGCCATTCTCATAGACTGCAAGAAGAGAATCACATCGACAGATACTGCCAAGTTCTTCTTCGAACGAGTGTGGGTCCATTTTGGGATACCACAGACTATCATATTTGATCAGGACAATAGGTTCATCAACACATTTTGGTCGAGTATTTGGTCACTATTATACACCAAGATCACTAAATCCACTACCCTCCACCCTCAAACCGATGGCCAAACATAGGTCGTCAATCAGATGATTGTTCACATCCCGCGCATGTATAACTCTAAGAATCCGTGTATATGGGATGAGAGTCTTCCCTATGTTCAACAGACCTACAACATGGCTCTCCATATCTCCATCGACCATATCCCATTTCAGGTGGGGCAGGGATTCCAATCCTTGGGTCCCATTAATGTTGCACTACCTCTTGCAACCACACAAACAAAATCTTCCCATGTTTATTCTAAGATCGACAAAGCCACCAGATTCATTGAGCAGATTCAACACATCCTCCAACAGGTCCATGAGATTTTTCACAAAGCCAATGATAAGTTCAATCAGTGCCATGATCAACACAGGGTACCACAAAAGTTTCAGGTGGGAGACAAAGTATCGTTACATTTGCAGAAAAAATGTGTTATAGGTCCCCATCGAAAGCTCCATGCACTTCACTATGTGCCTTACACTATCACCAAGTTTGTGGGAGACAATTATTTTAATCTCAACACTCCCCCCTTCCTTGGCTTGCACCCAATGTTCAATGTGGACCTCCTTTGACCATATTTTCCACCATTATTGGATACCTCAGAGATTGCAGAAAATTGAAACCAATAGAGCTCAACCTTGATTGCATGGAATAATCATCCACTTATCAGATAGTGGATACACAGGTGAAAGGCACTCGCCAGTAGATGATCCAACTTTATTGGCTTGTCAAGGCAGGGCAACTCATGCACCAAGGCAATGGCTAACCCATGGCCAAATTTAGAATAAATTTCCTCACTTGATTGGGGAACTCAATGCAATGGATACCATAGCTTCCTAAGGGGGGAGGAATGATCTAGGTGGATATTGGTGGCCACCCACCTATTCCAACTGGCTCCTTTTGACATTTTTAGTTCAACACATTCTTCTGTAATTATTTGTAATTGTGGGTTCTACACTTTCAAGGTTGTCTGAATCCCTACAAATATGTCAGGTGGAGATTGGTGGCTGCCCACCTAATCCAACTGCCTTATTTTGATTTTTTCATGTTAGTACACCTTTCTGTACTTCCAGGGGAGTTTTGGGGCCCTAAATAGTGTTTTTTTTTTTTTTTTTGGCTTTCCAAAGGAAAACTATAGGTGGAGTCAAAGTTTGAGGGAATAATGTGTAGTTCTCGAAAATACCTTTCCAACGGGCTATCACACACCTAAAATGGAGGTCGTATGCAAAATTTATGACCCCGAGAAGTTGAGGTACCAACTTACCCATTAGGGCCCACATAACTTTTGGCGTTTCATCTCCTAGGGTTAGGTTTTTGGATGTCTATGGTTTTGGTATTCATGAGTAATGTTAAAAAGGATTTTGGAGCCTCATTGAAATCATTCTTCTTAGGCGGATGCGTGTAACAACCACATCTCTTCTTAGAGATAGCTACCACCATTCGAGTAAGTTGTTTTCAGTTCTACAGTTTTACAGTTTCAACCTATTTGATTTATTCAATAAAATTTATTGTTCATTGGATATTTGTTGTTGTTCTCCGTATCTCTATGTTATTGTATTCAGTCTGTGACTTATTTTGTTCCTCTCATAAATACAGATCAATAACATGTTGCATAATCAACAAAAAGATAAACTAAAACATTGGCTGAAAGAATAAGGAAAAGTACATTGCACACATCGCAAAATTTGCATTCAAGACAAGATTAAATACATACAGATTTGAGTAAGAAAACACAACTGTAATCAAAATATATTCATTAGGTAGAGAAATTTACAATCATACGAGCAGGTCCAACCCTTCTGATACTTCTATTTTTCACCAAAATCGGAACCCCAAAACCATACAAAAACTGCTTATTTATCCATGTTGCAGAGGATTTCGACCCTCCTTAAAACTGAAGCTTAACATCTGCATGACAACTAAATAACTTGAATAAGATTCTTTCATTGCAACATAGATACACCTCTTTAACTTGAGTGCATTTAATGGAAATATCATTCATGACACTCTTTAACTTATTCTCAACAAAAATGTCGATCATATCACACAAAAATGATCACTTATTGTGTTTTGACACTACTGTCTTGAACTTAGGAAAACTAGACATCTATAAGTGCGAAATAATTCTACTGTCTAAACTGGAGTGCACAAAATTTTAATAAAACTAATGTGACAGATGGCAGTGACTGGAACTGTGCCTTGATATCCATGTGTAATTTCAGCTAGAGTCTAACTGGTAGATAACTTGATGTGCTGGAAGATTCCTCAAACTCTTCCTCCTTATCAACAATATTCCACCTCAGATGATCTCCTTGAAGAAGAAGCATGTTTTCTGATGTTTTCTTTGCAATTTCTGATACTTTTTTTGCAGCTTGGAATGCTGCTTCTCCAATTCTTGGTTTTGTTGTTGCATAGTTTGAACTTGTGGCCTTAATGCTTACACCAGGTGGCTGTCCTTTACGGCTTCATCGACTTCTTCTTTTGGTTTGACAAGGATCTGCTTCTTTCCTTTCTCTTTCAATCTCTGCTCTTCATCCATGATGGCTTTGTTGTGATCAACCAACATTATGATTCTCTTGGACCTCATTTCATACCTATGTGTTATTTCATGTCCTCTTCTACGCGCTTCCTTCATATTCTCTTGCACCTCTGATATGCTGGCCTTAACTTCTGGTTTGATGTCCTGTAAATGTTGCTTGCGGGATACCTCTGCATGTAGGTAGATGTCATCAAAATCCTGCTCAGGATCTGGGACAAAGTCCCTTGCATCTTGTTGTAATATTGAATCTACAAGGTACTATGTTTTGACAGCTGTAAGTTGCACTCCTGAAGATTCACCCTTGATGAATTCCAATTTTTCTTTATCCCCTGCCATCTTTTTCAGTGTATGGACAACGATTTCTTTCATACTAGAAAATTCAGGGCTATCATCATAGTCAATCACAATTGGTCGAGGGTCTTTTAATGATGGCTTAAAAAGAGCCTTGGAGTTCAGTCTCAATTGGTTTGTAATTCTGGTTTTCCCATTTGGCTTGCTAGGCATCCCAATGCTTTGATTCCCTTTCCTTTTCTTTCTTTTCTTAGCTTCAGGGGATTCCTTTAGTAAGGTTTCCACATGGATAAAATCTTCTCTAAATATTTTTGGACTGTGTTGTTTTTCTTTCATTTTCCCTCTCATTTTGGGCAACTTACCCTGTTTTTTGGTGGGAGTTACCTGTGTATATTCAACATTTGTGGGTGACAAAGGAATCTCTGGAGTATCCCGTGTTTACTGTTGTATACCATAACACATTCTACCTTTATTTAACCTTCTTTTGGTAGTGGAGGACCTCAACTGCATTCAAGGGCTTTCCTCTTTTATTATGGTTGCTGACCTGTCTGCACTCGATGGGGTACCTTTAGTTTTGGGAGGCCTTTTCTTGTTTGATGGTTGTTGTGATACCTTCGATGAGCTACTAATTTAGAGAGAAACCTTATCCTCTATGCCATCCTCTTCTCCTTTATCATCAATCTGTGTATCATAATGCTTTTCTTGCTCTTGTAAACCCACAAATCACATAAAATAATCCCAAGACATTTCAATTTTGTCCAGCTTGAAGAGCACCAAGATTTTGATCAAACCCTGATGATACATGATTCTATGGGCATAATTGGGATGGCCCTGAACCCTTGTGGCCATTTTAGTGAGGATTTTGAGCAAATAAAATGACAAATTCAACTCTTTATCACCACTCATGTGCATGAGAAAACACATGTGGTAACAATGTATGCTCGATAATCGACCCTCACCTATAATGTATCACTAAACAACCATGAGAGGACTCTTCCATTATTCTTTCATTCATGTGACAGGAATCCCCTGACTCCACTCGGGGTTCTGGTGCTCTGTCACCAAAAGATTGTTACAAAGTTCATGGTTTACCTTGCGAATTTTAAACCACATTTTCCTGTAGTCTGGGAGAGAACATGCTAGCCCGATAAAGTGCTCTGTAACATGAATACAAGTGTCCCCAAGCTGGGTTTGAAACCTGCCAAATGTATGTGCAAATTTTAAGGCCACACCTGTGTGGTATCCCTTGAAGGAGCAAATGAAGTCATACCACTCCTCCTTGAAAAATATATCTCCGAGTTCTGGGATTGCCGTGAACAACTCGATCCCCTGTGGCTCGAGTTTGTTCAGATGCTAATCAAAATCTGGACCAGGGGTCAAATTTTAGCTCAAAAATCAATGCTCTTAGAATTGCCTCAAAACAAACGTGAGTGTATCCCTCATCGTCACGAACCCAACGCAACTCATTTCGTCTCAAACGGACGTCAGGAGCGAGAGATATTGCGATCTGTCCGAATCGTCAAACAGGTAAAAAAATGGACGCTGACTGTGCAGTCTGTACAGTACGTACAGATGCTGACGTGGCATGTCCGTACGACGACGTGGTAGAGCTGAATTGGCAGGTGACGTGGCTTGACCATACATGCTGACGTGGCATTTTATTATTGGCAGTTGTGGTCGAATCAATTGACGACACGTGGCAATTTATTGGCAAATGTTATGGTGCCACGTGGCCCAGTCATGGGCTGCCACGTGGCACCCCTTTATTGGCTATGGTTTGTTAGTTCAAAAGTTTGTGGAGTTCATGGGGATCGAACCCCGAACCTCCTCTCTCGTCCAAGCTTTAACAAAGTCCGCCATGCCAACGCACCACCATAGTAGTTCATACTATGTAATGGATTTAAATTTATTTAAATTTACATTAAGGTTAATATGGCGGGGCTTCGGGCCGGGGCTTAGCCCCAGCCCGCGGTCTTTTTTATTGCCATGCGACCACTTACTACATGGAGGCGCATGAATGTACCCACGGTTGTATTACATTTCACATGTGACCATTCTATGTATACGGAGGGCACGGTTTAAAACATATAGCACAGTTACATTACTTTTATAACATATGACCACTTACCAATGGCGTGCGAATATGTAAACGACCCCGGTTCTATGCCTTTGTACATATGACCATGTTATATGCGTGTGGGATTTTCAAATTATGGTTTGAACGGTTGTATAAACGACTGCCACTTGTCTTATTTTTATTCGCCAATATAAACGGTTAGCCCTATTACCTTTGCGCCAGGTCATATGACCCTAATGTGCCCGAGTGCTTGGCGGTTAGGGGCTGGAGGTGCCCTAATCATCCTACAGTTTGCATAGTTATTCGGTTGCACGTGTGTGCTGGGTTTAAACACGAATTTGGAGCATGTTCTTGGTTCAAGCACACAGAGGTGCGTTTTGGCGAACCAGTTTCAACAAGCTTGAAGGAAGAGGATGGCAGGAGGCCTATCTTTCTCATTTTTTGGCCGATTGAGGTGCCGTAAAAGCCCAACTAGGGGTTTTTGGACGTCCTGAATCCATTGACACTATTATCAAGGCCATTTGAAGACTTCTTTTGCAGGATTTTAGCCATTGAAGTTTCAGCAAGCTCCAGGGAGCTTGAAGCCCTCATTGATGGAGGACATGTTTTGGTGAGCCTATGTTTGTTTTCTGTGATTGAATAATCATGTTTGGCTAATTGTTATGCTCTGAACACATTGGGACAGGTTTCAGAGGCTTTTGAGGACTTTTACAAGTGTTTTTTCCAAAGAGAAGCTCAGGGAAACTTATGGCCACATGTAGAAGAGGTCATGCCCGGATGAGCCATGATCCGTTTTCAGAGTCCTATTAGTCATTTTTGGGGTTTTTATGTGTTCTGATATCAATGGTACAGTCTATTTTTCCATTGGAGTTGAGCAGAATCTTGTAAAAGAACTTTTGACAAATTAATCCCAGAGAGCCAAGTCCATTGATGGAGGCTCAAGGAAATGTAGCCTGGAGGGGGTGAACTCCTTTATCATCTTGTTCTTGTTATGAGTTTGATGGTTTATTTGCTGCAAGTTATGTTGCTATGTATTTATTGAAAGTACATATATAACCATTTAAAAGAACATATCCTCACACATAAGAATTTACAAGAAGATACATAAATTTGGCACATAAACTACCTTGCATATTTTAACACATGAAGCAAGGTCCTGTAAAGTTTATTTAATGAAGTAGAGGGTGCTTGCATAGCATAACAAGTCAGCCTTCTATTTTTAGATTAGGTGGTATCAGAGCATAGTTTGTTTTGCTCATGTGTTTGCCATTGATAGCTTGAGATTTAGCTATTGGTATTTGTGCAAGTTTTGTGTTGAAGTTTGATATCTTGCAAGGATGGAGGAAGCTTCAAACATTGATAGTTCTCATACATCTTCGTTATCTAAATTCTTTGACAAAGAAGAGTTGCTAACCATGAGAGATTTGATGAAAGAGATGTGTGAAGACAGGAATGAGCACATTGCCCTTGAAGAGTAGTTGATGGCCATGAAAAAGGAGAAAGACCAACTTCTTGCAAAGTTGCATGAGATGGAGATTCAACTCCATGAGGCAAAGGAAACCCTTACCAAGTATATGCATGAACATGAGGTATGCAATGTTAGTTTATCTTCTAATTCCTCTCAAGATGAATGTTTTGGTGGTTTTGAAAATCACACAAGAGGAATAGGGTCCAAGTTATTGTTAAAAATGGGCTATGAAGGTAGAGGTTTGGGTAAGCATGCACAAGGCATTGTTGAGCCTATTGTTGTTGAAGAAAGACCCAGGTATTGTGGTATTGGATATGAACGAAGAGATGGAGCAAATTCCAAAGTCGAGGAGACAAGGGAAAAAGTTCGAAGGATAAATTTTGTTTCAGATTCACCTCCTCAAAGAGGCGATAAAGGTGAATGTTCAAGATTGGCCAATTTTAGGAAACTTTATAAGCAAAGACAACGTGAAAAGAGGATGCAAAAGATTTGCACTCATTGTCAGAAGCGTGGTCATCTCATTGACCAATGTTGGACGTTTCATCCAACCACTCATCCACAGTACAAGAAGAAGATGGATAAAGAGATTGGAAGAGGAGATTCCATCATCGATGTGAGTCAACATGATTCACAAGAGGACGATTTGCAGCAGAAAAAGTCATCGTTGAGTTGGCTTGGTAAGAAATGGTTGGATTTCTTGAGCAAGTAAAGCTTGCATTTTCCGTTGTAAATGCACTTTTCAGCGTTATGTGTGCATTTATGGGAAGCATGATAAGTTGCAGTAGTTTATCACAACTTGCATGATGCAAGTTGCATGTGAATGCAATTCATTTTGAAGGCATTTTTGTTGTTGCATAAATTCGCCAGGAGGATGTAAAAGATGGATATGATGTTCACTTGTTACAACCATGTATCTTTTTCATGTTCAGCTCTTATGTACCCGCATCTTTTGGGTTATGTACTTATGTTTGTACTGGAAGGAGAGTTGAAGAGTCATGCACATGCATTTGTTTTTATGTATGTGTAAGCAGTGAACCTGGTGAAAGTTCATCATGAATGACTCATGATTGTAACATGATTATGTATGATGTTTGTCGACTTGTCAGTTTGGGAAGGTCAATATGTTTCAAATGAGTCTCGATTAGTGTTGATGATTGTCTGACGACTATGTTGTGTCGATCATGTTGTTCGACTTGTGTTTAGTCAATGGTGTTTATTGACTTGTAAGTTGATTTTGAGTACACCATGATGCAAGAAAACACCATGTGCTTTGATGAAGTACAAGATGCGATAGTTTGTTTGAAGAACAAAAGATTTTGTTGGCATCATTTTTCAGTCTTGTATGATTTGTTTTCAAGATTGATGGTTTTCTTGGCTTGTGACAAGATGTCGCAGGAAGTTTTTGCAGCCATTGGAGAGATGATTGTGTTGACCCTAAAGAGTTCGAAAGAGGGACTTGATTCTCAGTGGGAAGGTTGGCAGTCTTCCAAGCACAGAGAGAGCAGTGGGTCATCAACAGCTAGAGAACAATGGTTGAGGGACATAGCTAGTTGCAGTGCAAGGCATGTCAAAGTATCCAGGTGATTGTCGAAAAGGATTTTCAAGTAGAATTAGTTGATAGAACTTGAAAGCAGACAGATAATCATAAGCTTTTGTGGGTCCAAAATCCTTTCAGTGGGAAGGTGTGATCAAAATCTGGACCAAGGGTCAAATTTTAGCTCAAAAATAAACATTCTTGGAATTGCCTCAAAACAAACATGAGCATAGCCCTCGTCGTCACGAACCCAATGCAACTCGTTTTGTCTCAAACAGACATCGAGAGCGAGAGATATTGCGATCTTTTCGAATCGTCAAACAGGTAAAAAAATGGACGCTGACTGTGTAGTCCGTACAGTACGTACAGATGCTGACTTGGCATGTCCGTACAACGATGTGGAAGAGATGAATTGGCAGGTGATGTGGCTTGACTGTACATGCTGACGTGGCATTTTATTATTGGCAGTTGTGGTCGAATCAATTGACGACACGTGGCATTTTCTTGGCAAATGTTATGGTGCCACGTGGTCTAGTCATGGGCTGCCACATGGAACCCATTTATTGGCTATGGTTTGTTAGTTCAAAAGTTTGTGGAGTTCGTGGGGATCGAACCCCAAACCTCCTCTCTCGTCCAAGCTTTAACAAAGTCCGCCGTGCCAATGCGCCACCATAGTAGTTCATACTATGTAATGGATTTAAATTTATTTAAATTTACATTAAGGTTAATATGGCGGGGGTTCGGAACGGGGCTTAGCCCCAGCCCGCGGTCTTTTGTATTTTCATGCGAACACTTACTAAACAGAGGCATGCGAATGTACCCATGGTTGTATTACATTTCACATGTGACCATTCTATGTATACGGAGGGCGCGGTTTAAAACATATAGCACGGTTACATTACTTTTATAACATATGACCACTTACCAATGGCGCGCGAATATGTAAACGACCCCGGTTCTATGCCTTTGTACATATGACCATGTTATATGCATGCGGTGTTTTCAAATTATGGTTTGAATGGTTGTATAAACGACCGCCACTTGTCTTATTTTTATTCGCCAATATAAACGGTTAGCCCTATTACCTTTGCGCGAGGTCATATGACCCTAATGTGCCCGAGTGCTTGGTGGTTAGGGGCTGGAGGCGCCCTAACTGTCCTACAGTTTTCAAAGTTATTCAGTTGCGCGTGTGTGCTGGGTTTAAACACGAATTTGGAGCGTGTTCTTGGTTCAAGCACACAGAGGTGCGTTTTGGCGAACCAGTTTCAACAAGCTTGAAGAAAGAGGATGGCAAGAGGCCTATCTTTCTCATTTTTTGGCTGATTGAGGTGATGTAAAAGCCCAGCTAGGGGTTTTTGGACGTCTTGAATCCATTGTCACTATTATCAAGGCCATTTGAAGACTTATTTTGCAGGATTTTAGCCATTGAAGTTTCAACAAGCTCCAGGGAGCTTGAAGCCCTCATTGATGGAGGACATGTTTTGGTGAGCCTATGTTTGTTTTCTATGATTGAATAATCATGTTTGGCTAATTGTTATGCTATGAACACATTGGGATAGGTTTCAGAGGCTGTTGAGGACTTTTACAGCTGTTTTTTCCAAAGAGAAGCTCAAGGAAGCTTATGGCCACATGTAGAAGAGGTCATGCCCGGATGAGCCATGATCCGTTTTTAGAGTTCTATTAGTCATTTTTGGGGTTTTTATGTGTTCTGATCTCAATGGTACAGTCTGTTTTTCCATTGGAGTTGAGCAAAAGCTTGTAAAATAAATTTTGAAAAATTAATCCCAGAGAGCCAAGTCCATTGATGGAGGCTCAAGGAGATGTAGCCCGGAGGGGGGTGAACTCCTTTATCATATTGTTCTTGTTATGAGTTTGATGGTTTATTTTCTGCAATTTATGTTGCTATGTATTTATTGAAACTACATATATAACCATTTAAAAGAACATATCCTCACACATAAGCATTTACAAGAAGATACATAAATTTGGCACATAAACTACCTTGCATATTTTAACACATGAAGCAAGGTCCTGTAAAGTTTATTTAATGAAGTAGAGGGTGCTTGCATAGCATAACAAGTCAGCCTTCTATTTTCAGATCAGTTGCCATCGGTCTCAGGGGGATACCATGTTGCACTGATCACCTGAGCGACAAACCATTATTGAACCTTAATTACCGAGACTGCATAACATATGCTGATAGTGGCCTTAATTTTGATGAAGTTTCACTTGAAACTATAATTATACACGACCTGTAGTGATGATGATGATGACAACTGCAGGTGAAATTTGCACGATCCTAAAATGACCTTAACATGAGCTATGTGATCATGAACTCAGAAATTAATTTCATGTATTGGGGTGATCATGATCATGCATGCGCCAACATTGCACTTTTTAAATATTTGAATTTATTTATGAACATCAAAATAGCTAAAACAATGTGATTTTACCCTGTTTGCAAGAACATGCATGTTCTTGCAATGAGCATTTTTTGAAATGAAAAGGCCTTGTCAACCCGCTATAATCTTAGTAAAGTATTCCAAGGCTTCACATATTGTTAACCCAAACCAAAAGTGAAACAATCTTTCAAGAAATCAATAAAATGGTGCAAAAATAATAGGAGGGAAAAAAAATTCAAGTTGACTCATAAATCATGGAGGAGCATTAAAAAAAACAATCGGGCTTAAGAGGATGTATAGGTGAACTAAGGGGAAGGGAAGGGATGCAAAGCTAAGTTCCAACATTGGCTCCAAATGGGGATAACACTTCCGTGTGAGGTGCTAAGAACAATAGATCAAGTGCCTTACTTCTCCAAACTTGCTGCAACTTACCTTTGTTTCTGTCTGCCAATGATGCTCTCTGTCTTTATTTCAACTGAAGCTTGAAAATGCAGCTACACCCCAGTGCCTTTATTGGGCTATTGATTCTTTATTCAAACACCTATCAAATTAAAATTCAAATGAAAAACAACTATAGTACAATATGGACCACCCGAGGTCCTTTAAATGAAATAATGTTTCAGGAAGCACCCATTAATTGGGCTTCCAAAGATCTTGATATCATCTAGATTTTGCAATATGATTGTATTATTATCCATAACCTTGACCACTTTGAATGAACCAAACCATATATTATCGAACTTACCATGCTTAGGTTTGTCCTCCCTCTTGGAATCCCATCTCAAGACCAGGTCTCCTTCTTGAAAGATATCCTTTGTGTTTTTTTTTTTGTCAAAGGTAGCCTTGACTTTACTCTGATATGCATTAGTCCTTTGATTTAATGCTTCTCTCTTCTGCTGTACTTCAATGATCTGATAAATTCTTCTCTGTATGCCATTTGGTTCCTCAACTTCTTCTTGTAGAAAATTTAAAACTGGTAGGCCAAGTTGAGTAGGAAAGACAACATCTATCCCGTACATTAGCTAGAATGGTGAGGTTCCCAATGATTTCTTGGTGATGATTCTGTTAGCCCACAAGGCATATTTAATCTTAGAGTCCCTAGACTTTTTGTTTTCAGCCAACAACTTCTTGATGATTCTAAAGAGAGTCTTATTTGATGATTCAACCAACCTGTTCCCTATGGGTAATAGGGTGTAGAATGTGTTAGGACAATGTTGAAACTCCCACATAAGTCAATCATGGCCTTGGACTTGAATGCTTGGGCATTTTCTATTACTAACTTCCCGGGGTACCAAACCTGGCAAATATATTCATTTCCAAGAAATTAATGATCACCTTGTCAGTAACATTTCTTATGGGTACTACTTAAATCTAGTTAGTAAAGTAGTCAGTGGCAGTGAGGATCCACTTATGATATCGACTAGAGGATGGGTTTATCTTGCCAATAAAGTCTAGTCCCCATTGCTGAAAGGGACCACTGGTAGTAATTGAATTTAGAGGCAATGAAAGAAATTTTTGTTTCCTAGCGAACTTATGACATTCTTCACAAGCTGTGACTGTGGAAAAAACATCAGTGAAGATGGTGGGCCAGTAGTATCCTGTCCCTAGGATCTTAAGGGCTATATATTTCCAATGTTGGTGTCCTCCACACACCATGTTGTGAAATCTGATACAAACTCCCCACACTTCCTTCTTAAAGCCCCAAACTCAATTATTTAATATAAATAGTCTCTCCTATCCCCCCATTATTTCATAAAAGATTCATCCAATGCCTCAATTCCTGTAATAGAAGCAGGGTCAAGCCACATAACCACTTCCTTACCTCCCCATCTAGACTCTGCATAAACAACCTCATTCATACATCTGCATGTTCAATGTTTAAGCTGTCCACAAAACTACAAAATTCCACCAAATGTTCCTCGACAATCACTTCCCCTTCACCATTGTACCTTAGAAGATATTTCATGTAATCATCTGTGGGGAAGACATTCAAGTTCTGGGATAACACTAAAGGTGCATACGTGGCTATAATGATGGCCTCCATCCTATTGACAAAGATGTTTAGGATAACTGGATAATGAGGCTGAGGAGGAGTTGTGGGTGTGGTTGATGGAGGAGATAATGAAGTAGAGTTTGAGCCAAGGGATGTCTGAGGACTGATGACAAGGGGATTTTAAAAAATAATAACTTCAGGCTGATTATGGTTATGGATAGAGGGAAATTTTTCAGCAGTGGCCTTGCTTTTGGATGACAAAGGGTATCTCTTACCAATGGTAGTCTTCCTTAACTATCTCTCTAAATCAGGGTTAGTTATGTTACCATCCATTACAATCAAGGTTGACTTTGGGAGTTTTAGCAAGCTCAAGATTTGATTTCCTGGCTCCTTTCCTGAGAGCCAAACTTCCTTAACAAGGTTTCATTCAATAGAGTCACCAGGTGAAAGATGGCAGTCACCTTTGTGCCCGATCTTTGTTCACCATCAAAGATCATATCTGATCATTGTTGTTCACCTAGGGAAATATATTTCATTACCATGTTCCCCGACAATGGTGCCAAAAGATGTTGGTCCTAAAGTCTGCACCTGACTGCTAAATGGCAGAGCTAGACCAACTCAGATTTGGAATGGTTGGTTTTTTTTGATAATTTTATTTTGTTGGTCAGCTAAAGGATGGGTTTTCAAAGATGATAATCTGGTTGGACTAGACAAATTGTATGAAGGGAGATTCTCCTTAGCTAATGGTATGGATTTTAATGGATAGTTGGGGATATGAAGGACAAACACATGAGAGAATAGCCAACAATGCAATGAATTTCTTCCCATGTGAGAATAAAGACTTAAAATAACATCTTAAGACTTAGACAAATATCTAGATGCAAAACATCCAACAAGTTTCCAAATAGTTGATCTTTTCACTAAACAATAGCTGTAGAACATGTTGCATAATCAACAAAAAGATAAGCGAAAATAGTGGCTGAAAGAATAAGGAAATGTACATTGCACACATCACAAAATTTGCATCCAAGACAAGATTAAACACATATAGATTTGAGTAAGAAAACACAAATGTCATCAACATATATTCATTAGGTAGAGAACTTTACAATCATATGAGTAGGTCCAACCCTTCTGATACTTCTATTTTTCACCAAAAACTGAACCTCAAAACCATACAAAAACTGCTTATTTATCCATGTTGCAGATGATTTCGACCCTCCTTAAAACTAAATCTTAACATCTGCATGACAACTAAATAACTCAACTAATATTCTTTCACTACAACATAGATACACCTCTTTAACTTGAGTGCATTTAATGGAAATACCAGTCACGATACTCTTTAACTTATTCTAAACAAAAATGTGGATCATATCACACAAAAATGATCACTTATTGTGTTTTGACACTATTATCTCGAACTTAGAAAAACCAAACATCTATAAGTGATAAATACTTCTACTGTCTAAACTGGAGTGCAAAAACCTTTAACAAAACTAATGTGACAAATGGCAGTGACTGGAACTGTGCCTTGATATCCATGTGTAATTTTAGCTGGAGTCTAACTGGTAGATAACTTGATGTGCTGGCAACTTCCTCGAATTCTTCCTCCTTATCAGCAGTAGTCCACCTCAGATGATCTCCTTGAAGAAGAAGTAGGTCTTCTGATGTTTTCTTTGCAATTTCTGATACTTTTTTCTGCAGCTTGGAATGTTGCTTCTCCAATTCTTGGTTTTTCTATTGCAGAGTTTGAACTTGTATCCCTAATGATTGCACCTGGTGGATATCCTTTGCAGCTTCATCAACTTATTCTTTTGGTTTGACCAAGACTTGCTTCTTTCATTTATCTTTCAATATCTTCTCTTCATCCATGATGGCTTTATTTTGATTAGCCAACATTTTGCTTCTCTTGGACCTCATTTCATACCTATGTGTTATTTCAGGTCCTCTTCTACGTGCTTCCTTCATATGATCTTGCACCTATGATATGCTCGCCTTAACTTCTGGTTTAATTTACTCTAAATTTTTCTCATGGGATACCTCTACATGTGTAACATCCTGCTCTGGCACACTGAGAACACTTATTATTTGAGGACACTTGCTCACAAGTGATCTGGACCCTTTTTGATGTTAGACCTTTTATATTTGATTATGATGTGATTGACAGATGACATGATGTGTTACTATTTGATGTAGACGGGTGCTATTGACTCAGTTTTATTGAGTGTGCATGGTTTTTGACCTTGAGGATGCAGAGGCATCGGTAGAACCCCCTTGGACTCCGGACTGAGTCAGGGAGTGTGCTTTTGGGTTGATATTTATTATTATGATGTTTCATTTGATTTGATGATTTGATGTTGACATTTCTGACATGGTTATTGGTGATTCAGGCTGACGATAGCTTGCCGACTTGACTCACATATGGAGTAAAGGGGCCACACACGATTGCAGAGAGGTTGAGGGAGAGGGGTGGACAACATCCCTGCCACCGCCTGCTAGCACTCCCGCC
>ML777144.1:1016216-1046223 GCA_009831015.1 Picea engelmannii
TATTCATGTTGTGAATGGGTGACATCGACTCATCATGTTAAGCCTGAAAGGGATATGGCACTTGCTTATTAATTTTGGGAATATTGGTATTGGATATTGGGACAAACCCTAATTACGGTGATTCCTAAGGTTGTAGATTAATTGTTGGTTAAACGTTTTACCTTTTGTTGTTGGGGATATAAACCGAGATAAATAGTTGCGTTGTTATTTAAATTATGTTTTATTATGTAATGGAATTAATAGCTTAATTTGCAAAGGAATACTTGTATATATTGCATTAAAAATTATTGTTTGATTCACAATATCAATATTGTTTAATTGTCTTGGTATTTGCAATAATAAGGTTGTCTTAAATTGCTAGGGCAATGATGAGGGCTAATTTGCAATATTAATAATGCTTACTTGCCATGGTATTACTTGTTTAGATTGCACTAAAATATTGTTTTAAATGAATGTTACTGATGAGGTTGAATTGCAATGTGAATATCGTTTAACCAGAAGTGCTAATGATGATGTTTAAATTGCAATGATAGTACCGTTTTAAGGCTAATGATGATGGGTGATTCGCTATGTTATCATTTGTTTAATTGAACTGTTCATGATGAATCTTGCTTAATTTAATGTTATCATTGTTTAGGATGCAATAATGATGTTGCGTAAGCTGCCATGATGAACTTGTTTTATTTAAAGTTATTATGGTTTAGAATGCGATATAATGATGTTGCGTAAGCTGCCATGAAGAACCTTGTTTAATTTATGCTATTGAGGTTTAAATGAATGTAGTAATGGTGCTTAAGCTACCATGTTAACCTTGTTAATTTAGTGTTGATATTGTTAAAATTTACCATGTGAAGATGATGCTCAAACTGCTATGCTAACTTGTTTATCTAATGTTATTATCGTTAAATTGAATGCTAAGGTTGAAGCTTAAATCGCGATAATCATATGGCTTAATTGCAATGGCGAAACTGTCTAAATGCAATAATAATTTTCGTTTTTATTTGCAACGTTAATAATGACGGTAGAATCGCAATGTCAACCTTGGATTAATCGAAGTGTTCGTGATGAGCATTTGGTACCTATGATAATTAATGGAGCTATTGGTCTTGGTTGATGTCTTCGGGTCCCAAGAATGATTGGTCGATTGGAGTCCTCCTGACTTGCGTCTCCCGTAGAGGTCATGTTGTCCCTGATCTTGTAGTACTTGGTGGTTTTGTATTGCGTAGGCTGTCCGTGTCGGGCGGGATATAGACTCCTCTTGTAGCTTAGTATTTATGTTTGTGTGTAATCCGGTGGAAGGAATCTTGTGCCGTATCAAGAGTCTCGGGCTGTTTAAAGGCATAGTTCCACTCTTGCGACACACTCTGAGCCATATCAGTAGTCTCGGGCTGTTTAAAGGCACAGTTCCACTACTGCGACTCTACTGTTGGATTCTTTCATTCTATGACAGTACTGTGCCTAACCCCTGGTGTCTGTTTATGCTTACAGCTGCTAGTTGCCCACCTCATGTGCAGGGGCGTTTGTTTCTTGTTGTCACTGTGATATGTCAGGTCGTCTTGATTGTGTTCGTCTTACTTGCGTCCTGTTGGTTCGAGTGTTGACGTAGAGTCGAGGGGGTTGTTTCTTCTACACGCGCGCACACACTTTAACACACAAATTTTTTTTTTTTTTGCACCGGTTGACAGAGTAGTTGTCCTTAACTAGGAGGGTTCTTACAACATGTAGGGAGTTGCCATCAGAATCCTTCTTAGGATCCAGGCCAAAGTCCCTTGCATCTTGTTGTAAGCTTGAATCTACAGGGTACTCTGTTTTGATAGCTGTAAGTTTTACTCCTGAAGCTTCACCCTTGCAGAATTCCAATTTTCCTTTATCCCTGTCATCTTTTTTAGTGTATGGACAACCATTTCTTCCATATTGAAAAATTCAATGTTTTCATCATCTTCAATCACAATTGGCTAGGGTTTTTTAATGATGGCTTAAAAAGAGCCTTGGAGTTCAGTCTCAACTGGTTTGTAATTCTAGTTTTTTTGTTTGTCTTGCTTGGCATCTAAATGCTTTGATTCCCTTTCCTTTTCTTGCTTTTATTAGATTCAGGGGATTCCTTGAGTAAGGTTTCCACAGGGATAAAATCTACTCTAAATATTTATGGATTGTGTTGTTTTTCTTTCATTTTCCCTCTCATTTTGGGCAACTTACTCTTCTTTTTTGTGGGAGTTACCTGTGTATATTCAACATTTCTGGGTGACAAAGGAGTCTCTGGAATATCCTGTGTTTGCTGCTGTATACCAAAACACATGTTACCTTTATTTTCCCTTCATTTTGCAGTGGAGGATATCAACTACATTTGAGGGGTTTTCTCTTTTATTATGGTCATTGACCTATCTGCAATAGATGGGGTACCTTTGGTTTTGGGATGCCTTTTATTGTTTGCTGGTTGTTGTGATACCTTCGATGAGCTACCAACTTTGAGAGAAAACTTATCCTATGTGCCATCCTCATCTCCTTTATCATCAATCTGTGTCGGGATATCTCTCATTCCTTGGCTAGGCTGATAATCCCTACCTAGCTTCGAAGGCGGGCATTCAATGCTTCTAAAGCAGCTTCTAAGGCGGGTTGCTTTTCTTGCTCTTGTAAACACACTGATCATAGAAAATAATCCCAAGACATTTCAATTTCTTCCAACACCAAGAGCACCAGGATTTTGATCAAACATTGATGATAGATTCTTCTGTGGGAAGACTTGGGATGACCCTGAACCCTTCTGGCCATTTTAGTGAGGCTTTTGAGAAAATAAAAGGACAAATTCAACTCTTTATCACCACTCAGGTGCATGAGAAAACACATGCGGTAACAATGTATGCTCGTGAATTGGCCCTCACCTATAATGTATCACTAAACAACCGTGAGAGAACCCTTCCATTCTTATTTTATCCATGTGACAAGAATCCCCTGGATCCTGTCGGAGTTCTGGTGCTCTGTCACTAAAAAATTGTTACAAATTTTAGGGTTTACCTTGCCATTTTTAAACCAACTTTCCTTGCAGATTGGGAGATCACACGATGCCTCGATAAAGTGCTCTGTAAAATGAATACAAGTGTCCCAAAGATGGGTTTGAAACCTGGTAATTGTCTGTGAAAATTTCATGGCCACAACTGTGTGGTATGCCTCAACGGAGAAAATGAAGTCATAGCACTCCGCCTTGACAAACATATCTATGAGTTCTGGGACCACCTCAAACAACTCGAGCCCCTGTGGCTTGAGTCTATTCAACTGCCATCGGTCTCGGGGGGATACCATGTTGCACTGATCACCTAAGAGATAAATTGATATTGAACCTTTATTGCCGAGACTACAGAACATGAGATGATCGTGACCTTAATTTTGATGAAGTTTCACCTGAAACTATAATTCTCTGCAACCTCTTATGATGATAACCACATGTGAAATTCACATGATCGTAACATGAAATTAACACAAGCTATGTGATCATGAACTCAAAAATGAATTTCGTGTACTAGTGTGCTCATGATCATGCATGCACATGTAGGCGCCAACACTTCACTTTTTAAAATATTTGAATTTATTTCTAAACGTTAAAAGAGATAAAACAATGCTCTTTTACCCTATTTGCAAGAACATGACCGTTCTTGCAATCAACATTTTTTCAACAAAAAAGGCCTCGCCAACCTGCTATAAACTTAGTAAGGTATTCCAAGGTGACAACATGTTGTTAACCCAAACCAGAGGTGGAACAATCTTTCAAGAAAATAATAAAATGGTGCAAAAATAATAGGAGGGAAAAACAATTCAAGCTGACTCATAAATCATGGAGGAGCATTAAAACAAACAATCAAGCTTAAGAGGATGTATACATGAATGAAGGGGAAGGGAAGGTATGGAGACCTAAGTTCCAACATAAACCAATTAAGGTTTCAATAGTTCTTGTAAGTGTTGTTGACATATTCGTTTGAATAAATATTTGGGCCATTGTCCCTAGTATGAGAGCCCTATTGTTTCTTGTTTTAAGAATAATGATTTCAACATTAAGTTCTTGTGTACATGTGTTTGATTTAGTTTCCACTTTTATATTTTGTTATGCTAAGGTTTTAGGCATCTTAGTGTGTTTATGGTTACACTTCAAATAGTAAACTTGTGTATAACTATCGAAGACAGACCAAACTTGAGGCGAGGTCAAAATATAACATGGTATCAAAGATATGGTTCTGAGAAGGGCAGTTGGATCTTGAGGTATTTTCACAGGTGGAAACTCTGAGAGGGAGTTGGAGTGACTGTTGTAGGTAGCATTAGGTTTGATGAGTTTGAGACATGGAGCAGAGTGTCCAGATGAGGAGTTGTGGGCTATTGAAGCTCGATGGTTGGGCAGGTTGGGAGTTTTGGTGGATTGGCAGAGAGATCATATCATGACAATATGTTGTGTGGAAAGTTGCCAACCCTATGGATGGACTTCTCATAGATTTTCATAGTGAGTTGTTATGGTTATAGCTTGGGTGCTTTGGCACATATGAGATAACTTCATGTGGATGCCAGGTTGAATATTTTCACATTGTCGATGTGTGACAATGTATGAGGTATTTGACCTAAGAGGATGATGACACTTGCAGAGATGAGTTGTAGAGGTCTAGAGTGAAATAGATTGAGTGTCCATCCACAACTTGGGACTTTTAAGAGAGAGGAAATAAGTTCATTGTTAGTGTGTGTATAGACATGAAGAATCTTGTGACTTAGACGATGGAATTGGGAAGAAGTTCATTGGATGGTCGTGACTTGGGTAAGCATAATGCTTGCCTTAGAGGATTACATGGTTCTTATATAGTGGGAGCCATTGACACATGACAGGGGTAAAAGATTTGTTCGAGAGCTTCACAATGTTTGACTCATATATGTATGAGGAGCTTATTATGAGGACCAAGTATGTAGTACAAGGATCTGGAGCAATGCTATTCCAGATGGAGTCAGAGGATGTGTTTCCAGTGGAAAATGTGCTATGGGTTCTAGGAGTGTGTCCTTAGCCTTAGGGATTAAGGAGTAGGGTTTTACATTGTTGTTCCAGGATGGACAGGTGTTATTGGATGCCCAGAGGATCTAGCACAGGCACATCAATGGTCTTAGAGTTAGAGAGGGAAACCTATATAGGCTGAGGGGCCATCCTATGCATGTTTTGACTAACAAAAACAAAAATATAGATGAGGAGGAGTAGGTAGCTCCACCAGTGCTGAGGCAGGTGGCGTCACCAACAACATAGGTACAAAAGAAGTAGGTAGCTCCACTAGTGGTGAAGCAGGTAGCTGCACTAGTGATACATGATTAGAGGGATCCAAATTTCAGAGGGAGTCAACCCTCAAGATCCAGTGGGGAGGAGTAGCATCCCAAGGTTGTGCAGTGGAAAATGGACATGGAGCAGGTAGTTATGGAGGTTGTGTAGACACAAAGGGAGCCAGTGGATTTAGAGGAAGTCTGAATTCAAAGGGACTTAGGAGACTCAGAGGGAGTCAAGAGGATCAGAGGGAGAGTCAGTTGATTAGTGGGAGCTTCAGATCTATATGGGAGAGAGGCATCTTCCAATATTATCAGGAGGGTGTCATGGGTTGAAATAACGAGGTAGGATGCTAAGAAGAAGAAGGCTTCTAGGAGCAGGGTGTATTCTAAGATGGGATCATCCCAGACAATTGGGTTTGCTTCAATGACCGATGATGTAGCTAGTCAGAAGGACTATAGAGCAGGATTTACTTTGGTGACAACATGGACAACTAATCAGGTGGATTGGAGAGTAGTTGTGGTAACGAATCCAATGCGAGATACAAAGCTACTCCTAGGATGGGAGACAAAGACACCTCCAAGTGGTGGAGTATTGGGTGAGAATGCCTCCCTCACTAAGAGAGAGTGTTGATGATGTTGTAGGATCGAGAGGAATTTCCATAGGTTCCTTAGGTGTTAGGAACATGGGAATATTTGTGGACATCATGATGGAATTTTTTGTTTGAAGAAACCCCCCCTGTATTTTGAGTTGGGGGTTTTGGGGCTTAGGGATTGATGAAGGGATTTGTGGGTTTTTGATGGGGATTCACACCCACAATAAATTCTAATTTGGTGTTGACTTTGTGGAGGGGATTCTCAAGCTAACCCCTAGACTTGTATATAAAGGAGAGAAGTCATTATGAATTTTCATTATTTTGGTGACAAGTGAGAGAGAGCCGGGTGATTTCAGTCCAATCCTTGGTGACCTCAGTCTAGCCATTGAGGAGGTTTCTTAGCCTCAATTTCTTCTGTGTTTTGTCTTGTTTTGGGAAGGTACAGGTGAGGATGAGGGTCGTACCTCAATTGGTAGCCAAGAAAGGGAAAATCGAGGCTTAGGAGAGGCTCGACCTACTAGAACAACCTAGCCATAGCAATGAAGTAAGGTGCCACAAGTGCTAGGAGGCTCGACCTAGCTGGTATAACCCTCTAGGAAGTCTCAACTAGGTGCCATAGGCAACAAAAGGTGGCCAAGAGGCTCAACTAGGCTATGGTAGGTTATTGTAGGGCAGAGACATGAAGGAATAGGTTGTTGGGTGGTTCGTCCTGTCAATAAAGAGTGGTCAAGGGTTGTTTTGGTCTATTCCAGCTGAGAACAGGAGGTTGTAGGACTAGTGGAGGTTTTCCACAGGCTATAGAAGTCTGTAATTGGGTGCAACCTATTGTTGGAGAGTTTTCGTTGGCTAGAACAACCTAGAGGAGGTCTACATAGGTGTCATAGGGATTCCAAGGAGTCCTAGACAGGTGCCAACATGTGGCAACAAGTCTAGGAAGAGTTCGACCCTGCAAAAGAGGGTTGGAAAAGAAGGACACGAGTCTATTACATGTGGAAGCAACTAGTACAGTAAGGTACAATAAGGTACATGAAGGCACAATAACAGAATTGAGGATAACTAAGAGGGCTGTTACAATAGCACCTTGACAACATATTTTTGGAGTTGGGATTTGGCACAGAAACCAAGTAAGGTTTCAATAGTGGTTGTAAGTGTTATTGACATATTCATTTGTATAGAAATTTGGGCCATTGTCCTTGGTACAGGATCCTTGTTGGTTCTTGGTTTAAGATCAATGATTTGAGCATTAAATTCTTGTTTACTTGTGTGTTTATGCTTATAGTTCAAGTTGTAAATTTGTGTATAACTGTCGAAGACATAGACTAGAGATGAGGTGTAGTCAAAATCTAACAATAAGGATGTTGGATAAGGGCCAATGCGAGGTTGATGTGAATATAATAAAATATATCTATAAGCTATCGTATTTTATGTTTTTTAATTGATCAGAAGTCATTAATAAGGTGCTACATGATACAAGTCGATATACAATGATGCACCAAAAGTTTAGAGTATAAGAAATGGAAGCCAAGAGATCTATGAACAAATTTGTAATGAATGTTCATTACTATATCACCAAGAGAAGTTTCCATTATTTTAGTCCAATAGATTACTCTTTGGCTTACAATCTTTGCTGTAAAATAAAATATTTTCTGGGTTACAGGTTACATTCTCTCTTGTATATGATTCATGCATATTGAAGGCATATGTCAAAGCCATTTGTAACAAAAATTGTGCCTCAAAAAAATTAAAAATGTTGATCAAAAAACTCACAAGGATAAGGATAATAGCTTACCAGTTTATTTTATCTCGGTGGGTTAGCTCAAGTGGATGAATGTCGTCATTTTCTCAAATGAGGTTCCAGGGTCGAATCCCTAGCTAGAAGCTTGCTTAGAGCCTCACTTGATGTCCTCACCGGGTTAGGCCCATAATCAGGCCAAACGATTTACCCTGTTTACCATCCATGAAATGTGGGGAAGTACTCGAGGGTTTCTCGTGCTGTATTCCCAGGAAAAAAAATAGCTTACCAATTTTTGCAATGAATTGATTTTCTTACACATTTAAACCCTCAATCACCCTACACACAAACTACCAAAAACCATTGTATGTTAAAGATATATTATAAACACAATTATGCACCCAAAAAAATGATTAGCAAACTCACCAGGGTAATAACTTACTGTATTTTGTAATGAATTGATTGTTTTAGATTTTTAAACTTTTCCCAAACAACATGTTTCAGAGTGATGAGGTTCCCAAACCCTTGTATTCCTCCTTAGATATTCTCACGTTGTAAGGTGATAAATATCATGCATTAGAAGGCAATGATTGGCGCATTAGTGTCCTAGGCTGCATATTTTAGATCGATAAGCTTATTAAACCATCAAATTTGTCCTTATAATCCCTCACACTGCCAAACTTGTGCGTTGGAAGGAATAAAGGGTCGTGTTAGTGGAGAGGGCCATAGTTTGATTGCAGAGAAATTTTATTTTCCCCTTTTGATGGGCATTTGCATCCATTTTTCCAACAATATTCAAATCGATGGTTGAAAATGCTTCCTGTAAGAGAAATCCGAGGAAGATGACCAATTTCACTTCTTTTTTCCAATAAATAATCAGATCAATAGATGAAAATTATTGCTATAAGGAAAATCAAGGAGCACAACTAGTTTTGATTCTCTCCCCTCTAGAAAAAATGAAAAATGGAATAAACAAATGCTTTACCACATTCCAAAAAAAATGAATATGTGTTTCTATTATTATTTTTAACTACAATTATTTTCTTTGAGTTAAATGTGTCGGGGATCTTTTTTAAATCTTGAGTTTGTTAGAAAATTTTAGCTAGATTTCTTACACTCAAACATGAAAATAAGTAACTCAATGTTAAAAACACTTTACCGTGTGTTAGTTAAAAGGATACATTTAAAATAGAGCATAGAATGTTATGTTGAAAGGGAATACAAAGGTTCCAACAATGGAGGACCACATAGGGAACCAATAAGAGGTTATCAAACTATTGAAGGACAACTTGGTTATGACAGAAAATAGGATGAAACAACAAGTAGGTCAACATCACAATGAAAGGGAATTTGAAGTGGAGGGATTGGGTAATTATGAGGTTACAACCATTTAAACAGATGTCCCTCAAGCAACAAAAGAAGGACAATAAACTAGCACCCAAATATTATGCCCCCTATAAGGTTTTGCAAAGTATTGGAAGTATGGCTTACAAATTGGAGTTGCTTCCATTTTCACGTGTACATCCAATCTTCCATGTTTATTGCTTAAACAAGGTCATCGAAAACAAGATCCTAGTCCAAACTATTTTACCAGATATTAATGAAGAAGGGAAAATCACGCTAGAACCATAAACAATCCTTGAAATAAGGTGTTGACAGGTCCAGATTCCCTATCAAGTAGGTAAGGGAGAACGCTCGATGACGGGTCCCAATCAGACCTACTCTCATTTGGGGTAGCATTTCTGACTAGTATGTGGGTGTGGTTGCCACTAAGAATTAAAAGAAGAAATATGGGAAATACAACATACCATCCCCCAAAGAATTCTAATTAACTCAAAATCTAATCTAAAATGAAATCAAACTAATCTAATCTAACTATTTCTAACCTATCATTAAAAAGAGAAAAACTAATAGATGAATACAATTTAAAATGATATCTTTGACATCAGAAATAGTTCGTGGTAGCCAAAAATATGTTAAAACAAAAACATTGTAGATATTATCATAAATAGTTGTAAATAAGGCCTATAAAATCATCCCTGTACTCAGAATAAATCACAACAACATAAACATTCGAAATACTAAGCATAGAAATAATTCATATGATCAATACTCGAAAAACATAAATAATAAACACATTAGTGGAGTAGTCCCAAACACATTTGATAACAATTATGACTTCAAAATCCATTCTGCTCTTCATATATCCAGAAATAAAAGTATTCTTAGTCTATACAATGGGCAAAAAGTCCCCCCCTATATTCAACGAATTCTCTTTTATAAGGTAAGAGAGACTCCTCAGTTTTTGTGAATGTTCATTTCCTTTCCCTTTGTTTTGTCATTTTACAATTCAAGTTTCTCTTACATTTTTGTAAATGAAAAGGTAAGCATTATAAACAAAAGTCTAAGAGACTGTTGAGTAGTTATTTCTTCTTTATTTGATGTTCATGAGTGATATTTTTTAAAAATATCATTGATTCTACTCGTTGGTGTCTTCTCCTATTCTTTGAGTTATTCTGGGAATTTTTGGTGCCATTCTACTGAATAATATCACTCCATTTTTTCCTTCTCTATATCAGCTTTCTAATGCGCTCTTGCAGGTCCAATTTCGACTCCTGTAGCTCCAGATACGATTGCATGAACATTGCACAACCCATTTTCTAATTAAATTCGAGCCTCTTATGTTTTCTGATTTTTTTGAGAATTTCCACCATAAACTAGTTAATATTTTATGTGTCATCACGTTCTCCTATTTTTTAGCTTTTTGACGGGCTATCCTAGGCCTTGTTTTGTGTTATGTAGCCCCATATATGGTCATCTAAAGTTTGAATACCAATTTTTCCATTAAATTCATGACCTTATATTCTTTTTGTTTTCTGATATTTTTCGTCACTGGTTTGGCATGAAGTCTTCTTCCAATGTATTCTTCTCCTCAATACCTTTCCAATGAGGTATCCTGGACCTGATTCCAGCTCCTGTAGCTCAATATATGGCCGTTTGGAGTTTGATTCTCAACAACCCTTGATCTTCCCGTGAGGGAATCTGAACCATCGATCTTCAACCTAAAAATCATTATACCATATGCATGAGGTAATTCAAGACTGCATGGTTTATATAGTTTTTATCCCCCTTACTTGATTTTTGTAATGAACTAAAGGAAGCATAGGACCGAGGGCTCATGTTGTAATAGTTTACCTGTGTACAACTAATTTTACTCATGCAAAACAAATTTTACCCATGTAAAACTATTTCTAAAATAAACTTGATTTTTCCCATATAAAAAACAAATACCAAGGGTAATTTTGGGGAAAACCATGGGCATTTTGTAAAACCATGCGTGATCAAAACCACGTGGTTTTGCAAAACTAAGGGAAAAATACAAATGGAAATAAATACATAATAAATAAAATAATAAACAAATAATAACAATAAAAAAGAAGGCTACCTAAAGGGAAGGGACTAATAACAAATACCCTAGGGAAGGGACTAATAACAAATACCAAGGGTAATTTTGGGGAAAACCATGGGCAATTTGTAAAAGCCAATTGCGATCAAAACCATGTGGTTTTTCAAAACTAAGGGACAAATACACATGTAAATAAATAAATACATAATAAATAAATAAATAAATAATAGATAAATAATAAACAAATAATAACAATAAAAAAGAAGGCTACCTAAAGGGAAGGGATTAATAAAGATTCACAAATTATCACCGACCTTACCTACCATACCAATAATTCATGCAACAAGAGTAATGTCTAGTACCTACCATGTTTAAATAAATATATGACATTGATCAAATGTAAAAGGGATAAAAACATGATTTGGATCAAATGGGGATGGGTTCTGAGGAAACCCTAGCCATAGGAGGATAGGGTTAGTATGGTATGTAGTCTAGGAATGGGTCGAAAATCTAAGGAATCAGGGTGAAGACGGGTGTGCTAGGGTTTTCTAAGAGGGAAGCAAATTTTTTTTTTTTTCAAAGGCTTGTATCTGATGGTTTTTACCTCATTTTTTTCTAGAGCCATTTCCACCCTCACCAAAGCTGACATGGAGGATGCTTTGGACTATTCTTGGGACCCGAGCGAGGAAGAAAAGATTTGGTCGATGCTAGGTGGTAGAAAATTTTCTAGGAAAACTATGGAGGTGGTTGAAGGTGCAGGCTCGGGTGATAGTCTAGTGATAGGTGGAGTTTCTCTCAGGTATGATGTTCCCTAGCCTTAGGATTGGCCAGCTTTCTCAGCAGAGGCATCTCCAACCCCCCTATATTTCTCTCTAGCTAGGGTTAGGTTTGCATCACATGGATTGCACGACTCCTATTCTGATGCCTTAGACTCCTAGTATGAAGTTTGTCTCCCTCAATCCTTTTACTATTCAGTTTCCCTAAGTGGTGGGGAAGATGGTCATTTTGAATTCGGTTACTTTCTCTTGTTACCCACATGGTCTTTCTCAGTGGGGGTCTTTGAGGAACATCCTCTCTCGCTCTCTGGTATTGTTCCAACTCTACTAAATTCTGTGGATGGTGAGGGAATGCCTCCTCCTTCGAGTCCCTCACCTATTGACTCCCCATCTTATTTTATTGCTTTACCTGATGCTTCGATACACCCATGTGTAAGAAGAGTCATATCTGACCCAAAATAGGGTAGGGAATAGCTCAGGTGGTTTGAAAGAAAGTGATACGGCTGTGAAACATTGGAGGAAAAATAAAGGGGTTAAAAACACATGGCCCCTTTCATTCTAGTCCTTGGGAAAGATGTTTGAATCCTAGAGGCTCTGGATATCGACAACTTGGCAGTGGTGGGTCAAGTAAGAGGTAGGCATTTTGGATTGCAGAAAATAAAAAATTGGGCGACGACCTCATGGAACATAAGCATCTCTAGTCTGCCAAAGATTTCAAATCTTTCTAAAGGCTGGATTCTTTTTAAATTTCTAAAGCTGGAGGAAAAAACCATGGAGTATCGACTCTACTCCTTTCCTCTTGAAAAAAAGGACCCCTCTTTTTGATGCAAGCAAGGAGAAAGTGAATGTGCTACCGGTTTGGGTGTGAATCTCAGGACTACCACCAAAATTATGGATAGAACTGAGCTTCAGAGAGATGGGGAATGCTTTGAGGACCTTCATGGATGCAGACTTGTCCTTCAGGAAAACAAGAAATATGATGGTAGGAAGGATCCTGGTCTCCTTGGATATTAGAGCAGGACTAGCAGAAGAAATGGAGTTCATAATGGGGGAAAATAATTTTCATCAGAGCCTAGATTACAAAGGTATTCCTTTTCGCTGTAGGCGTTGTCACAAATATGGACACCTGGCCAGCCAATGCCACCTTCATTTTCGACCTCATCGCGACTCTATGGGTTCAACATAGGGTAAGAATTAACCAACCTCATCGGTGGAAGGATTTTCCTCCAATACTGTGATTCGGGACGATGTAAATCCCCCCCAACATAGGGATGTTCAAGAGCCGGTTTGTAGAAAGGAAAAGGATACAATGTGTTAAATTTTGCTTAGGGCCGACTCCTTAGGCACCCAACATAATTCCCTGTCGGAGGATGAGAGAAATAAAAGGAATCATGACCTCCTTCATGGTATGACATCACTTTTTGGTAAGTTTTTTACTCCTCCACCTAGTCTAAATTTTCTTATTTCCTCTTTGGATTTGCTAGGTAAGGACTGGAATGGCTCAGAAAAGGGGTTTACAAACCATCCCTCTCAATTCCCCTCCCCTTCGAATCTTCAAATCCTTTAGCTCTTACTGGTCCTCCCTCCCTTATCCCTTCCTCTCCCTCTAGTCAACCCTTTTAGCAGGAGTCTAGTTCATCTTTAGACTCATGAGATGAAGGTATTATTTATCAGTTAAGAAATAGGGCCACTAGGGGGCCTGGCCGGGGCACAAGTTTGGGAAAGAACCCAAACACTTCCATAGGCTCAAAAGGCAGAGGTCGTAAATATTTTTTTTCAAAATCCTAGGTGGATATAGCTGAAGGAAAACAAAGATCAATCGTTGGGAGGCTTAGAGAATCAAGGACCTTGGAGAGGGAATATCCATGAAAATTTTATCTTTCAACTATCGAGGGTTGGCACACCCTCATAAAAAATCTTCCCTCCAAAGGCTGGTGGTGTCAAATCATCTAGATTTGATGCTCCTTCAAGAAACACTAGGGGATGAATCTTTGGTGGTATCCTGGCTAAAAGTTGGCTTTAAAAATTGGGATTTTGTGGGGTTGGACGCAAATGGGGGCTCAGGTGGGGTGGATTTAGGATGGAACACAATGCATATAAAATTCAGTATCACTTGAGGCTTTGACTAAGGCTTGGGATTATTGGTACAAGAAGTTGGATTGGATAAAGAATATGAAATTTTAAATGTGTATGGACCCTATCAAGATAGATCTCCTTTTTGGGAAGCTTTGGGTAGAAAATCTTTCTTCTCTCACTCAAGCATGATTCTAGGAGGAGACATAAAGTTTTCCTTGGAGAATGTGGAGTCATGGGGCCCAAACACAAGAGTGGATCCCCTCTCTAATTTCTTTGATCTCTTCCTCAGGAGGATGAAACTGGTGGATATTCCCCTGACTAGGCTATGCTCTACTTAGCTCAATAAAAGGGCGGGGGATGAAAGAATTGAAAAACAATTAGACCGATTCTTAATTTCCGTGTCTCTTATGGAAGATGTAAATCTGAAGCACCAATGGATGGGCTCTGGGGGGATCTTGTATCACTCTCCCATATTTTTTGAACTAGCCTTGGGCCCTAGAAAACCTCCCAACCCTTTTAAATTTAATCCATAATTGTTAAAAGATGAAATTTTCTCCATGCTTGTCAAAGATCTATGGAAACCAATTGATGATACTCAGAACGAACCAACGAGTATCTAGATGGAAAGAAACCTGCGAAGAGTAAAGGAAGCCACTGCTCGAGCTAGAAGGCAACGATATTTGCAAGAGCTTATTGAAATCAAAGCTAGTCTCCAAAATTTATATGATTCAGTCGGAGGAGGTTTCAGCTCACCAGATACAAAGGAAGAATTGTTTAGGTTGGAAGAAAGAAGAAGAAATTTATTGGAAGAAAAGGAAGATGAGTGGCGATTGAAAAGCAAGGCCATATGTCTATAAAAAGGAGATGAGAACACAAAATTCTTCCAGGCATATGCAAAAGGAAGAAAAATGTCTAATACCATTTGGATTCTCCAAGACTCCGAGGGAATTAAAGCCTCTTCTTTTGATGGATTGGCTCGATTGGGAAATAATTTATTTCAATCTCTTTTTAAAGCTACTCCAGGGGCATCGCTTGAAGATATAGTTAGATTATCTCTTTTCTTCCCTAGATTTGTGGGCAAAGAGGAGAACCACGCTATGATGGAAGAGGTCTCTGAGGATGAAATGAAACAATTTCTACACAACTTTCAAAAATACAAGAGTCCAGGACCAGATGGTTGGAATATTGAATTTTTTCTTGGTTTCTATGATCTCATTGGGAAATATGTTCTCAAAGTGGTGGATGAATCCAAATTTAGGGGTCATTTGCATCCACCTCTAAACTCGACCTTCATATCCCTCATTCTAAAGGTGGATGAGTTCAGACCAATTTATTTATGTAACTACATCTACTAGGTGGTATCCAAAGTTATTGCAAGGAGAATTAAAGCTACTCTTTTAGAAAAAATTTCACCTAAGCAATTTGGTTTCCTGGAAGGTAGACAAATTCATGAGGAAATAGGGGTTGCTCAAGAAGCCATGCACAGTTTGAGATCTACAAAGAGCAGAGGAGAAATCATTAAAATTGATTTATCAAAATCCTTTGATAAAGTAAGTTGGATTTACTTAAGGATGCTCCTTACTCATGTGGATTTTGAGGTCCCTTTCATAAATTGGGTATTGTGCTGCATCACCTCAGTCTCTTTTGCTATTATAACCAATGGGCCAGCCTCAAGTTTCTTTCATGCTGAACGAGGATGAATGCAAGGATTCCCTCTATCCGCTCTCATTTTCCTATTGGTTGCTGAAGGGTTGAGTAGAGCCCTGTTGGAGATATCACATACTCACCTAGAATTATTTTCCTAAGTTTGATAGTCCAATGTTGAGAACGATTCCTTAGATGAGAATATTCTCTTTAGAGAATATTCCCCTACAAATAGGGCATTCCTCTTCATTTCAAAGTCAGTTACACTCAGTTAGACTAGTGGAAGTCACTCATGCATGGAAACCTCGATTTTATCACCAACAATTGCATGTGTCTCTCTCACTTCCACACATGTGTCTCAGTTAACTGATGATTGCATGGATCAATTAACTAGGACTAGGTGGCAGTTCACTCCAATGTCTGTCAGTGAGTGTCTAGATCTCTCTAGATCACTACTATGGCACACTAGTTACTCATGTAGCCTATATATGTTGTAAATTATTCACTCTTTGAGTGTGGAATACGGTTAATGAGAATTCTTCCATTCTTTCTCTTTTGTTTCTATTTTCTCATATTTTTTCTGTAAACTGTGTATGCTATTTTCTAGCTAGATCTTTTATGTGCAGGTTCAACACATTTACATGGTATCGGAGCTGACAGATTGCTAGGAAAAAGACTCACCAGACTCTTTTTACAGGTACTGAAGATTGAAGAACACATAAAAGATGGATTATTCCCCGACAATACTTCTCATGCCTCATAACTATTTGGATTGGAAGCCAAAAATTCTTCTTCAACTCAGATGCAGAGGCTTGTACCAAATAACTATGGCAATGGAAGTAGAGCTTGATTCCACTAATGAGAAAAATGACTTTATCAATAGAAAATATATGGGCATAGGATGTATCTGCTTGTCTATTTCTCCTGAACGTTTTCTTCAATTATATTATGAATCACAAGACTCAACTCCAAATGAATCATGGAATCGATTGGAGGTTCTATTTGGGAATAAGGAAGACTTCATGCAAAAATTTGAAAAGATAGATCCAGAAGAGAAACCATTAGAAGATCAAGCCTCTTATTCTGAAGAGTCTTCTACACAAGTATTTGTACAAATTCTTGTTCCATTAATTGCAAATGATGTCTACTCCATTTCAGATTTGTTTTCTAAATTTCATATGAAAGATATCATGCATACATCTCAAGAGTCACATGTAGAAACTTTTGCATGTGCCATGCATGCATCTAAGGAGCACCATGCATGCATCTCGAGAGACAAAAAGGGGGCCACACAAATTAGATTCAATTATGATAGTTTATGAGAAGAATTTGCAGAAAAAATTGGATATTTGAATTCCAATTGGAAAAATAACCAATTTCAAAAACAAAATTGTTCGAAACAGAGTCCAGGAAGTGAAGTTATGAGAATTTTAAAATCCATAATTTTTTAGCATTTTTCCAAAAACGGTCGCACGTTTTTCAAAGTTTCATTGAAACTTCATTTGGATCTTCTTCATTACTAAAATTTTCTCTCTTTCCTTGTTTTTTTAGTGTCTCATTATTATATGCATTGTACAATGGGTACCTAACATGGCCTTGGTTTCCAGGACCCATTCATCATGTACACCCTAGTTGTGTTTAAGGGGGGTGTTGGAGATATTACACACTCACCTATAACTATTTTCATAAGTTTGATAGTCCAATGTTGAGAACGATTCCTTATATGAGAATATTCTCTCTAGAGAATATTCCACTAAAAAATAGGGTGTTCCTCTTCAGTTCAGAGTCATTTACCCTCAGTTAGACTAGTGGAAGTCACTCATGCATGGAAACCTTCGTTTTATCACCGATAATTGCATGTGTCTCTCTCACTTCCACACATGTGTCTCAGTTAACTGATGATTTCATGGACCAGTTAACTAGGACTAGGTGGAAGTTCACTCCAATGTTTGTCAGTGAGTGTCTAGATATCTCTAGATAACTACTATGGCGCATTAGTTACTCATGTAGCCTATATCTGTTTTAAATTATTCACTCTTTGAGTGTGGAATATGGTTAATGAGAATTATTCCATTCTTTTTCTCCTGATTCTTTTTTCTCATATTTTCTCTGCAAACTGTGTATATCATTTGCTATCTAGAACTTTTCTGTGCAGCTTCAACACATTTACAAGCCCTGGAGGGGGAAAATCTAGAGGACACTTTTTGGGTATCACCATCTCCCCAACCTTAAATATTTCTCACCTATTATTTGTGGATGATATTCTAATTTTTTGTAGTGGGAACATAAGGGATGCTAAATCTTTATTAAAGGTCTACCTTTTTGGGAAATCAACAAGGATGAAAATTAATAGCAGAAAGTCTAGTCTATCAACTTACAATCTGGATAGAGTAGAAACTAATATTTACAAAAGGTTATTCCCCTTTGAGTATAAGGAAATGGAAGAAAGACTCAAGTATATAGGTTTCCATTTAAAACCCAATAAGTACAAGAAAGAAGACTTGACGTCGTTATTGGAAAAACTAGAAAGAAGATTGAAAGTCTAGATCTTTAGATGGCTTTCCAGGGAGGGAAGGGTGATGCTGGAAAAATATGTTTAGAAGCCATCTCTGTCTATTGGATGTCTCTCTCTTGGATCCCAAAAGGAATTCTTGAAAAGGCTCGACAAATTTATTTTAGATTTATTTGGGTAGGAACAAAAGACAACCATGTTGTTCCTTAGATTTCCTGGAACGTTCTCCCGACCCCAAAGTAGCTTGGTGGGTGGGGGAGATTTTTTTTTTTTGTTTGCAAAAGAGTTGGCAACAAAATCAAGTTGGAGGTTAATCACCCTATAGAAACTATGGACCATACTTGTGTACCATAAGTATATTGCACCAACCTCTTTGGAAGAATGGGTGAGAAGACTTCTGATTAAGAGTAGTCGATGATGATCAATCATTTGGAAAGCCATCCTCTCCTCTTTTCAGGTCATAGGGGATAGACTAGCTTGAAAAGTGGGAAGAGGCAATAAAGTCCGGATTGGAGTGGATCCGTGGCCTAGTAGTGGCATAAATTATAGTCTTTTGGAAGAATCTGTACAGATTTTGAATGATAATGATATCCACTATCTAAATCAAGTGTCAGATGTAGAAATAACAAACAATTGGGGTCAAGGTTGGAAGGCTGCGGCTCAAGTAGGGATAGGAAATATCTTCAATGAAGCATGGGACCAATGCATTAAAGCCCTTCGAAGGGCACAGATCCGTATTTCTGATATAGAGGATGAATTGGTGTGGCAACATTCACCCTTTGGGGATTATTCTCCTAAGCTGGTATATTCACAACTCATCATTGAGCTCCAACAACAAGAACCCTCTTGGTGGTGGAAAGGGATTTGGAAGGTCAAATGCCCCCTAAAGGAAAAAAAATTCATGTGGTGTTTGATCAAGAAAAGGGTCCCCATGTGGGATAGAATGAAAAAAACTAAGGTGGAAGGGCCAGGATGGTGTGCTCTCTGTAAGAATGTAAAATATTCCAATAATTATCTTTTCATAAATTGTGCTTTTTATTGCCAATGATGGAAGGAATGCACAAAAATATTAGATCTTGATTGTCGATGGGAATGGGACTTGTTCAAGGAAGCTTGGAAATCTTAGTTGTCGATTACCACACTTAAAATTATAAAGGTGATGCCATTAATTCTAATCTGGGGAATATGGCTTTCCAGAAATGCTACAATTTTCAAAGAGAAAACGTCCCTTCCTGAACTAGTAGTAGCCCATGGGATCAATATTCTGACACATTTCCCCCAAGAGAAAGAGGTGAAAAGACATAGGAAAATATTTGAAGAAGTTATTGACTAGAGTCAACCTTGGGATTTTTTCGATGGGGCCTCTCAGAGCAGTGGAGAAAGTTGTGGAGGAGGAGCTATCCTCTTCCTCACACAAGATCATTGTTTTAAAATCACTATGGGTCTTGGGCCGGGTACAAACAACCGCGCAGAACTAATGGCTCTAAAACTCCTTCTCCTTTTAGTTGTAGATAAAAACATTTCCTCTTTACAGATTATGGAGATTCTTTGTTAGTTATCAGTTGGATCCAAAAAACCCAACGATGCCATAACATTCTTCTTGCTCCTCTGATTGAAGAAATCTTAAGAATTCTTCTTTCTTTTGATGCATATTCCATTCGAAATGTCTACATGGAAAGAAACAGGGAGGCAAATTCCCTCTCTAAGAAAGGCCTATAGATTTCTTTGGGGAAGTGGGAATGTTTAGAGTTTCAGAATGGTTCGATGACTTCAATTGGTTCAGTTTCGTATACAGAAGGCTTAGGGCCATCCCCTATGATTTAGCTGTGTTATTTCAATTTTCTTTTCCTATGGTACATTTTGGTCCTGTGGATCTAATTCAACTCAAGGTTTTTGGATCCACTTTTGGTCTATTCTCTCTTGCTAGACTATATTTTTGTATAATTTTGTTTAATATGTATATGCCCCTCAGAGAGAGGGTAGGCCTTTATCTTGGTACTTTTGCTATGTAAGCTGGTCAGTTCCAATAGTCCTACATACCTCTTAGGGTTGGAGGGGGACCTATATTTTTGAAAGGATCTTGTGCCCTTATTTTAAGGTTTATGGTACTCGAGCTCAAATACATAGAGACATGTATATGCATAATGTAAATTTCTTTTCTCTGGCGGATGAAATAAAATTTATGCTTTTTTCTTTGAGAAAAAAAATAATTTTTTTTTATATAAAAAATAAAAATAAAAATTAGGAAAATGAGGTCAAGTTCCACAAGAGTCAGTCTTCCATGCTTGTTAGGGTTTCACACCTAGGGACCAAAAATAGGAGCATGGTGTATCAGGTAGATCTCGAGTAACTAGGTGTCAAGTTGGGTAAGTATGTCATATGGAGATGACAAATGCTCAAATTCATATGCGACAAATGGAAATAAACCAAGGGGTAAAAAGATGACGCGTCATGCGACACATTAACGTCACAAATATCAACTGATGATAAAAGGAGATCAATGCTAGCCGGGTGCATGATACATGCCAATCCAATCAAGCTGAACATCCCAAAGAGCATGCCTAATATGATTGCAAGGAGAGGGAATGCGATCATATTAGGGAATAGGTTCCCACGTCAGGACACAATGCATGAAAATAATTACAACAAGTGGCGAGAAAGAATTGGGTGATGATATTACAAGGTTCCACATCCAAGAATCTCAATAGGCCTTTGGGCCTAGGTTTTCAGAGATAGGGGAGGATGAAGTAAGAACTTGATAGAGATAAATTTGAAGAATCTCACGCCTTTTAGACCTTAGAGGTATCACAAGGGACTTAACTCAACCAACCTGATGAGACAAACTTGATGAGGAGAGCCTGATAGATTCCAGCCTTCAAGATTTGGACCAGTCTTAAGACAATGCACACTCATGAATATGAACGGGGATTTCCAATAAAGTAAATCCAATCCACTCACGAGATAGGACTGCTGGAAAGGTGGATCCAATATCCTTGCAAGATTTGGACCTCAGGGCAACTATACTCAAAGGTGAATCTACTTTTTGATGAGGGAGATCCTGGTAAGGATCAAGTTTCCAAATAAGGATCAAGATTCGGGCCTCCTTAAAGCAATGGTGCTAAACAAAATCTGGCTGAGGTTTGGGAAGGACAAGGCTTATTTCATAATGTTGATTGTTAGCTTCAAATGATAGACAAGATCCACATACATAGAATTGTAGGCAAGAGGAAGAATATCAAGGGATTCCCCCACATGAATTTCAAGGCTAGAGTGGTCATGTGAAGAAAGTGATCCTTCGAACCTGCTCCTGCAACCACAAAAAATATGAAATCAATTATGCGAGGAAGAAGAAAGTTTCCATATACCATAAACATTACATTCTCTTCCTTCAAAAAACTTATAAATGAGTGTTGGGTTTGTTCAAAGATAATCGTCCATGATCTCAGATGTTGTAGATAAGTTTCATGAAAGCTGCATGTACCGAGTCTAAAAATAATAAAAAGGATTAATGATATTGTGATTCTAGTTAAGAGTTCGAAATCGAGGAGTATGATCAACCTACACGAGCATAAAGATGAAGGAATTAGGCACAACATGGAAGCAAGAGGATGCATAATTTAAGTTATCCATTCAGAGAATCCTAAAAAAAAAATTCATTCAAGACAATCATTAATCAAGATCGAACCCCCAACTCCCTCAAGGTAGGTTAAGAATTTACATTAGGCTCAAATAGTAGAGGATTAGGCGTTAGAGTTCAAAATTTAGTAGGGGGGCCCTTTCCTTTCACTTGTAAGAGAAAAATTAAAGGGGGGGGTTGTTGCGGTCACAACAAATGGTGACACAATGGAAGAACTAATTATCTTTGTCAGTTTAATTCAAGGGCCTTACTTCAGATTTGAATTTTAAAGATAAGCTCAACAAAGTGCAGACAATTTTCCAATAATTGTGGGTACCACAATGACGCAAAGTTTCTAAAATATATAACTTGATATTTCTTGTACTTGTAATCTAACAACCCTTTTTAAAGAGCCAATTAGTGAAGTAAATTATTTAACTGGATACACACTTCTGATTGGATTTGGTTTAACCATGGGTTTTCACCTTTTATAACAAGCAAACATCTACATAAGTGTGTTCCTCATCTCTCTTTTCCCAACATTGCTTCATTGCCAACGAACATCCATATCCCCAACGAAGTTGCCTCAGTACCATATAAGCATAGCCCCACTGCCAGTGAGCGTCTATAGCTCCGACGAGTTTACTTGTACTTCCTACACTATTAATAGTGCTTTCAACTTCCTTTTTATTTCAAAATATGTTCTCCCTTTTAAATTTGTATATAGATATGCATATGAAAATAGGGTGTGAAGAAATCAGGGTGATACGAGAGTTCCTTTGATTTGCTGAGTATATGTTATGCATTTGAGTTTAACCCATAGGTCTCCCCAAAAACCATCATATTATGGGCCATCTTATTAATGTGATAGATACTTTCCTATACTTATGGATTATCATGGTATGCTTAAGTAAGCACTTGTGTTCCACCACAACTATCAATCTATACCCACAACTAAGAACTTCATGAATGTTCATTCAGATAGAGAAACCCATGCATCTCATGAATCGTAAAATTTATTTAGTATGTGACCAAAATTAGACCAACCCCTCACTCAAATTTAAAGAGTAATTCTCAATGCAGACTAAGAAGTAAAACCAACTCAGGGAACATACTAACATTCAATTCAAAATATGGAAGCAGTCTGTATAAGAAAAAAGCAAGTGCTAAAACTAAAGCTAAAACATGAAAAATAAAACTAAACTAAGAGAAGCCGGAAATTGAAAATGTCAGTCATCAAAATAAAATGAAACTGACTGAAAAATAACAAGAGAACCCAACAACAAGGAATAAATCTGGGGCAAAAATAGAGTATGAATGATATGCATAAATGGTATCATAATTCTAGATCCAAGAATTGGAATAAGGGAAAAAACTTTATTAAATAAACTTTCCACACAAGCTAAGACCCATCAAGAAAGATTTTAAAGACCAATACATAACCTGGTAACCAAAATCAACAAGACTACAATGAGTAGTGATCAAGAAAATCAATATCCCACCAAGATTTTGTTCCAACAGATTTGAGATTTTCTAGTGACAAAAATTCAGATTGTTGAAACGCCCAAAATAATGGATAAATTGAGGAATTCATATTTTTGAGCTTATGGCCACGGATAAGATCTTAGCAAAATAAGATTTTTAAGATGCCATATTTTCAATCTCAAAAATTTGCATTGATATTTTCCACCAAGATATTCACTGTAACTTGGATCATTGATCTAGATCACCCGATGATTGTATCATTCACCCCTGATGGTATAAGAATATGAATGCATTTCCATGTTTTCCAAAATAAGCAATAAGGGAGTAAAATTATGTTCAAATTAAAATAAATAAAGTGACTATACTAAAACAAAAATCAAAAGCACACTTTGTTAGTCATTATGGGAAGAATTAATCTTGAAAGACAAGTTTGTAATTCCAATAGAATGGGACACATCATGAGCATGATCAATGGAATCATTTTCAGTGAAAGCTTGGAAAGTAATCCAAGGGAAACAATTAGTCAGGAAATGTTAATAATTCAACATCAAGCCCAATAGAAAGATTCTCAGGGTAAAAATTTGAAAGGAAAAACAAGAAAAATGGTGAGAATGGATAATCTAGTGAAACAATTCGCAAAATAATCCTCTAATCCAACTATCACATATCATTTCTCTTTCATTTAGTGAAACAAGAAAAATCTTCCGAGAACCTAGAAAAATGGGTTAATGGAGAAGTTTGGTCAAAACATATTTTCAAAATCCAATTACATGAAACATTCCACAAACCCATAAGCTCTCAAGATTTCTTGACATGAGCAAGTCCTTTGCACACTTGAAAATAATGATTTTTTCAACAACATAAATTTCATTTGATATTCCTCACCAAAACATCAATTTCTCTCTGCCATGACATATATTATTAATCCCATAGATTTAAATGATTCAATTTGATCAGGCAAAGAGGAAATATTACAGTTATGGAGGTCATAAAAAATAATTATTAAAAGGACTCCAAATATCAACTAGATTAGAAACGAACAGGGGAATACATGAATGAGACTATATTTTTGATCAACTGTTGAGTTGGTGACAATCTTAGTTGATTAAAAATGTTGCAAAGGAATATGAGCAACCATGTTTAGAATAATACTTCCCTAATTTGCTTTCATTTCAAGAGAAAAATCTTGAGTTGCTAGTTGTACAAGCCATTTCCCAACCTGCACAACAAAATATAATGTTATGTTAAGCTATTAAATAGTTTGATAAAAACTCTTCCTCCAAATGACTAACTTTTAAAATGGAAAAAATAAAAATAAATACCAATATTAAACTAATTCTAAGCAAAGCACACTAAGCTACTGTAAAATTAAACTATATTAGATGTCATAAAACTCATGTAAAATCATTACGATAGTGCAATCATTCAAGTACCCATCTACCATTCATTTAGCCAAATATCAAAACCTTCTTGCTGAGAGATAAGCACTATGTGCTTTCCCACAATAATTTCTTCAACATGAGACTTAGTGTCGTTGATGTTGTGAGATTTGGATCCCCTAGACACTTATCTTGTTCCTGCAAACAAAATCAATAAAATTACACAAATAGAACCATAAAACTTTAATTCCATCCATGATCTAAAGATACATGTCCATCAACAAACTTCAGTCATAAAAATCTGATTCAAAGATTACTAACATTGCACCCCAAGGCATGTGTTTCCTCTGGTCATTAATGATAATGATGTAAAACATTCATATGATCATCTTCAACCTTGTGAGAGAAAAGAAGAAATGATTATGGAAATGATAGCAATTAACACAATCTGGTAAGGTAAAAATAATCTCAGATCATAACCTAGATGAATTGAATCCCCCAACATAAATGAAAGTTATAATTAGAAATTACAAATGAATGAAATGACTAGAGCCTGATTTCTAATGAGTTGAAGTTTGGCATGATGGGAAAACCCATGAAATTGATATCGTAAAGTCGCTAGAGTGTTCCAAGCAAAAAAAATTATGAATTTCACTTCCTTGAGATTACATATCACATAAAATATGGAGAAATTGAAATGTTAATGAGGGTGTAACTTGTCTATCTACTAGATAGGTTTTCCATCCAAAAGAATGAGACACAAAATTTTGGAAAATGAAATCAACAAGATCATGATTGAGAGAGATCAAATAAAAAGATATTCCAACATGACCCAAACATGATTATCTTTCCATGTTATGAATAAACTGAGTTTTGGTTCAAGGAATGTTGAAGTGTGTGAGTCCCAATAGATTTATGAGTTACAACCCACAAAAAATTCACATCTTGAAACTTATTATAATGGCTAAGATGAAAACAAATGTTGAAAACTCAAAATTAAGAATCTTAGAAGTTGAATTGACGTTTTCCACCAAGGTATTTACAACCCCTAAGCATTTGAATGATTTCAACATGATGAGGTAAGAAGATAGTACTCAACCATGATAAAATTAGGTTAGTCAATAATGCAACCATAATGAGTGACTCAAAATCATCAGTTCCAAAAATGTTTTCCATGAAAACACCAAGTCTGAAATCCCCATGATTGACAAGACTAGGATTAAATATTTAGTCAACCATTTGATCATTAAATAAAAGGATTGATCCCTTAAAATTTCTGAAAGAGTTCCAACAAGAAGATTTAGATAATAGTGTTGTCCGAAATCGTCAAAACATATTTCGAGGTAGTGTGAAAGAATATCTCTTCCTTCTGTATATATGAAGAAATTTGGATTGATCAAGCTACAATATTAAATGAAATCTCATCCTTGAAATATAAACTAAATAGAGCATAAGATATGCACATCCAAAGTCCAAAAATCAAAACTAAGGGTGTTGAAAGAAAATAACTCAAACGAAAAAAAATCATCCAAGATCATTTTGCTAAGAAAAGTCTATACAGAAAATCATGTTGGCTGAAAGTAACCAAAGAAAATAGTTCATGGTTAAGCAACCATTTGGATAAATCCAAACCCAAAAATAGTCATCTAAAGAAATTACAAGGAGTTGGAGTGGCTTTAATTTCAAATGGACATAAATTAACACTCAACATTTCAATTCATTGTGCATGGGACAACAAGATTAGAATTCTAAAGAAATTCAATCAAGCAAAATCTTAAAATTAGAATCATGTAGATATAAATATGAAACAAATATAAGTGCTCATTTTCACCACAAGAGGGACTAAATAACATTATTTATTTAAAATATGCCACTCGTAAGATGACAAATGCTTGAAAAATATTTGACACGGTGAAGAATGGATATAATCAGTGATTTGAAAATTACCCCAACACATAGAATGTTTTAAGAATGAAACAAAACAATTTTTTACCATATCAAAAATTAAATTATAATTTAAAGAGCCATTCAAGGGAAAAAAATAGCATGCAAGCCTTCTATTTCTTCCCACCTTTGTTGAGAAATCCATTTATTGATCAACCAACCATAATAAAAAGGAAAAGGAAAACATAAAACTAATTAAAATCTAGAAACCAAAATTAAATTATGTGTAAAGAAAATAGACTAGCCTATTCTATCTCACTCCTATCCTACACTACATTGGCTGAAAAATGAACTATGTAAATTCATAATGCCAATGTATCCAACCATGTAATTCCAAGCCTACAAACACATATTCATCATAAACAATTAGTAACAAAACTTGGAGTAGAAATAGACTAAAAAGAAGAAAAAATAAAACATGAACAACTCTATCCAACATATTAAAAATGTCAGTGATAATTCAAGAAATTTATCTGAGTAATGCCCCTCCAACCATGATTTAATACTATCATAAAATTTGGCATGAATATCATATAATTCATGGAGGGAGTTTAGGGGAAATTAGCATACTGAATGACAACCATGCAAATAATGTGTGTAAAGTGTACTTGGTGAGAGAATCTTTGTGATGATATATTTGATAATCCTCAAAGAAAATCCAAAAGAATGAGGGCCTAACATAACCATCAGTGTAGACTGAAGTGCGTCATTGTCTTGGCAAGCTTCATTGGGCTCATACTTCAAGAAACCATTAACTTGAGATAAATTAGTGGAATCAAATGATATACGTGGACTAGCACCCACCATGGTATAAGACATATCTTTAAGACAATGATGGAAGCCACTAACATCAACAATCTCAACTAAAGGGCTACTTGAGCAAGAAGACTCTCTACTATTCAAAGTTGAAGATGAAATAGAATAAGATATGGTTTGATATACATCTGCTACAACATTTCCTTCATCCCATGAAAAAGGATGATAAGGAAAATTTGTACTAAGTTCACAGGAAGGGGATTTATCCTCTTTATCTTCGATATGCACATTACCACCATCAAGTACTTCAAAAGGGGTCCACCATATTGATTTTTTTTTTCCAAAAAGAAAAATCATTATATTTCATTTAAAAATATACATATTACAATCCATTTGATCAAGAAACTTCCTATCCTTCTGTTCTATCTGATTTTCCTTCTTACATTAAAAAATACTTCTAGTCTATTAACACTGAACTCTACTACTTCTCCTTTACAAATCTTACTAGCTAGACAAGGAAAAACAGGAAATTGCATCCCTACAATTTTGAATAACAAAAAAGGACAAACTTACAAGTTGTAGGACATCTCCTTGACCACCTGATCCTCTAGGATTTCCTAGTAGAAAAATAACCAACTTCGAATTCCAAGGCCTCCTTAGAAATCTAATCCGCCTTTTGATTCATTTCCCTGTAGATGTGAACACATGAGTACCATTCAAATCCACTCAACAGTTCTCGAATTATTTTCATCAGAGGTTGTAATCTATCCACCTAGATTTGTAGTTTTCCATTTACACAATCCACAAACTCATGGGAGTCACCAAATATTTGCAAGGCACTATTAAGTTTATTTGAATAGGATAATAGGCGACTTCCTGCAAGATCAAACCATTAAAGAGATCAAGATACAAAAAATAATAAGTAGAAGAATTAAGAGAATAAAAATCCTCTCTTGAACAAGAAATATCTCCAAAAAATGATTCTTTGAAAGGTATTTCCTCTTCCTTAAGAACATTGGTGACTGATTGTGAATCAATAGACTCCGCACTAGCAATGGTTTCACAATGGTTTCACAATCAACACCTACTTCCAAAACATTGTTTTCCTCTTCCAATAAAAAAGGGAATTGTTGTGCTAAACGTGTTGTGTCTTGTATGCTTATTTCCTATGCTTGAGTGAAATGATCAACATTGTCATTTCCCCCCTGTAAAATATGAGAATATGAAATATATTTTCGAACATACTCATGGTTAGAAGAGAGGATCAAATAAAAAAAAAATTTAGAGCAAGAAGTTTCACTAAATAATTTGATATCTGAGAGAGTTTCATCACCTCCCTCTCCATCCCCAGATTCATGACTGGGAACTCCAAAAATGTGTGGGAAAATTTGCAATCATTCCAACCAACATTCAAAAAACCTCCACCAACTTGTTCTTGGAGCAATCCATATTCCATCTCGTTGTTATCCCCTAAGGAGAAAATCATAGACAATATATATATTTTTTCACAAAAACTGGTGGATTTTTATTGATTAAAAGGCGTGGCTTAGACCATAGAGTACAAAAATAAAAAAAACCAAAGTAAATCACAAAAATATGGTTTATCCACTATAGCATTTATCCATCTGCCTATATCATAGCTATTTCTCCAAAGCTTTATATTACTACAGTTTTGGTAGAAAATACCACTGATACAAATGATAAAACAAAACATAACTATTCAACAAGAGTCCATTTGTTTGGAAGCTCATATTCATTTTATGGATTTGTAATTGCGGTATTCATATCTAGATGAATTCACTTCATCCTGGGTAAGATATCCATGGATGACCCTGAACTAGAATTCATTAGAGAAGACCAAAGTTGATTTTCCTCCATTTGTGACATTAGCACTGCCACTTCATCTTGCATCTAACTCACTATCTCAAGGTGTTGCACCAGGGTGTCCATTACAAATGAGACTATTTAATTGAGCATGTTAACCAATATGATCAAATTTTGGTGCTCTACCATATCATTGGCCTCCATTGACCCTTCTTGTTGTTTGTGGCATGAACCATTGTCCATTGCTGCCAACTTATTAGAACTGATAAATCCTCTCCACCAAAAATTACACAAGAGGCCACCAACTATGCCCTCGACCATAATCCAAAAACCTTCCCAAAATGCTAGTGGAGCAACAATCCCACTGGGCTCAAGGGGAAACGATGACAGTCCCATATTCAAAGTTTCCCAAACATCTACAAAATTAAAGGATAAATAACGACAAGCCAACGACATGCCCAATATGAGCCCATCCAATCCCCGACCATCCATCGGCTTCAAAGTCCAACAAATGGAATGATTTTCATCCCACCAACCATGCCAAATATTCACCAATCATGAATCACATATCCTCACCAAACATGTTGAATGAGATGCCATTAATATTTCACATGAGTACCTAATAGGTTTGACGAATTCCGATCAATATTCCTCGTTGTCCTATACCTTACAACTGCTTCCACTTTCATCCATGATGAGAACCTTCCAATCAATTGAAACCTCCCTCAAGTGAGTATCAATGATCCATTTCTAGCGTACCTTCCACATCCACTATATCCTAAACCCACGATCCAGACTCCCACTCAGACCATGCCTTCAGATGCTAACAGATCCCAAGGAAAGTTAAGATGATACAATCCCTGATCGATATAATAGCCATTTTCTCACCAACTATTTCAACTCATGAGACCCTAATGCCCACGATACCCCCATGGGCCCCAATGCATAAAATTGAGCTAGCCATTAGGGAGGGGGGGGGGGGGGAAA
>ML777144.1:1084271-1102963 GCA_009831015.1 Picea engelmannii
GGGGGGGGGAAGGAGTTTGGAAGGGATTCATTATTCTACGAGAGGGAAGAAGGGATTTTAGGGGAGAGCTGAGTAGTGGACAGAGGGAGGAATTTACAATGCACCGGGGGGTTGCTGGAGGTTTTGGGCTCGGAGGGCTACGATATCTGTTGATATCCTAGGGCTAGGCGCTACTAGTCGGTAGGGAGGTTGGTTTTGGGTGGTGTCCTAAAGAAGCAAGCTAAGGAAGCAAGCGGTAGCATCAGGTTCAGGTTAGAGTTATGAATTGTTTTGAAGTAAATTGTTATTAAATTTTATTAAATTTTATTACTATGAAAAATTAGATTTCGAATGTGCTAGATGAAGTAATTATTAAATTTTACTGTGGTGTTCTAATTTAATGGTTGTTATAATTAATTTAGAGCCATTACATACATGCAAATTAGGGATTTTTGTTGATGAAGTATTTCAGCCCTAAAACCATATAGAAAAGTGTGCCCTTCCTCAAGGATCACTTTGGCATCCTCAACGCAACTTTTCAATGGCTATATCTCTCGGAAAGTGAAATCCTAATTTTCACAAAGTACTAGAAGTACCAGAAAACCAGAGTACCAGAGTACCAGAAGTACCAAAGTACCAAAAGTACCAAAGTACCAAAAGTACCAGAAAACCAGAAGCACCAGTCCAGAAATACGCAGATCAAGTTTGGAGGGGTAAAATTTGGATTTTCTCAGATCCAAACATAGCAGGCTACTCACCTCAGCCAAGCGCACCTCCTGGTAAGTTCAGAATTTGATTTTGAACATTTTCATTTTTGGTCATTTTTGGTCATTTTCCTAGCTCCAGGTAAAAGATGTCTGCAAGCACTAAGCTTGTTGACAAGCTGGAAGGTGTGGAAAACTTTCGTGCCTAGAAGTATAGGATTGGACTCATTCTTGAAGAGAATGACCTAGCAAGATTCGTCAAAGAAGAAGTGTCGGAACCTGACGATGCTGCAAACAAAGAAAAGCATCAAAATGACACAATAAGGGCCAAAAGAATCATTGCAGATTCAATCAAAGATCACTTGATCCCTTATGTGTCATCAAAGAAGAATCTGAAAGAAATGTTTGATGCCCTAAATAGACTATATGAAGGAAAGAACATAAACCAAAAGATGAATATAAGAACTCAAATCAAGAATACAAGGATGCAGAAAGGAGAATCAATCCAAGAATATTTCTCCAGAATATCCCAATTCAAAGAAAAACTAGAAGCGATCGAAGATGATATAGATGAATACGAACTTATAATGACAACCCTTAATGGTCTCACAAGACCTTGGGATGCATTCATCCAAACGATTTGTGCCAGAACAGAGAAACTAAAATTTGACGGTCTATGGGAAGAATGCATTCAAGAAGAAACAAGAGTAGCTAACCGAGAGGCTTTACTAGCAAGGGATGAAGATCAATCCCTAGCTACTCAAACTAAAGGAGGAAGGAAGAAGTGTTACTTCCAGAAAGAAAATCATAAAGAGTCTCACCTCCAAAACAAATCTCAACCAAAGAGATTCCAGAAGAAAGGACAACGAAAGGAAAGAGATTACTGATTTGTCCAATGCTATCATTGTGACAAGATGGGACATATTGCAAGATATTATCCAACCAGATGAGAAGAATACAAGAGAAAAAATAAGAGACTTCATGCCCATGAATTTGAAGATGAAGAGCCACCCGCAAAGATGTTAAGAGAACAAATTAAAGACTATGTCTTAATATCGATCCTCTCAAGATCGGTAACATCTGGAGAGGACACTTGGATCATTGATAGTGGTGCCTCCAAGCACATGACATGTCAAATATATATTCTCTCTTTCATTTCAGAAAAGAAGTTTTCTCAGAAAGTGACACTTGGAGATGATTATCAATACTCTATCAAGGGAGTGGGAGAATCAAACCACAAGCTTAATTCAGGAAATTCAATGAAAATGAAGGATGTACTCTATGTACCATGTTTGACAAAGAACTTACTCTCCATATCAGATTTAGAAAAGAAAGGCTTCAGAGTTTCCTTTATAGATGGAGAATTTCTTATGTGGGCTAAAGGAGAAACCTTGAAAGAAGCAATTGTCATTGGAAAAGAAGAAGGTGGCCTGTATAAGCTAAAGGGTCACTTAGAAGCTGCCATGACCCATGCCATTGAGAATCCATGTGAAATTTGGCATAGAAGATTAGCCTACATCAACTACAAGGCACTAACATATGTATGCAAAGCAGTCACAGGTCTACCAGAACTCAAGGTTGACCATGAAGGTGTGTGCAATGGATGTGCACAAGGGAAGAACATCAAGAACCCTTTTTCGAAGAGAGAAAACAAAGCAGAAGGAGTCCTAGAACTAATTCATTCAGATGTGTGTCCCCCAATTCCATCATCCTCCATCAATGGGTATGTATACTATGTATCATTTATTGATGATTATTCTCGTAAGACCTACATTCACTTTTTGAAATCAAAAGATGAAGTGTTCAGTAAATTCAAGGAATTCAAAGCCTTGATAGAGAATCTTTCCGAAAGAAAGATCAAGATACTCATGCCAGATAATGGAGGAGAATACACCTCAAAAGAGTTTGTAATATGTAGGGATCAAGAGAAGGCTCACCACTCCCTACAATCCTCAACAAAATGATGTAGTAGAAAGAAAGAACATAACGATAATGGAAGCAATGAAGACCATGATCCATGATCAAGATCCTCCAATGTGCTTATGGGAAGAAGCAACAATGACAACATTATATGTACAAAACCGATTGTCCCATAGTGCACTTGGGTTCAAGACCCCATAAGAGATGTTCACCGGAAAGAAGCCAGAGGTAAGCCATCTCAAAATATTTGGCTGCCCAGTGTTTATACATATTCCGAAAGAGAAGAGAAACAAGTTGTACCCTTCAGGATACATATTCCGAAAGAGAATAGAAACAAGATGTACCCTTCAGGAAAGAAGGGAATATTTGTTGGATACTGTGAAGTCTCCAAAGCCTTCAATATTTTTATACCTGGTCACCATCACATTGAGATCAACAGGGATGTGACCTTTGACGAAGATGCAACGCTCAAGAAATCAAGAAGATGCCATCTTGAAGAAGTATATGAAGAGGAACCTGTAGCTCTCAGAATTGCAGAATGAGTGAGGAAGGTTCCCAGAGTTACAGAACCAGTGAGGGAAGTCGTAACTTCCCCTAATGAGGAAATTCTAGAAGATCATGACATAGTAGAACTTCAAGAACCTCCTCAGATGACGATCTCCCATAAGAGAAAGCCTGCTTGGGCTAGGGAGCTTATTGAATATGGAGAGACAGGTGAAGAGACCTAAGCCATTCTCCAGTTATATGGATTTGATGTGTGATTTCCTAGAGAAGGAGAGTACTTGCTTTGAAGAATCCAATCAGAAGAAAGAATGGGTAGATGCCATGACAGAAGAATACCAATCCATAATAAAGAATGATGTATGGGAAATAGTTCCCAGACTGAAGAGCAAGTATGTGGTATCTTCCAAATGGCTCTTCAAAATAAAACATGTTGCTTATGGAAGTATTGAGAAGTATAAAGCAAGGTTTGTCACTCGTGGATTTTATCAAAAGGAAGACATTGACTATGAAGAGACATTCGCTCCTGTAGCTAGATACACTTCGATCAGAACCGTCATAGCCCTTGTAGTTAAGATGAAGTGGAAGTTACACCAGATGGACGTAAAGACAACTTTCCTAAATGGTGTCATCGAAGAAGAAGTGTATATAGAACAACCTCAAGGATTTGAAGTTGAAGACATGAAGACTCATGTATGTAAGTTGAAGAAGGCTTTGTACTGGTTGAAGCAAGCTCCTAGAGCTTGGTATGACAGGATAGACAATTTTCTGACGAGCTTGGGATTTACCAAGAGTAAAGAAGATTCTAACCTCTACTTCAAGGTTATGAATGATGAGACGGTGATATTGCTGCTATATGTGGATGAATTAATCTTAACTGGAAAAGAAAATCTCATCACCGAATGTAAGAAGAAGCTCGCTGCATAATTTGAGATGAAAGACCTTGGCCTAATTCATTATTTATTAGGTATTGAGGTATGGCAGAGCCCAAAGAGAATCTTCCTTAACCAAGGGAAGTATGCAGTCAAAATTCTGAAGAGATTCAACATGTTGGAGTGCAAGAAAATGAATACACCCATGGAAACGAAGCTGAAGCTACTGGTTGAAACTTCGTCAAAATTGATTGATGCCATGCTATATAGACAGATCATTGGATCGCTGATGTACTTGACGAACACTGGACCAGATATCTGTTTTTTCGTGAACACCTTAAGTCATTTTCTGGTAGAACCCAGACATGTTCACCTAGTTGTTGAAAAACATGTGATGAGGTACCTTAAGGGTACATTAGATTGTGGTCTCAGCTATGATGGAGATCATGATTTCACACTGAGTGGGTACACTGATTCAGATTGGGCGGGAAGTGTTTATGACAGGAAGAGCACTTCATGATGCTGTTTCAGTTTGGGATCAGCTATGATCTCATGGAAGAGTAGGAAGAAATCCAACATTGCTCTCAGTACAATGGAAACAAAATACATTGCTTCGTGTTCTACCAGCCGCGAAGCTATATGGCTTCGTAAGTTATTGAATGGTCTATTCGACCAAGAGATGGAAGAAACCATGATCCTATGTGACAACCAGAGCTGCATAAAGATGACAAAGAATCCTATATTTCATGACAAGTCAAAGCACATAGAGATCCGATATCATTACATCCGTGACATGGTGCAGAGAGGAGCCATAAAGCTCCAATACGTTAGCACAAATGAACAGTTTTATGATGTGTTGACCAAGCCTCTATCTCGTGTAAAGTTTGAGCACTTTCGAGATAAGCTTGGTATAGTCCAAAAGGACCTCCCTCGAAAGGGGGAGTAGTGTTGTGTTGATATATGCCAGCCTAGTACTGTGCTTCCAGCTTTATTGCTGTGATGTAAAGCCAGTCTAGTACTGTGTTTCTAGCTTAATTGTTGTGTTGATATATGCCAGCCTAGTGCTGTGCTTCCATCTTAATTGTTGTGACGTAAAGCTAGTCTAGTACTGTGTTTCCAGCTTAATTGCTATGTTGAGATATGCCAGCCTAGTACTATGCTTCCAGCTTAATTGTTGTGACGTAAAGCCAGTCTAGTACTGTGTTTCCACCTTAATTGCTATGTTGAGATATGCCAGCTTAGTACTGTGCTTCCAGCTTAATTGCTGTGACGTAAATCCAATCTAGTACTGTGTTTCTAGCTTAATTGCTGTGTTGAGATATGCCATCCTAGTACTGTGCTTCCAGCTTAATTGCTGTGATGTAAAGCCAGTCTAGTACCATGTTTCCAGCTTAATTGTTGTGTTGAGATATGCCAGCCTAGCATTGTGCTTCCAACTTGATTGCTGTGACATAAAGCCAGTCTAGTATTGTGATTCCAGCTTAATTTTTGTGTAGTGTGCTAGCCTCATGTTGTGATGATGTGACCAGCCTCGTGCTGTGATGATGATGTATTAGTTTTATACTAATCCATATTGATGCAGTTGATGATTTCATTCCACTGAGAATGACGATGCTGCCGATGAGAAAAAAAAAACTTCCGATGATTTATAGATACGCCAGTCAATGTTCCAAGATGATATTGATGATGTTTTCCTCTCACCCACCTGATGCTATTGATGATGTTGTCCTCTCTCTCTCTCTCCTGATGCTGTTGTAGAATACCCTTCTTGTTAAGGGGGAGTGTTGAAATAATGTAACTGCAAAGTGTATTCTAATTATTATTGTTTTATTATTCATTAGATCAATCCCCTATTACGGATTGATCATGTCGGCTATTGTAAAAGACCAAATCCCCTTTTGCGGATTGGTCAAAACATAATTGTAATAGGCATAATAAGAAGTCGGCCCCAAAATATATTAAAGAGCCCCCATAATATATTAGAGGTGGTTATAACCACCCAGAAGAAGAAGTCGGCCCTGCGAGTGAAGAGACACCTCCACTTGTACCATAGTTTTATAAATAAGGAGGCTAGTGCCTCACTTAGACACACACTCACTTGTTCATCAAGAAGCAATTTCAGAGCTATAGTTAGAGAAGAAAAGAGATAGAGAGAGAGACACATTCTTGGGAGAGGACTTTCTGTATTTGTTTGAGTTATCTCTTGGCATTGTATTGGCTATCTATAATAAGGAAGTTTTACTGGGTTTTCTCCCCCATGACGGTTTCCAAGGATAAATGATGTGTCTCTTGTGATTATGTATTTCTTAGTGATCCTATCTATGCTATTGTTATCTAGGGAAATGCAAAGAACTCTAATAATAACTTAAACCTTAACATGGGGTGCCTATTTGAGTCAATATAAAACTTTCTTTAACTTGCATACAATATTTTTTGACCCTGCTTTACAAATCCATATGGTTGAACAAGATAAACCCTATCTTTTAATTCTCCATTCAGAAATGTTGACTTAACATCCAACTTGTTGATGATTTTAGCATCAAACGGGTACTTCTGCAGAGGTCTAAGTGTCTAAATGTGTAGAAGTCGTCCAAAGCCTTCTACCTTGGTAATTTATTTTAATTAAAAGAATTATTAAAGTAATGTGATTTTATTAATTAATTGAGTTTTATTTAATGAAATGCTAAAGTTATTAGCATTAGTGAATTAAATCTTATCCATTGATCTCAAGTGAGGTGAGATTTAATCTTAGCTGTCAATCGCTTTGGATATTAGGGTTAGGTCATAACTCAATACTATAAAAGAAAGGTTAGGGTAAATGAGGAGACACTAGTTCATATATATAGAGAGACAGGACTTTTTCTCAAGGAGATCTTGGATAGGTGGAGAAGTAATTTCATCTAGAGATCGGTACATTTCAGGGAGAAGAAAGAACATGGGTAGCCACAAGAATATTCGACAGATGAGAGCCATAGCCAAATACAACAATAAATTTATTTAATAACATATAATATTATTTTATTCGATTATCTATTTGGTATACAAAATGAGTTATATACATGTAATTGGGTAAATTCACGTCTCTTTATGCATAAGAGCGTGACTTTAAGTTTTAATTAGTTTTTATATATATATATCACAAGTTGTCCCTCCTTGAAAATCTTCATCCTCGAAGCATGGGCAAGAACGAATGTTTAGATCTAAACACCTCATCTTCCCAAGTAGCTTCATCTTCAGGTAGGTTCTTCCATTTGATCAGATACTCATTAATTCTTCTAGAACATAGGAATTTGGTTTGTACTTCGAGGATGCTTTCAAGAATTAAAATTAATCTTTCTTCTTCATCTAAAAGAGGTAACTTTGTTTGTATATGGACACTAGGACCTATTTTTTTCTTCAAACAAGAAACATGAAAAAAGTCACGCAATTTCCCTTTATTTGGAATATCGAGGGCATAAACAACTTGTCCAACTCTCTTTAGAATTTGACAGGGTCCATAAAACGTAGGAGCCAGTTTGTGCTTCTTGTAATTTTTAAGAGAACTCTACTTGTAAGGCTCCAGTCAAACAAATACCCAACCGTCTATCGTAAATTCTCTGTCGGTTCTTCTTTTGTCATCTTGTTGTTTCATTTGGTTCCTTGCTTGCTCGAGGTGAGCTTTAAGAATGCGTAGAACTTCATTCAACGTGGCTAGATAGTCTTTCATGACAAGAATATTAGAATTGATAACATACTCCTTAATAGAGGGAGACAAATCACCATACAATGTTTCAAACAAGGACATTTTTGTTGAGGTATGATATGTACTATTGTACCACCATTCTACGAGATGTAGCCAATTGATCCATTGTGTACGGGGATCATTCAAAAATTATTTACATACCCTTCGAGGCATTTATTAACCACTTAATTCTGGCCATTTGTTTGGGGATGGTATGAAGAACTCATGGTTAATGATGCCCCACCTGACAAAATAGTTACTTCCAAAAATTTATAGTAAACTTGGGATCCATATCCCTTACGATAACTTTGGGAAATCCATGAAGTTTAAAAATATTTTTAACATAGCTATCAACGACTTGGCCTTTGAAGAGATCCTGACAAAGTGGGCATATTTGGTTAATCGGTCGACGATTACAAATATAACGTATTTTCCTTCAAAGGTAGGAAGACCAGTAATAAATTCCATAGACATTTCAAACCAATTTTGGGCTAGGATATGAAGGGGTTACAAAAGACCTGGAGGAGAAATAGTTTCAAATTTTTTTCGTTGATAGGTATCACATTCGATCACATATTTCTGAATGTCATATCACACACCTTTCTATAAGAAGGATTGGTGTATATTGTAGTAAGTTTTGAAAAACCCCACATGACATGTTGATGGAGAATCATGATTTTATTTCAAAACTTGGAAGAACTGGACAAAAATATTCGTTGTTTGTACCACATTATGTCATTATCCCAAGTGAATTTAGGGTTTGTAGTTGGGTTTCTTTCGACTTCTTCTATTAGCCTTCATATTTATGGATTTTTGATATACTTAGTTTGAACTTTTGAGATCCATTCGAGAATGATGATGGACATAACACATAGAGTAGCGTCGTTATCAAGTTTCCTTGATAACCCGTCCACAACCAAATTCTCATTCCCTTTTTTATAAAGAATATATAAATCAAAGACCTGGATTTTTCTCACCCATTTTTCCTGCTCTAATGAAATATTTTTCTGAGTTAAAAAATACTTCAAGCTAGTGTGGTCCATTTTCATGATAAATTTCGTTCCCAATAAGTATTGTTTCCACTTAACCAAGGCATGCATAATTTCCAACATTTATTTGTCATATGTTGATTTTTTTGTCTCCCTTGATTTGAATTTTTGACTTTCGAATGCGATGGGATGATTATCTTGCATAAGTACAACACCTAATCCATCTCTTCAAGTATCACATTCAAGGACAAATGATTTGGAAATTGGAGAAATATGGTGCTGGCAAAACTAGAGTAGATGTCATCAAGAGCTTCAACCTTCTAAAACATGATTCAGTTTCGTCGTTCCACTTAAATGCATCTTTCTTAATAATGTTGTTAATGAGGCCATAATTTGTGCATAGTTTCAAACAAACCTTCTGTAGTACTCGGTAAGACCTAGGAATCCTCGTAATGATGTGACTGATTTGGGGCTAGGCCACTCAGTAACTACCACAATTTTCTTCGTATCAACCTTGATTCCTTCGTCTCACACGACATGTCCCAAAAACACTATCTCTTTTTGTCCAAAATTGCATTTGGATTTGTTAGCGTAGAACTTGTTCTCTTGAAGGATTTTTAATATTGTCTCAATGTACTTGAGGTGTGAGTTCCAGTTCTTTCTATAAACAAGAATATCATCAAAGAAGACAAGTATAAACCTTCGTAGGTACAGATGGAATAAATCATTCATTACTACTTGGAAGGTAGCAGGAACATTGGATAGGCCAAAAAGAATGACTCAGAATTCGTACAACCCTTCATGGTACATAAAGTAGTTTTGGGCACGTCTTCCACTCAAATTTTTATTTGGTAATAACTTGACTTTAGGTCTAGCTTGGAGAAATATTTTGCACAATGGAGCTCATCTAATAACTCATCCACAATTGGAATTGGAAATTTATCCTTTATCGTAATTTTGTTTAATGCCCAATCATCAATACATAGTCTATATGATCCATTCTTTTTCCTAACAAGTATGACCAGAGATGAGAAAGGACTTTTGCTTCATGAAATAATACCATAGTCCAATAATTCTAGAACCAAGCGCTCGATTTCTGTCTTATGTTGGTGTGAATGTCTATAAGATTTTTTTCTAATTGGTGCATAAATGGGGATTAATTATATGATGTGATCTCTAGAATGAGATGGGGGAAGCCGACGAGGTAGTTCCTGAAAAATGGTGTTATATTTTCCAAGAATTTTGTCCAATTTGGGATCATCATTTTTGTCCTCTTTAATAGTACACTCTATTGCATAGTAGTGTAATAAATAAGCCCGCACTCCCCTTTTAATCATTTTTTCCATTCAATTGGACGATACTATTTGTGGGGGAGGACAGTTAATTCCATGTAATTTGTACTTTCCCCATTTTGATAAAACCTTATAAATTTTTCTTGTACAAGTTTAATCCAACGGTACCAAGTGTGGCTAGCCACTAGGCCCCCAAGACAATATGTACCCATCCGATTGGCATAACATACATGGGGGATTTTAATTTTTAGTCACTCATGGATATTTCTACCTTGTGAAATTTCCCATCACATGACTTAGTCCTATTTCCTGGGATGGAGACTTGAAATTCAAAGGTAGGATGAATGAATATGTTTAATTTACTTGCTATCTTTGTATCTATAAAGTTATGTGAATTGCCACTATCAATGAGCATTGTTACTTTAGTTTTCTTAACATAGCCATAAACTTTCAGAGTTTGGGTTGAGAAATACCCGTCATTGCAACAACATAGAGTGTCATATTTGTGTTTTGATTCCCTAACTCATGGAGAGTTTTTGAGTATTCATTATTTGTTTCTTCATCGAATGAATATATGTCTCCATCTTCTTCGTTCTTTTCACTGTCACTCTTTTCTATTTCACAATGAAATTTTTTTGTCTTTGCACTTATGGCCTAGTTTCCAATTAGGTGCGTTACATTTAAAACATCGATCCTTAATCTTATCTTGTCTCGTTTTTGGTGGCAGTGTCCTTTTTCTGAGGGGGAATGTATTTGGAGCTAGAGTATTTGAGTGAGCACCATGATTTGTTTTGATAGAGATTATAAGAACACAAGGGCGCACAACCAAGGAAGTCAATTTTTGGCAAGACAAAGAGAGCAAGAGAGCTCTATGATTTTGAGGTAGACGAAGAGGGCAAGCTCCCTCAAGGATCCAGGTCGCTCCACTTAGGAGGACTTGTGCTTCCTTGAGGTGGATTCGATGGACAAAGATGGGCAAGTTTCTCTTGGGATGATTTTGGCTAAGTCTAGAAAACACAAGTCTGTTGGAGGCATGTGTGAGGCATAACGAAAATCTATGAAGTCTGTGGAAATGAAGAGGCAGAGTCTATGGAAACGAAGAGACAACAAGTCTGCAGTTGGAGGCACATCTGAGGTGCAATGCAGGTGGCTGGGAAAATGGTTGCGATGGAGAGTCTTGTTGATGATATGTGTATGAGTGTCTTGGTGAGGTGAGGCTAGTCATTTGACTCCGTCCTGTTTTAAACCGAGACGACAATGCTCATGTTGTAAATGTTTCACAATAACAAAGAATTAGATGGATATGAGGCACGGTTCGTGCCGCCCACACTATATCTATGTTTGTATTTTGTTTGTTTCATATTTCTCTTGGTTTCTCATGGATGTATGCTTAAATATGACTAAGTGTTAAAGCAATTAACAAATTTCTAAGTATACAAGAGTTATACTAGAGTAGGAGTGTGAGTCACCGGTAGCCTAGAACGAAGTATGGGTATGCTCTAGGTGAAGATGCATATTCTGGATGAAGTAACCTTGGTGTTGCCAAACAACTAAGTGAGAAATTTCGCAGTGCCGCAGGCCTTCAAGGGGTGCATGATCGAAAGACACACTGTGGGGACATGACACTTAGTATGATGACAAGAAAGAACATTGATGATCGAGGAGAGACACTTAGAGTAGTGCTTAGTGCACCAACATCAATGTAGCTTCCCATTTCTCAGTAAAGATTATTTGATTTCTTAACGGATGAGAGACTCAGATGCAAGGTAAGAACTAGACTTCATGATTTATAGGCATATAACTGTTCTTTTTATCTTTTTTCATCTATAACTAGTACTATCTACTTACCATGAATTGGAGTCATGGGATACACTGTCAAACGGAGGTCCATGCAAGAAATGGCTCACATTGCGAAAGGACAAGATCACGTGAATCTCTTCTAAGAGAAAGCATATGTTCCTTCTTTTTCCTTTTGAGCATTTTGAAATCTTGGAAATGCTTATGCTTCCTGCATTAATATCTACAACTAAAAAATAATTGTTTTTCACATAACCCTAACCCTAAAGAATATTCTTAATTTTAGGATATGAATTCTAACGGAAGAAGAAACATGTCGATCTTGCAAGAGACTTGCATAGATGCATTAGGGTCCCTTGTAGTTTATGACATTAGGGTCCCTTGTAGTTTATCCTCCATCTGACATCCCATCCTTGCAAGTGGTTATGAGGGGGAGTGATCCAACTCATGTTGCTCTCCGACTTTGTCATGTTGCCCTCCATTATTCTAGAAGGATTAGAATGCAAGCACCTTGCACTAAAACTCACTAGGAATGGCGTTGGAGTCAATAGTCCACATGTGGGAGGATCACTTTTGTCTGTTGTATTCCATATATTAGTCAATGGCTTGCCAACAACCAAACTAGTTGAAGGGACATATGGGGCTGCGGAAGATATCCCTTTATAGGTAAGGCATGGAACAAAATATCATAATAAGACTGAAGGGTTGGTCTAAAGTATTATATGAAAGGTTTTATGAAAGGAAATTAGATAATTTAATTAACATAGTCTAAATATACTACAATTTGGACATTTTGGGTCATATTTTTCTCACTATTACATGCTTGCCAATTATCAAACTGGTTGAAGGGACATATTGGGCGGAGGAAGATATCCTTTATAGGTAAGGCATGAAACAAAAGATCATGATAGGACTGAAGGGTTGGTCTCACGTATTATATGAAAGGAAATTAGATAATTTAATTAACATAGTCTAATTATACTACAATTTGGACATTTTGGGTCATATTTTTCCCACTATTACATGAAGGAAATGTAGAGAATGCCACACAGTAGAATACTTATGTGCTAAAAACAACTTCGTTTTCACAGGCATTGGCATTGAAGATGAATGTAGAAGCCAACTCGTTTTTGCATTGTAAGGGCAATCATTGGTAGTGAGTGTTCTTTGCTTTGCTTGGGCTTCAATGGACAGTGAAACTGCACCGTTGTCCCCTCTTATTGGGAAGTACATTCAAGTCATATATGGGTATTTACCTTAAGTATAAATGCACATCATAATTGCTCAAATTATAATATATCTCTACAATTGTTTAAATTGTGAAAAAGTTTAATAAAGATGAATCTGTTCACATAGAGCTGATGCTATGTTTCAAAACTCTTTACAATAAATGTATCACTTGTGACCAAGTTTAATAAATATGTGTTGTAATTGCACATGCAGAAAACACAATCACACGGATAAGAAACACAAAGATTTACGTGGTTCACCCAAACGTTGGGTTACGTCCACCAAGCAGAGGTATCAATTTTATTATTATTCAGATCATGGAGATTACAACTGCTTAACTCATGCTCTCACAACTTCTACATGCATACATGAAAATTATATCAATGTACATTAGAAATTGATTATTGAATATGCTCATAACCAAATTCTAACTTTGTCTAATTTAGTTACAACCAATGATAGATTATAGGATTTGAAATCCTAATCCTGGGAATTTGTTGTCATTGTTTTAACAATCTCCACCTTAACAACAATTAACCTGATACCTTGCTCCTTCTTTTGTTCATCACCTTTTATGAAAGCCAAGAGAAGCCAAGCACCATCGTAGCTTCTCTAACAGTACTGGTTTTGTGAACATGTCTGCACAGTTCTCTTTTGTATGCACTTTCTCAAGAGAGATTCCACGTTCATCAATGACCTGCCTTACAAAATGGTACTTGATAGGTATATGTTTTTTTTACTATGGTAGGATGGATTCTTAGCCAAGTGAATAACACTTTGACTATCACAAAGTAACATTACTGTGTCTTGCATCCTTCCAAACTCACCAAACAAACCTTTCAACCAAATTGCCTTTTTGCAAGCATGTGAAGCAGCTACGTATTCTGCTTCTATGGTGGATAAAGAAACAATGTTCTGTAGCTTTGACATCCAACTAATAGCTCCACCTGCAAGAGTAAAGACATACCCTGAAGTCGACCTTCTCTTATCCAAATCACCTGCAAAATAAGAATCAACATATCCACAGATTGATTCACAACCACTGTTATAGGTGATACAATAATCACTTGTGCCCCTCAGATACCGAAGCACCCATTTCACTGCTGCCCAATGCTCTTTACCTAGATTTTCCATATACCTACTGACAACCCCAACTGCATGTGAAATGTCTGGCCTTGTACTAACCATCACATACATTAGACTTCCTATTGCATTAACATATGTTATTCGAGACATATATTCCTTTTCTTCTTTTGCACTAAGACATAAACTTGAAGAAAGCTTAAAATGGGAAGACAAAGGGATTGATACTGGTTTCACATCGTTCATACCAAACCTCAAAAGTATCTTCTCAACACACTTCTATTGTGACAACCAAATCTTACCATTCCTCTTGTCTCTAAATATCTCCATGCCCAAAATCTGCCTTGCTGCTCCTAGATCTTTCATATCGAACGTCCTAGCCATATGAGCCTGTAACCTGTTGATCTCAGTTATGATTTTTCTTGCTAAAAACATATCATCAACCTACAATACTAAGATAATGAATATTCCATTATTCAATTTCTTAAAGTAGACATAATGATCATACTCACTCCTTGTATAATTCTGGCTCACCATGAAAGAGTCAAATTTCTTGTACCATTGTCTGGGCGACTGCCTCAGACCATACAATGATTTCTTGAGCATACAAACAAATTTATTGCTGTGATTCTGAATGAACCCTTCCGTTTGTTCCATGTAAATTTCCTCATTCGAATCTTCATGTAAGAAAGCAGTCTTAACATCTAGTTGCTCCAACTCCAAATCAAGTGACACAACTAATGCTAACACAATTCGAATTGAAACATACTTAACAACTGGTGAAAAAATCTCATGAAAGTCAATACCTTCTTTCTGAGAATACCCTTTCGCAACCAGTCTTGCTTTGTACCTTTCCACCTTATCATCAACACCCTTCTTCAGCTTTTAGACCCACTTGCAACCTACAATTTTTTTGTCTCTTGGAAGTTCTACTAGGTCCCATGTGGAATTCCTCTCTAATGCCTTCATTTTGTCCTTCATTGCTTCTTTCCACTTATCACTGTTAGAACCCTTCACAACTTCCTGATAGCACGAAGGTTCATCATCATTAGTACTTAAAGAAACTGATGAAACAAAATCATCATACCTTCTTGGAGTATTTCTGACCCGCGTAGATATCCTTAGGGAAGTTTGTGGCTCATCCAAATTCTGTTGATTGTTATCATCAACCATGTCTTCCTCTATAGAGACTCTTCATGAACATCTTCAGAAACTTGTTCATGTTCACTTTCATCTGTATTTGAACTGGTTTCAAACTGAATCTGTTGATAATTAGGTACTTCTTCCTGTTTCATTTTAACATCTACATCTGACTTGATGAGATATGATTCATCAAATATTACATCTCTGTTAATGGTGATCTTGTGGGTAGTAGGATCCCACAACCTGTACCCCTTAATACTATCACCATATCCAACAAAGATAAGCCTTTTTTATTTATTTTGGATCTAATTTAGAATGCTGATGTTTCAGAATTAGAGGATAGGCTTCACAACCAAAAACTTTAAGATTAGAATAATTACAAGGGTGACCTTTCCATACCTCTTCAGGAATCTTGCACTCTATTGCTATTGATGGTGATCGATTCACCAGATAACAAGCTGTAGTTACAACTTCTGCCCATAGTTCCTGTGGAAAATTGGCATTACTAAGCATACTCCTTGCTCTCTCTAGAAGAGTCCTGTTCATGCGTTCAACAACTCCATTTTGTTGAGGAGTATAGGAAATGGTTTTATGACTATCAATCCCAAACTCCTTGCAATAGTTCTCAAATTCCATTGATGTAAATTCACCACCATTATTAGTTCTTAAACATTTAATGGATCTACCAGTGCTCTTTTCCACTAAAGCTCTAAACTATTTGAAAAATGTAAATACATCAGCCTTACTTTTCAACATATAGACCCAAACCTTTCTAGAGAAATCATCTATAAAAGTTACAAAATATGATGATCCTCCATACGAAATAGTAGGGGATGGCCCCCAAACATCAGAATGAATATAATCAAGGATTCCTTCACTGGCGTGTCTTCCGGTTTTAAATCTCTGCCTATTTTGTTTTTCATAAATGCAATACTTGCAAAAATCTAACTTTAAAGACTTTAGACTAGGAAGTAACTTGCGATCATTTAATACCTTTAATCCTTGTTCGCTTATATGACCCATCCGTTGATGCCACAGTCGAATAGAATCACTGTCTTTCTCAGATACCGCTGTCGCATGATCTGACTCAGTTCTTCCTTCTAACAGGAACAAGTTACCAACCTTCTTCGCTTTCATAACCAGTAGGATTCCTTTGTAGACTTTCATAACTCCACCTTGAACAATACTCTTATATCCTCCAGTGTCTAAGACTCCCAAAGAAATTAGATTCTTCCTAAGATCAGGTACATGTCTCACATTAGTTAGTATTTTAACAGTTCCATCAAACATCTTAATTTGAATTCTATCAATTCCCGCAACTTTACATGATATATCATTTCCCATGTAAACAATTCCATCATCTATAGACTGGTAGGTAATAAACCAGTGTCTATGAAGACACATGTGATTTGAAGCACCAAAATCTAATAACCATTGTTGATCATGACATAAACCAATACTAATTGATAAAACTTCATCAGTCATACCTGAACCTATTGTTGAATCTGTTTTAGTTGCGTTTGCTTCCGTCATTTCTTTTGGAGGGTCGTCTTTGGAGGCTTGTTGTCTCTTCCAATAATCCTTATTCAGGTGTCCAAATTTGCCACAAAACTAGCACTTAAGTTTGGTCTTCTTTCCCTTTGACTTTGATCAAGAGAAATCCCTCTGACCGTGTCCTCTTTCTTTAGGTTTGCCTTTGACCATCATCGCCTCATATGTAGAGGTTTCTAGATTGGATTTCTTCCTTGTTTCCTCAGACAGTAAAGCTCCAACAATATCATCAAACTCAATACTTTATGTTGAACTGAAACTAATAGAGGTAACAAAGTGATTCCATGACGCGGGCAAAGAACACAATAGTGTAATTGCCTTATCTTCAGATTCAAATTTCACTTCCATGCTATTCAACTGAACTAAAAGAGTATTAAAAGTATTTAAATGATCAGATATTTTCGTACCTTCCTTCATGCGCAAACTGTACAATTGTCTTTTCAGGAAGATCCCGTTCGTCAAGGATTTCGTCATGTACAGGCTTTCCAGCTTCATCCACAAACCGATTGATATCTTTTCTGTAACAATGTTGAACAATACATCATCGACCAAACACAGGCGTATGACACTCAGTGCTATCGCATCCATCTCATCCCAGTCATCATCTGTTATGGTCGTGGGTTGCTTTGCTTTTCCCAAAAGCGCCTTCACCACGCCTTGTTGCATGAGCAGATCATGCATCTTAACCTTCCAGATCTCGAACTTATTCTTTCCATTAAACTTCTCAATTTTGAACTTAGCACTCAGCGTCTTTTCCATTATAGGAAACATTCCAAAAAACACCACTATCTTGTAATAACCGAGACTTTTATATTGAGGAATAATTTTACTCAATATTAAACAATAATTTTAAAAAATGTTTAATCCAAAAAAAACCTTTTAATAATATATAAAAAAAATTTAATACTATTTTTTTATTAAAAAAGATTCACCTTTTTAAAAAAGGTCACCACTTGAATTTAAAAAACCACTTTTTAATTCCTCCACCCGATTGTTGTATTAAAAAAACTTCATACCTTAAGTGAAACGACCATACCTTAAATTTTTGCAAAAAAACATGCGAATTTTTCACATAGGAGATCGACGCTCCTTTCCTTGGACCTTTGGACCTTTGAAGGGGAGCGTGAGTTTGGTGGTGGAGCGCTCCTTGAGTGTGGAGGGGGAGCGCTAGCGCTCCTTGATTATGAATGGTGCTCCTCGACTATGAATGGTTGTGCGCCGATGCTCTCTTTATGCAGCTCGCTAGCCTGGCGTCGATGGAAAACGGCGTAAGTAACCACCACATCGGCGTTCCCATCCAGCAGGGTGCCCAGCGCTGATGCCAAAATCAACGCTCCCTTTCAGTCTTAAGCTTTGATACCACTTGTTGTAATTGCATCGGCGAAAAATACAATCACACAGATAAGAAACACAAAGATTTATGTGGTTCACCTAAACGTTGAGCTAAGTCCACTCATGTAGAGGTATCGATTTTCTTATTATTCAGATCATAGAGATTACAACGGCTTCACTCATGCTCTCACAGCCTGTACAGGCATACATGAAAATTCTATCAATGTACATTAGAATATTGAATAGACTCATAACCCAATTCTAACTTTGTCTAATTTAATTAGAACCAATGCTTCATTATAAGATCTGAAATACTAATCTGTTATCACCGTTTTAACAAGATGCACCTGTTCACATAGAGTTGATGCAATGCTTCAAAACTCTAAAGATCCCTCTTTGGAGAGGGATTGGAGACTGAAATTCCTACGCCCAGAAATTAGTTAGTTTGTTTGTAGGGCTTAAACTTCTTTAGATTTTGAAGTTTGTGGCACTTCGAGAACGATATGTAAAATATGAAAAAAGTTAATGACATCAATTGAACAAAACCTGAACCATTGCATGAAAGAGCTCTGGATTGA
>ML777144.1:1117854-1134843 GCA_009831015.1 Picea engelmannii
CACCCTCTACTTCATAAAAATAAAACTTTACAGGAGCTTGCTCCATGTGTTAAAATATGCAAGATAAATTATGTGTTAAGTTCATGCTTCTTTTAAATGGTTATGCGTGAGGTCTTTGCAAGATTAAATATGTTTTTTTCATAAATACAACAACAAAAATAACTTGCAGCAAATAATAATCAGCAAACACTCACAACAAGAACAAGATGATAAAGGAGTTCACCCCTCTCTGGGCTACATCTCCTTGAGCCTCCATCAATGGACTTGGCTCTCTGGGATTAATTTGTCAAAGATTCTTTTACAAGCTGCTGCTCAAATCCAATGGAAATTTTGATTGTACCATTGGGATCAGAATACATAAAACCCCCAAAAATGACTAATAAAACTCTGAAAACGGATCATGGCTCATCCGGGCATGACCTCTTCTACATGTGGCCTTAAGATTCCCTGAGCTTATCTTTGGAAAAAACACCCGTAAAAGTCCTCAAATGGATCTGAAACCTATCCCAAAGTGTTCAGATCATAATAATTATCCAAAAATGATTATTCAATCACAGAAAATAAACATAGGTTCATCTGAGCAAGACCTCAAACAATGAGGGCTTCAAGCTACCTGGAGCTTCCTGAAACTTCAATGGTTAAAAAACTGCAAAAGAAGTCTTCAAATGGCTGTGAAAACAGTGCCAATGGATTCAAAACATCCAAAAACCCCCTGCTGGGCTTTTACGACACCTCATTTGGCCAAAAAATGAAGAAGATAGGCCTCCTGCCATTCTCTTCCTTCAAGCTTGTTGTCTCTGGTTCGCCAAAACGCACCTCTGTGTGGCCAACCTAGCTCACGCACATTTTTACGTGCTTAAACCCAGTACCGGGTGCAAATGCATAACTGTGAAAACTGTAGGACGGTTAGGGCGCGCCCAGCCCCTAATCGCCAAGACCACGGTCACAAGGTCACCATGTGACCACGCACAAAATAAGAAAAGGGTTGAGTTTTGAACCAACTATTAAACGCCAAGTGTCCAGCGAATGATTGGTTGTAACCATTCAAACCAAAACTAAAAAATCCGCGCGCATTTGTTTATACAATGGTCATATGTTTAAAGTGTGCGACCGGGGGGTGGGGCTAAGCCCCAACCCGGACGCGCCCCAAATCAAACTTTAATTCAATTCAAATAAATAAAAAACCATTCATATAACAAGAACTAACGCGTGGTGTGTTGGCAGGGCGGACTTTGTTAAAGCTTTCACGGTGGGAGGAGGTCCGGGGTTCGATCCCCATGGAATCCATTATATTTTAAACAACCAATCAATTACAACGGTGCCACGTGGCAGCGCATGACTGGGCCACGTGGCACCACACCATTCGTCCATTAAATGCCACGTGTCGCATCGTGATTCGACCACATCTGCTAATAATTGAATGCCACATCACCAACTACCATGTCATCGTACGTCCTCTTCCACGTCATCGTACGACCTCTGCCATGTCATCCTGTACGGACTGTATAGACTGTACAGTCAGCACAATTTTTTTTATCTGTTTGGCGATTCGAACAGATCGCGATATCTCTCTCATCCGACGTCCGTTTGAACCCAAATGAGTTGCGTTGGGTTCATGATGACGAGGGCTACAAATGCATTCATTTTGAGGCAATTCCGAGAAATTTGATTTTTGAGCTAAATTTTGACCCCTGGTCCAGATTTTGATCACTCCCCTGTCTCTCGCTCCCCCCTCTCTCAGAGAGAGATCCCCCCCTCTCTCTGAGAGAGAGAGAGAGAGAGAGAGAGAGAGAGAGAGAGAGAGAGAGAGAGAGGGTAGTTTGGGAGAGAGAGAGTGAGAGTGGGGTAGAGGGGAAGAGTGTTAGAGGGAAAAATATTCCCACACCTCTTCCTTGGGGACCCACAACTCTTGCACCTTTATACTAGTGCCCTAACCACTTCCCTATGTCTCAAATAATTTTCAATCCTAATCCCCCATGCCTTAGTTTCCCCCAAGTCCCTCCACACCTTTATTCCTAAAGTTACATGGGCCATATATCAATTTTTTCCTGTTGCATTAAGAGCGCACAAATTCTCTTATGAGAAAAAATAATGAGGTAAGGCATTGTGTCTACCTGATTTTATTATCCAACAAAGGCATGCATGCACTCTATAATGTGTGAGTGCTAAAGAACGCATGCATTCTAGAGCATACACATGCTCCTATGGAAACCACCCCACTTGAGGAGTGCACAATTCTCATCCTCTTTCTCTACCAAAACAGGAAAGTTACGCAACACACGCACAGACACAAAAACAACAACAAGCAAGCAAGCAAGTTTTTAGGTTTTTAGTTTCAATGGAATGCAAAATTTTGTCTTGTTGTGTAATTGGTAGACAATTTTGTGTAATTGGAAGACAATTTTCATCTTGTGTAATTGGAAGGAAAATTTTGTCTTGTGTAATTGGAAGGCAACTTTTGGTATTTTGGTGTAATTAGAAGTATTTTTTTGTCTTGTTGTATAATTGGAAGACAAATTTTGAAAGGCACTTTTGGTCTTTTGGTGTAATTGGAAGGAATTTTTTGTCTTGCGGTATAATTGGAAGGAAACTTTTGAAAGACATTTTTGGTCTTTTGGTGTAATTAGAAGGCATTTTTTGTCTTGTTGTATAATTGGAAGGAACTTTTGGTATTTTGGTGTAATTGGAAGGAATTTTTTGTCTTGATGTATTATTGGAAGGCAACTTTTGGAAGGCAGTTTTGGTCTTTTGCTGTAATTAGAAGTCATTTTTTTGTTTAGTTGTATAATTGGAAGACAACTTTTGGAAGCAATTTTTGTTCTTTTGGTGTAATTAGAAGGAATTTTTTGTCTTGTTGTATAATTGGAAGGAAGTTTTGGTCTTTTGGTGTAATTAAAAGGAATTTTTTGTCTTGTTGTATAGTTGGAAGGAAAATTTTGGAAGGTACTTTTGGTCTTTCGTTGTAATTGGAAGACATTTTTTGTCTTGTTGTATAATTGGAAGAAAACTTTTAGAAGACATTTTTGTCTTTTGATGTAATTGGGAGGTATTTTTTCCAATTAAACATGGGGAAACTATGTAATCGAGGTAGAAACTCTTAGAGGAAATAAAAACCCATGGAAAAGGTAATTGAAAAATAGAAAAGGAAAGGTTAGGTTTGACAAAATGCAAGCTTTCAGAAAAGGTGAATCGAAATTCTAGCACAATAGATGATACTATTGTTTCTCCTCCATCAACACAAGCAAAGCACATGATTCTAGTAGAGGCCAAACCACTTTAGACCTCTAGTGAACCGCCAATGACTATTTCATCAATAAAAGTTGTTGTGGATGACTATATGATGATGTATTTTCTTTGAGATGATTATAATATGAATGTAATTAGAGACGAAAATGGTGCACAACCTTCTGATGAAGAAGTTACTGTGGTGCAACCTCTTGTTGGATATTCATACATTCCAGAAACTGGTCATGGGATTGTCCACTCTTATCCCAGAATTGATATGCAATTTGTTGAAGGGGAAATAATTACTACATTTTTAACTCCACTACAAAGAGGTCGAAAGCGCCAGCATACGGGTCCATCACCCCTACCTAGACTTAGAAGTGTGGGAAGAAGAAATCCTAAATGCATTCATGTGGATGAAAGTGGTCTAGCATGATTTGAAGGTAAGTTACCTAATCAAAATTTTTGTTATCATTCATTTAAATTTACTAAAGAATATTTTGAACCAAAATATGATGCATTTAAATGTCAATTATTTTTGTCTTTGTTAAAATATAGGAGTTTGATTGCTATTAGGAGAAACTTAGGCATTAAAACATTGAAAAGTTTAGAAACAAGTCATCATATTTTCTGAAACCTCATGGATGTTTTTCAAAAAATTGGTAAGAAAACTCATTCCAAAGACCGTAGTGTAGATCGACGTGACTTATCACAATAAATTGTTAGCAAGATCACAAGAAAACATCAATTTCTCAAACAAAATTCTCATCTCATGAAATGCAATATCAAAACCCTTTGAAAGTATTCTAATAAAGGAAATATACTTGACACAGGTTACCAAACATATTTTTGGGCCTTCACTAGTAGGCTACATCATTTTGATATGAACTTAATTGGAGCAGTTAAGGGACTGGTACAAAATTTTTGGTATGAGAACACGAGGCCTTCTCGAAACTAAAAAGTTGTAATCAAATTGAGAATGGGTTCTAGGGACCATGAACCCCACATTAAACACTTTGTTTACATGACACATATATACTTGTATAAGATATTTAGGAATAGACATGGTGCACTTAACTTGGGGCAAATATCTTTCGAGAAATGAAAATCTTGGTAAGTTCGAATAAACATAATGTGTAGCACATGTTTTTGTCGATACCACATTGAGTACGGTTATTATTATGAAACACATCTATATTTTTCATGTATTGCATAACATCCTTATGTAGAAATGATTAGTTATATTGCTGTTGACATCATCTAGATACTTTGTTTGTAGCATCTTGTGTACAAGGCCATAGGATTGTACATTTTATCAAAATAATTTCTTATATGGGACATGCCTCGTGTGGTGGAGTGGAATTACTGAGCAAGTACATCCATGTGAGCGATGAGTATGAATTGGGGAGGAACGAGGTTGACTTGCAAAGATTCAAATATGTCATGTATGATATTGCGGGAGGGCATGGAAGAAAAAATATATAGTTGGTGACTTCCCAGGTTAGTAATGAGTACTTACATGGTATATTTAATTTCAGATTGCACTTTGAAATATGATGGTGGGAAGCATTGTAATAGTGAATTTATATTTGTATTTGTTGTTGTTCCACTAGGTATGAGTCTATGACTTAATCAAAAGATTCTTCGAAAAAAACCAACAATATGTTTAGCATGTCCATGTGGCTCGATGGTAACACGAGAATTTCAGAATATGCAGAGATACATTTCCCATTGGTACTATCTTATTAGTGGTTTAATTTTCTGAGAACTACACCCTTCAACCACAAAATGATATTCGAAGCTAATATTATGACTCAAAGAAGGTCAAAATAATAATCCATGTCACATATAGGCATGGGCCATATAGTAATGAAGAAACTAGAGTTATATTGAAGGAGTATCACTTCTACATAAGTGACGATCGATTCCATGACTTAGATTATGTAAACCATTGTTTTTAGTTGTTCTACGATCACTTGAAGAAGAATAACATATAGATGGATCAATATTGGATTTGGTCAGATGGTTATGCAGGCCAGTTCAAAAATGCATGTGTATTTCAATGGTTGTGTATGTTGCACAAAAAATAGAAGGTACCACATATTTGGAACTATGTCGAGAGTGGGCATGGGAAAGGGGAGAATGATGGAGAAGGTTTGTGCATAAAAAATTAATTACATAGAAAATAAATTAAATTCACAACTATTTCCCTCATTCAAGATGAAAAATCCATTGTTGAATGGTGTTCTTTAGTAATGGCAGATAGAACAAGAAGGAGAGAAGACCAATCATCCAGTAAAGTAAATGTACATAGATATTTTTGGGAGGTGGTTGATGTAGATCAATAATAGTCACGTGAATAAAACAAATCTAGGGCACTCATGTATTCCATTTAGTTCGAACATCAGACAATGCAATAGTTGAAATATGGACGAGAAAACTCTCTTACTTCTGTGGTCCATGTAGTATTAGTGAATGGGATGATTGTGAATCCACAGACTGATTTGATATATGGGATTGTATATCACTCCCCATTGGTCAATGTATAACTATGAAATTATCCCAATTGGGGGAGGACCAATAAAATATTTCACTATATTATGATCACATCTTAAATCTTGTACAACCATGCTTGGTGAATATTCTATTAATTTTGATTAACTAGCATGAATGTTGTGTGCTTTGTTTATTTAGTGGACTAATGTGTTGGCACTCTGGTTTTTGCAGGGCATAAGTATGCAATGGTTTCTCAAAAAGGTAATGAATGGGGAAATAGCTATTGGTTGGCATGCCTAACACTTTCTCTATCCCATGAAGACCCATGACCCAAATCTTGGAATTGACCAATGTAAAAGTAGTTGACATGGAGACCTAACATAATCTCCACCCAAAATTTTCTATGGAAATATAGAGGCACCTCCCTATTATTGTAGGGAGGTTTGTCAAAAACCATAAACCACCTTTCCATCCAATTCTTTAAAAATGGTTGGTAGGTGCATCGATCCATACAAATGCATATCTTTGTGACTGATGGTTGTAGTCTAGTTCTAGGATCAATAAACGATGCCATCAATTGTTGTTTTGTAATGTTTAAGCCTCTAAATTGGTTTTTATCTAGATCATTCATGTAATATTCAAATATTCGATCCCTATAATAAAAATGTTAGTTAATTGGCCTTGGGAATTTGTAATGGAAGATACAATGGTGTCCGGAGAATTGGCCAGTGACAATCATGAGGACTCTCTTGTATTCCGTAATTCTTGAACAAGAGTTCTAAGAGACCTCAACCCTTCGTCAATTTCCATGTTTATATTTGTCGGTTGTGGGTTGGGATTTGGTGTGCCTTCCTATGGTGGTGTCAGTTTTGGGTTTTCTCTAGGATCCATGTTAATTAAGTTTGCTACAATTTAGTAATGGAAAATATAATTTAGGTTTATTTTTTAAATATTTAAACAGATTAGGAAATTAAAAAAAATTGAAATTCCATGCAAATACATACTTGGAATCGATTAGAGATCACCATATCAGTAGAGTGTGGACACCATGTTAGAATAGTGAGGGAAACCTTTTGCTCAATATCACTTGAAAATGAGTGGCACGGTCGGTCTATTGGTGAAATAGATTGACTGTGGCCCCTTTTAAAAAATTTAATTGAGGAATACACACATGTTACTAGATCACATGCACATTACTAGGAAAGCATGTGTGTTCTTAGGAATGCACACATGTTCTCAAGAACACACATGCACTCTTATGAGCATGTGTATGTTCCTACTGAGGGGTTGACTTGGCATCCTCAATGGAATTTCTGGGATTATCGATCCTATCACATCAAGAACGCGTGCACATTCTTAAGAACAACCACACATTCTTGCATGAACATGTTTGTGCTCATCCTGTTGCCACTTTTTTTTCCACCAACTTCTTGTGGACACCCCTATATAAGAGGCTTTGTGAAAATGTCTACAACTTTATCATCTGCAGAGCAAAAGAACTCTTTGAGAACATGATCTTGAATAATATTTTTGATGAACTGTTGTGTAGATCAATGTGTTCATTGCACTAATGTTGAAATGGATCTGTGGCAAGTTTGATGGAACTCTAACTGTTAGACCAGAGTGTGGTCGGATTCTTCTACTAGAATCCAAACTCTAAAAGGATATGTTAAATACAAAAGGATTATTTACTTGCATTAACTGTTGCTTGATACTTTTCCTTTGCTAAAGAAAGAGAAATATCTTTTTTCTTCTTATGATCCTAAGTGACAGGTTTGAAACCAATATTGAAAACATAAAGTATAGTAGATTTCTAATCATCAGGTTTTCTATCCCAATTAGAATCATTGAAATCAACCAACAAAGGAATCATCTATGAATTGTAATGTATCTAAAACTAAAATATACCTTGGATATATGAAAGTGTCATTTTCTACTTTCTAATGAATTTCATGGGGTGTTTGTATATATTGAGAAACACGACCAACAAAAAAAGAAATATCAAGATGGGCATAAGTCAAGTAAAAAAGGCCACCAACTAACCGATGCTACAAAGTGGCATCTACTTCAGGTGTAGTATAGGTGGTGTCAATTTTGAATCCAAATTGGAAGGGAGATGGGGTTGGCTTACAATACTCCATGTGAAAGCGGTGAAGAAGGTCACATGCATACTTAGACTAGGAAAGGGTTATTCCTTCCTTGGTTTGCAATACTTGGTGGAAAAGGAAATAATGAAAATATCTCAAGTCTTCCATTTCAAAGGCCTTATCAAGGATATATTTCACATGGTTTAAAATTTTAGGGTCACTACTAGTGAGAATAAGGTCATCAACATAAATAACAACTATGCTGATATGATTAACTACTTTCTTTCTATATACATTGGGGTTAGAATAACATCTAGAAAAGTTGGTGTTAATAAGAAATATATCCATTTTAGCATACCAATCCCAAGGAGTTTGCTTAATATCGTAGAGAGATTCCTTAAGGAAAAAAAAAGGCTGGAGTCATTCTAAACATAACCAAAAGGTTGTTCCATGTAAATTTATTTTTTTGAATCCCCATACAAGAAGGAAGGTTTCACATCCATATGATATACCTTCCATTTATGTGAAGTGACAACAGATAGAAAAAGGGAGATGGAATTCAAAAAATTCACTATTAAGTTTTAAGAAATAAACCAAACTGTGTTTAGAGAAGGAAGCGGACCATGAAAATCATCGTGAACAAGTTGCAAGGGGGACGAGGTGTGCTAAGGGACATGTTTGTCAAAACCATTTCGATGGAATTTGTCAAGAACACAACCGGCATAAAAAAACATCTCTATAAGAAGTGAGAGGAAGGATAGTCACCATATTCTGATGACATAGATGTTGCAATGAGTGATGGTTTAGATGTCCAAATCTCTCATGCCAAACTTTTCTCAAGTCATCATTACAAGTAACAAAAACTAATGGAAAAGATAATGAACCAAATTTATCAAATATATACAACCTAGTAATATCATCAACAATTGATCTATAAACTTCCATGGATAATCCACTAGAATAGTTTATCACAATAGATCTTGTATTATACTAAAATATTGTTATGTAGGTTTATTTCCTTAGATCTCATATTTGTTAGCAATAACTTATGGTTCAAATTTATGAAAATAATTGAAAATTGGAAAATAAAGAATAAGAAAATGAGCACACCATCCACACAAATGAACACAAGATATATCATGGGAAACCCAAAATAGGAGAAAACCCAGCTTGAAGGTGATACCTATGCTTTTCTCTCTTTTCTTCTATTATGAAAATCCAAATACAAAGAAAGAGACACTCACTATGGAGTTGTATTTAATGTTGTGTCTTGAATGACTGCTATATAATGTTATTACTCCTTTGTTACGCTCTCAAAACCCACCCCTATATGATCTACTCAACTATGGAACAAGTATAATGCTAAATAATGGAACCCTTTCTCCTCTTAGCAGCCAAATATTTAACGTAGCCTGATAGCCATCTAGGGTTAGGTTTTTTGCATGTCTCAACCCTTAATTAGTGTTATATTTTGGACCTTATACAATCTTATTAAAATTATACACGTGGATAACCCCACATGTGTGAGTAATGGGGATTGATGTGGTATCCACATGATACCATGGTGATCAACAAGGTAGATCAACTTGTGGGAGGTGTAACTTCTGCATACGAGCTCTAATTGGGGTGATTTTCACACCATTGGAAATGTGTTGGTGTGTAGAAAAAAATCAAGGGATTGAGAGCTATTCCTGCAAATTTTTGACCCCAAAATACGTCTTTTGACATGCCTCAAAATTTCTCTGGAAGGTTCCAAACCCCAAATCTCCAAACTAGGACTTGCCACTAAAATGGGCCCTTCAAGCCATTTCCTCCAATTTTTCACCTAGAAAGTACCAACATATATGAAACATAATATAATGATACAATTGTGATCATAACTCCCCATTTAGGGAGGCTTTTGGTCCTATTGTACCAACAAAAACTCCCATTAAATTTTCCTATTTTGGGAAAATTAAATGCCCCCCCCCTACCAAAATTATAGATTAATCATTAATATAAGGAGTAGTTCCTTGGATCCGAGTTCATATTAATTATAGATTAATCATTAATATAAGGAGTAGTTCAGATAGGATGGAATCCCTTTCGACCTTCATTTTTCCTTTCTTTGGATGTACATTTCAATTGAATTCTTTGAAGAATTATTGATTCTTTCAGCTCTATCTATTTCTGATTTAATTAAAAAATGACCCTATATAGGCTTCCTAATTGATCAGGTTCATATGCATATATTTGATGCTTTCAATGAAGTTGGAACTGATATTGGTATTGAACTATAAGACTGTGCTCATTAGAGTTTATGTTTTCCCCGATACCCAATATCCAATATAGACTTCAAGATTTTATTTATCAGATCTACCACACTTAATGTATCACCAATAAAGTGTTTTCTTGATATATCATCTCGAAGACTCTTCGTCAGGTTTTATTTTAAGAATTCCACTTCATTCCTTCTGATATATATTTTCCTGATACATTGTTTCAGGAGATCTTGATTGATTTTTATTATGAACAATACTTTTTATACAATTCAATCAAGTGCCATTAACCTTTATTGATCACCTTGAACCCAACACATCAGGTTCCAAGTTTAACATGCACTATCACTCATCCTGATATGGTGTCTTTCAATATATCACCTCGAAGAATCTTCATCAAGTTTTCCTTTTAGTGATCACTCTTCTTTATCCCGATCGATGGATCCCCAATGGCTTATTCCCTATGGATAGATCCTCAATGTCTTATCCCTAATGTAAGGATCCCCATTGGCTTATCCTCGATGGATGGATCCCTAATGAGTGTACTCTTGATGAAACTTTTCCCAATGGTGTATCCCCAATGAAGTGTATCCCCGATAGATTCTTCTTGATAATCATCGGCCCGATGATTTGTAGTGGGTTTTCATGATCAACATTCATAGTGGAAATGTCCGATGAAGTACTTCCTGATGACATTACTCACCTCTATACTTCTTCCCACCCATTATAAGTTTCAAATTTGAATACAATAATTATAGGGTAGGAAGTGGGAATATTGATTGTATATACTTACTTCACATGTTTTCATTTTATCTTTTGATTTGTGCGGAGTGAAGGGTGAAATAATAGCTTTCAAATCCCCCTCCCGAACCGTCAAGAATTCCTTTGTTGGTTTTGTTTAGAATACATGTAGATGGAGTCATTAGTTTTTAATCTTATTTTATTTATTTTACTTTGAGTATAATAGGAAGGTTCACCTCTTTTACAAAGACTCTTAATATTGTTTTAATTTTGCACGATTTCGAGAGAAATGATGGAAAAAATCTAGCCTCAGAGGGAAAACCTCTTATTGAAGAAGTTGTTATCCTAAGAAAAGACTATGAGGCCTTAATATTGATAGAGACCAACCATTTCATCCGAGTCAAAGGATTCCCCACATGGAATGATATCATGTACATAATCCTCATCAACAAATATTTCCCAAAGGAAGACGAAGATTTAGCGGTCTTTTAGAATATTAAAATGAGCGAACCGTATGCAATATTTACCAATCCTAATATCTTTCCCTATAGTGACATTGTGAGGTGGATTTACTCATGCTTATAACCAAATTCAACTTCCATTGTGAATGATGCGGGAACCCCTATTAATTCATTAATGCCAGATGACATACACATTATGTATAAGTTGTGAGAGACGAAAGTATCCTTAAACAAGCAACTGTTGGATGCATTTAGAGATGAGATCCCAAGCCTGGTTGATTTGATTAGATATTGGTGGGGTGATTACAAAACCTTTATAGAAAAATCCAACAAATTGTACCAAATGCAACATTTCAAAGGATCATATCAAATTCGCAACAATAATATGTAGGGTGTATGGTGAAGAAGGATGTACCCACTTCAAGCTTGACTGTGTACCACCGACACACTATGTGGCTAAAGAAGGTCAAGTGTTCAATTGGACCCAAATATTATCTGTCAACATATTCAAAGTAGTCAAAGAAGATATAACAAATGAAAAACCATGTTTTTACATGTCTGCTTACTTATTTGATGCTATATGTCCATCAATGCCATTTCCTTTAATGGGTTGGAGTTGGAACCCTGATATTCCCCCTATGCATGTATATTGTTCATAACTTTCAGAATGCAACTTGAAGATGTATTTCTATGATATTTGTGATAGTTTTATGGAACCCTTGTTCTTTTTCCTATTTAATAGACCACTGACAATACGATCAATGGAAGCAAAAGAAGCCCTAAAGGATATAGAGATTGGGTTTCCACGTAAATATTGGTGTATTGTGTATTGTGTGTATGCGTTTATTATTGTTTATTATGTACTGATGGATGTTAATTTTTATAATACATTAATATATTGATGATGAACTGATAAACATGGTTGAATAAGTTAAATGAATATAAACTGTAGTTAAAAGTGGTATAAATTTCTCATTACTGATTCACCCCCCCTCTCATTAATCCAACAATTGGTATCAGAGCCATCTTCCTTCAAGAGACAATTTAACCACTGGAAGGAGATCATGGAATATATTTAGAATAGAGTACCATTGTTTAATGGTCATAATGGTCTAGAGTATGAGATGTGGAGCATACGAAAGAGAACCTTTTTAAAGGCACATGGATATGATATTTGGTATTCAGTTGTGATAGGATACAATGCTACAAAAAAAGAAAAGACTTCAGCCAAGAAGGAAATGAAGAAGAATAACAAAATAGCAATGGGTTTAATCTGGGAAGGATTACCTGATCCAGTAAGAGAAAAGGTTGGAAATTGTTCATTAGCTAAAGAAATTTGGGATAAACTACATGATATCTATTTTTCTCCCATCACAAAGTCAGAGTTTGCTAAAGAAGATATAGGTACAAATAGGAAGAAATATGCTCATCATGTCAGACAGATTCAGAAGAAGAAGAGTGCGAAGTGATATAAGCTAACATAGGTGATTTCTTTTGATTTAATTGTAAAGAGTGAAGACATATTGAAATTGAATTCCCATATTTGAATATTAGTAATGAGACAAAAAAGTCAAATAAAATAGAATAAAAGCATGAATAAAAAATAATCAGTTCTTTAGATGAACTAAATAAAGAAACTGAAGAAAGTATGCCACTCAAGAAATAATTGATGAAGCAAAAGGAAAGTGTTCAATTTTTTGAAGAAGCCAAGTAGGTCATCAAAATATTAAGAGCTTAGCTAGAATAATCCATAAGAGTCCAAGAAAATCTAGAAGATCAAAAGCAGTGTTTGGAAGCCAAAACAATAGAACAAAAGGAGGAAGTAGAGAAGAGAGAGAAGATACTAATATATCATCTCAAAGAAATAACTAACGATTTAAATCATCTTGAAGCAAAGTTCATTCAACAAGAAAGAAAACTTGAAGATGAAATAATCACACTAAAGATTCAACTTTAAGAAGCAAAACGAATAGAAGAAGTCATGAGAAATCATATGTTGAAGAAGGAATAAGAAGTAGAGAAGCTTGAAGAAGTTGTTATGTTAAGGGTAGAAGTTGCCAATCTCAACAAAAACAATGAAGAAGCATCCACATAATCAGTAAAGATAGTTGAATATAAATGTAAAAGGTCATTGGAAGGGAAAAGTGAAGAGAAGCCTGAGAGTTACGAAGAAATCATCAAAGGTTCCATAAAGAAGGACGAATGCAAGCCCTTAAATAAGAATATTCCAAAAAGACAAAAGACTCAAGAAGGAGTACAAAAGAGATGGATATCAAAGAAGACCTTCCACATTCAGACAACCAAGAAGCTTCACTCATAATGAAGGAGTCAATATAAGAGAAGATCATGATCAATTAAAGCATGATTTCAAAAGGAATACAACATAGAGAAGATCATCCACTCCTAGGTATGTAAATTTATTTTATGGTCATTATTTTTATTATACTAACTTTGGACACAAGGTTGTCGATTGCAGGGATTATGGAAGAAATGATCAAGCAATAAATTCTCATGTGGCCCCACATAGCATTGAATGTTACAAATGTCATAACTGTGGACACATAACTCATGATTGTAGAAGCTTGATCGATACTTTCATGAAAGATAACACTGATATCATATATAAGAAAGTATGGATAAGAAAACAGGAAGAAAAAGTGAACAAAGATCAGGCCCCAGAGATCGTAGGAATGGAAATAACACGAGATGAAGACAAATCTACAAAGAAAAAGAAAGATGTCAGATACATAAATGTTTGGAAAATAAATGAAAGAAAAAAAGGACATGTGAATAAAGAACAAGTTCAAGAGATTGTACCTTTAGGAATTGTAGTGTAATATGAATCCATAGACAGAAAGAAAGAAGTCAAAGTTTAGAGAGATGTTGAGTCTACTGACGAATATGATGATGACTTCGCATCCGAGCGGATGTTTTTCTGAGCCATCCAGCTTGGAGAATCCTAGTAAATATGTATGTTGAACAAAACGAGTCTAGATAACAACTCTACAGATCACATATTTATCTTTCAAGCACTTTTAAGTATGATGTTGTAGATGTTTGATGGATCCAACTTCAGAGTGGTTCTATAGTAGAAGTACATAATGAAATATTGATCGATTGAGAAAGAAGTGTTCCCACACATGTGTCAGTTGAAAGTTACACATGCATAAGCATATGGTTGTATTCAATCATAGATATTGTTAACACAAGTTGTTCCAGACATGCATAATTTGGTATGATAGAGAAGATCAGTGGACAAATTTGATGATCATTTGCAATTGAGAAAACTTTAGAATAGTACAGGGATAGATGGGTCAACAATGTGGATAGTTGAGTAGTAGAGTCTTGGAAAATCTGGACAAAGATGGATTCTTAAGAACATTTATCAGGTTCAGATAGATATATGAGAGTGGATGAGAGCATGGATTCAGAGATTGGGTTCACATATTTGTTCAAAGAGTGGTTCAAAGATAATTGAATATTATCATAATGGATGATAATGATACATGGATATTTGTATTCTTATTATTGAATGTTTTTTATATATGTCAATTGATTACATAAGGAAGCACCAATTGACAAAAACTCCAAAAGGAAGCAGGTACATGAAGCCCTACAATTGTTCTACATGACATATTGCAGAGAATTCAAAGGAAGATAACCATAAGCAGGAAGACATGTAGAAAGATCATTCAAAGAAGTTGTCAGATAGAGAGATAAGAACAAAGATATGATTCTAGGAGGAGAGATGATAGAGATGATCATAGAGGGAGCATTGGAAACCATGCCATCAAAATTGCATCAGAGTGATACCCTTTGTCAAAGAGGGAGAGATTAATCAGATACAAGGAGAGAGAGTAATCAAAGGCTTAGAAACATGCAGAAATATCAAAGACATTTAGACAAGGGGAGCAACTGTCAGACCGTTGGATTAGTTTGATGGATAGTTGGTATGGATTGTTGGTTGTCATTGATGTCAACCATTGGAGAGTGATATTGTATATTGATTTCAACCCTTATTGATTGATGTCAACCCTTGGAGAAAGTTTGGTAGCAAATTCTGGTAGTACAAAGGTTTGGGTGATGGACCCAAGGTTGTTTCATGTATAATGGTATGAGTTTTAATATATTTGAAGGTAATAATTGATCCAAGTGGATATCGGTGGCCACCCACCTTTTCCGGCTGGCTCAAAACAATTTTCTGGCAATTTTGACAATTTACTATTTTTAGCAGTTTTTAACTTTCCGGGCCATTTTGAGGGCCCAAATGAAGGTTTTTTGAGATATAGGTTCTCAATAATACCCAAAGGATTATTGAGCCCCCAAAATTAATCTCCTCGACGATACCTTTCTAATGAGCTATCACACGCCTAAAACGAATATCGTATGCAAAAGTTACGACCCCGGGAAGTTGATGTACTCACTTACCCAAACGGGGCCCACATGACTTTTGGCACTTCATCTCCTAGGGTTAGGTTTTTGGATGTCTAGGGTTTTTTTCATTCCTTCTTATTGTAAAAATACCTTCAGAGTCTCATTGTAATCATCTTCTTGCGAATGCGAGTAGCCTTCAGATCTCTTCTCAGAGATAAGTTGCCACCATTCTAGCGAGTCTTTCACTCTGTATTTTTACTGTCTCTGTACATTTATTTAATTAATAGAAATAATGTATTAATGTATATTTTTGTTTATGGTTGCATCTCTAATACATTTCTGTTATATTATTGACTATCTGCGATATCTCTGTGCATTTCTTTATTATATCTCCGATCTCATTTCGTGCCGAAAATAATCTGGATCAGTGGTTTCAGAGCAGGCTGCTCTTGATCATTTTTTCAGTGCATGTCCTCGACGAGGTCTAAGTATAGAAAGTTGGGTCTCGAGCTTGTCTCTCTTGAATACAATCTCTCTCTCACAATCAAGAAACCCTCAATGACATAAGAAACAAAAAACAACAGAGCATACGATCCTATCAATCTGTTTCTTGAGCAAGCTCTCACGTGACAGAGGGACAAAATGATGGAGAATTTTGCCCACATCCTTAAACGCCTGTCGATAGCATCAGGCACATATTCATCAAGTGACCACTTTGGAGGCACCTCGCCTTTCAAGATACAAGTTAATTTTGATATTCTTGTATTTGAAGGACATATAGATGCATAAGCCCTAGAAAAATGGTTAACTCTGCTAGAAGGTTATTTCTCTGTTCACAATTTTTCCGACAAAGAAAAGATCACCTTCCCACTCCTTAAATCTCTCCCTCATGTCAAACATTGGTGGGAAAATTACTGGGATCAAAGTTCCACAAAGGAGTCTGGAATATATGGGGCCGATCCCACTTGGGATTTTTTTGTGGATGCGGTAAAGGAACAATATTACCCTGTTGGCAACTATGAGGACCAGTACATGAGATGGACCACACTATGGCAAGAGAGGGGCCAAGAAGTTCCATAGTTCACCAATACCTTTCATACCTTGCACACCGATCTGGGTATCAAAGACTCTGAGCGACATTTGGTTCTGAAATACCATGGGGCTCTACGCAGATACATCCAGACTGAAATGGATTTTCTGGACATCTCATCACTCAGTGCTGCTTATCGATATGCTATTAAAATTGAGCAGAAATTTAAGCACCAGAAAAAATGGGAATTTGGGTCTGCAAATCCGCAACAACCAAAGTATGAAAAAGACGACCCTAACAAACAATCTCTTGAAAAC
>ML777144.1:1173995-1187676 GCA_009831015.1 Picea engelmannii
ATCCTGTAGATAATATTACTCAATGTATTCTCTGAAACGCCTCCAATTTTCACTCCTTGAATCCTCCCCAAAAAGAGGTTATAGAAATAATGGTAGACTTTATTCAATTCTGGTCTATTTAGGAGAGTGAACTTGCACATAATGCCCCGTGCTCAATAATTAACATCCAATTCTGAAACTCACACAAAAGAAACTAAATTCTGTACTCTTTCCAATGAAATTTGTCCCATTTCATTTGGATTCTCTATGAATAAGTTATGATTGTTTTACCCGGAACACCTGTTTATTGACTAGCTTCAGGACTGGTCACAAACCCTATCTTCCACAGAGTGTATCTCCATAATTTTAGTTAATAAAGAGCTGAACTTTTTACCAAAGGTACCTTGATATGTCTTCTCAATACCATAGCAATTTCACCATCTGAATCATTCTAGAAAAAACTTTATAGAAAAAATGGTAAGATGACCTGAAAATAACATACCTTAGAACACATCACCAAAAGACTTCATCCTCCCTTGAAATCCGACCTTCTTTTCTTCTTATTTCCTCTGAAATTCGACTTGTATCAGATGAATGTATAATGATGTTTATTTATACCATTTATGTCACTTCCTTTTAACATTAGGGCCGACTTGACACTTTCTTATTTTGTAATTCTTTTCTTTAATTATCTTCAGCGCCTACATGTACTTCCTTCTTCAATTCACTTTGTAATCTTCAAAAATTCATTTCTCCTCAACCATGAGGATCCACGTGACGTGCCACATACCACCAGAAACAACATGATGTATACTATCCATCCATGGGTGTTTTATCTGCATGTGCATTTTCCTTCATGCCCAAATACCTTCATAAATCTTGCGGTCCAAAACCCATGACTAGGGTTGACATCAATGACAACAACCAATCTTCCAACATAATAAAGATGAGTATAGTGGATATTGGAAATATGTGCAGAAGAATGAGTTCATTTATGCAAATAATAGATTAATATGAAAGTGAAATAAGCATAATACAATTAATTGTTTAACATAATCATTACACCATTGTTGTATTCATGAGGAGATTCAAACAATATAAATACATAGAATATAGTAAAGAAAAAATTCACAAGACTATAATCCATATATTAGACACATAGAAAAAGAATAATCTCATTTGCACATATCTTATTATGAAATTCTCGTAAATGTATATTTCTATATTAATCATACAATACGAGTATTGTTCTGATATACACATATCCAAAATCCCTTTTCTATTTGCAGTCGCCTCTTTTATAAAACAAGAGGGATTGTTTACATTATGAAACTATTCATTGTCAGAGGACAATCATGGTGTGTCTCTTCACATTCTGATTTAGATTACAATCAAGAGGATGAGAAAAACAAACAAAACCAAATCAATTACAAAATTAGCATAATGATGACACTCTCTGCACTTCCATCTGGTCTCTATATTCCTTCCATAACACATAGTCTTTCATTATTTCCTCCATCCTGCATAACTACATCTTTTATAAGTCAAGTTCCTTGTCATATATTTTTTTGATGACTTCTAGCTTTAATTCTTGTTCTGTCTTTTTTATGAAATTATGGGTCAGTGTGATCATCCTAATTGGATTTATCAAGTATTCATCTAGAACCTATTTATTTACCTTTGTTAGTTTTTCTATACTTGATTTACTAGCTTCCCTTCATTCCTCCACTTCATCCATCCTCAATTCTAATGGTGTTGCTTCATCAATGGAAGACATGATTTCCATTCTGAACTCCTCCAGAATGTCATCTGAAGCATTCTAGCGGGCGTGCAAGTTGTGCACGTAGGGAGAATTGGGAATGGGATGGAACCCGCCCATCCCTGCGACCCATAAAATCAGGGATGATTTTAAGGATGAAAATTTATTTTAAAATGTAGAAACCTTGGCGAATATTACTAATACTTTATATGTCAACTATAAATGTTTGGCGATATTTTTGTAAAAATATTCAAATTTCTAAGTATTTTATATAGTTTTTATAAAATTTTGGCTATTTTTAAGGTAAAATAGTTTTATCTTATAGAAATTGGGCGAATCATTTTTAAAATAGTGAATCTCATTTTTGGAAAAACCATGGAAAATTAGCCCACGAGAAAAATTTATCCCCTAAAATCATCCATGCATAAAATATTTCCACGTAGGAATCCATGGTTGTGGGGGCCGAAAGCTAAGGTAAGGCACACTGGGAGATAAAGGAAAGAGATATGAAGGAGAAGGATATAAGGTGACATAAGCTAATAGGGCAAGGCCAAATGGTAAATGAGTTGACATCAAAACATTCCAGGGGTTCCAGGTGTAATTGGGATGCCACATCATCATCCTAGTCAACGAAATTTAATCAAATTTCTCAGAAAATAGTGAAATTTACGAGAAAATTATGGTGTTTTCAGGGCATTAACTTGCAAGACATTTTTGAGACCCTAAACAATGTTTTTAGGAATTCTAAATTTCAAGGCTCTAAGTGTGGTAGGAACAACATATAATTTTTGTAGTTTAAATAAAATATCTCAAAGAGAGATTTCTTATGAGCTAAACTATTTGCAAAATGGAGATCGTATGAGAAAGTTACAGGCTAAACAATGTAAGGTAATTTTTGGGTACCAATTCACTCCAAGGGCCATAAATTCAGGCTCCAGAATCAGTTTGGGGCATATGATAAGTCTATGGAAATATATTGATCCATAGAATACAATCATGGAGTTAAAATAGAAATCTAGTTACATGAAAGTACATAGGAGGACTTAGAATGCACATGTAGCATTCAGTGCTAAAAATATAATTTGGCCTTAAACTTCAACAAGTTGTATATAGAATAATGGATCTTAGATGAAGGTGAAACTTGGGAATATTGTCCAAAATAAGGTTATGAAGGAACCCAGTTGAGATCCTATCAAAATCCCAACAGAGCAGGTGAAAAGGTGCACAAGTATAGATAAAATTGCACCTAGTTGAAGGGTGTGCATAAGGAGAAATTGGGTGATGATCAAATGACTGTAACTTTCTACTCATAACTCATAATTGAGAAAGATAACATTCATTGGAAATATCCTAGGATGGAAGAATCCATTTATGCACCCATAACTATGAATCGAGCAACAAAATTTCTAGGAAGTCAAAAAGCTGGTGATCTTAAAAGGGAAAAAAGTATGCATATATTCCAGATTTGTATGTTATGGGTTTTAGTAAACAAATGTTATTGCATGCATGTTTCAAGATAGTATGGTTACAAATTAAATCGAGAAAATGCAATGGATATATGCAAATAAGAGAAGGAATGATCCAAAAATGATATTTTAATGACTGTGGTTGAGTTTTTGATTGCATGTGATTATTAATCATTCAAGAAGCTTAATGAAAGAGGATGAAGATGAGAGAATAAATATCAGCCATAAAACAATTTACAGATCTGAAATGAAGCAATAAGAGAAACAAACCATAAAAAGATAAGTGATAACAGAGTTCGGCACAAAATTGCCTACGTCTCCGGGCCTTTGTCTCAGTAGGGGAGGCTTCTTTATTAATTCTTCAATGCTTTCAAAGTACAGAAAAAGTACATCAAATGGATCTCATACTAATCTCACTGTGTTTTTCTCGACCTCAGAAATCCAACACATCTGACGACACTGAAAAATACTGAGTGTAGCTCCTAGAAATGGCCCGCAAACGTCTGCTCCTCAACAACTTCCCTGCATAAAAATGGATTTGGATTTGCTTTGCTTCAACATAACTCTGATCTGATTGTCCTGCATGGCCTCAAACAAGCATGGTTTTTATATATTTGAAGTTGGTTATCATTCCCCAACTTCCTCCCAAAATCTGGGCTCAAAAAGAGCCCAATATCTCCCAATAATGGCCAAAATCTCCATTAACATGCCTGGAAATCAATAAAAATCCAATCTGTATAGTTAAAAACCCACTCTGTAACCAAAATTCAAATATAGCCCAAAGGCCTTGGGTGCACGCGCTAGTATAGGGTCACATGGATGCCATATGGCCAAGCGCCAGCCCCCTAGGGGTTGTGCGCTGGCCTCTTCTCCGAAATAACTGGTCGTATGGTGTGTATGCATAAAACCGTTCCCTAACGGTGTGCCCCTTTTTAGTTATAGCCCAGGGTCTTATGGGATATGCCCGAAATCCAGGGGATGGTGCTATCCATGCTGGTGGTTAAAAGAAAGGCACCCACACCCCATTCATGGTCACAAGAAATTAAATAAACCACGGGCTGGGGCTTAGCCCCAACCCCTTTCCACCCCAACTCCTATTACATACACTTTATAAAGTTTAAAGTGGTTATTTAATTCAAATCAAATGGAGTGGTGTGTTGGCCATTGGACCTCTACCAAGTCTTGTGCTTGACCAATAGGTCATGGGGTCAAGACCCATGAGCTCCATAAAACTTTTACACTTCCATCCAGTGATAGGGTGTCACGTGCCAACCCAGTATAGGCCATGTGGCACCTCTTCATTGGCCCGAAAAATGCCACTTGTCATCATCTGGGTGGAACTGTCTTGTGCCCAGTCAAACTGTCCAGTCACGCTGTTGTTGTGTTGCCACATGTCACTTTGTTGATGTCAACATGATGACATCATCATTGACTTTTTTCCAGTTGACCTGTTGACTTTTTAACTGTTTAGCAAAACGATCAGAGTGCGATAATTCTCACATACAACATTCAATTGAGAAAGTAAATATATGGCCAGAATCATCATGACAATCCGGTCGCAATGGAATTGGTTCCGGCCGATTCTGAGAACTTTCATTTTTGAGCCTTTTTTAGCCCTATCAGGCTCCTGGATCTAATTCTGGATCAAGGAAGGACATAGACAGTTCATCAAATGTGCATTTGATTTCCTGAGGAAACTTCCAACTAGCGACATCTAGACTCAGTGAGCAATATGGAAGAATTCTAATGGAATTATGAGATAGAAAAGAATCCCAGATGACAAATATGTATATCAAATGGGAATTCTGAGTAAGAGAGAGACCATATATAGTTCATGATAAATCATAAGTAGTGGGTATGCATGTAGCTGCAACCATGCAAGTATGGAGAGATGGTTTTCATAGCAGGTGAAAGGGTTTGAACTTTGGTTAAAGATGAGTAGAGGAACTCAAGGAAAGAGTGCTATGTCAAGGATGCCTCAAAACATTATCAAAATCCAAGAATGGATAATGTTGAGATATGAATCTAGGTGCGACCATGAAGGCTTGGGAATACAATAAAATAAAATTCATGTGTAAATGAATTCACTATAAGATATCCACTTATGTTAATTATATTGCTTAGTGGAATCATGGTGAAAGTGTAAAGTATTTACTGGATGAAGTAATGAAATTGCATTCATTCTAAATGATGACAATGTAAAGATAAAACAGTACATTGTGGGAAGATTTGTTCTAAAAGGATTGATATGTGAATATGTTATTCTTCTGATAAAAAAAATAAAGTGTATACATGGAGATAAGGACAACATATTCAAGTATCAGTGTTTTGTGGTAGTACCTACATTATTGTTACTAGAGTAGTGCAGTGAAAACATGGTATGAATGTTAGAACTTCAGGGGTGAATTAATGAAGGTGCATGTATGTTGAAGAGTACCAACAAATGCTTAAATAAATTCATTATGTGTAGAATAGTTATAGAATTATGTAACCATAGTTATGGTAGAGGCATTATACACATATAAGTGCATTCTAGAGTTGGATGAAGTGCAGGAGTAATTGAAGATAGTGGGAAAGGTACCATTAGGTGGATACCAAGCTATTCAAAGTCTTTTAAAACATTCAAAGAAATATGACAAAAATAAAAAGGAGATTGAGGATACATGTAGAGAATGTTGGGTTCAATTCAAAGGTGTTGAGTACATACACAAGGTAGATTGGGTAGATTGGTACATACAAAAGGATTCAAGCATGGAGGCTATTTTCTGAAAGTAAATCAATAAGGAACCATGAAGAATAAAATGGTTCTATGTTCAACATGGAAGGAAAAAATGACAGAGCCTAAAGAGAACCCATCTGAAGTGGAAAGGATCAATTGGTGTTACTCCAAGAAGTTGTAAGCATCGATGGAATTCATGATGTCAGGTAAAGTTAATCTTGATTACTCCAAAGTGATCCCTATGAATCTAGAAGGAGAAGAGGTCATGTGTGAAAAATTGTAGTGTGTAGGAATATTGACTAAGGAATTCAAGTTGAGACCCAAATCGGTCAATAAAGGGGAAGAAAATGGTGCAAGAAACCACACGATCTTAAGTGTTCAGAAAGGAAAAGTTAAATCAGTTTGGTCTAGTAAATTAAATGGATGCTGAAGATCCAAGGTCAATAAGAGAGCATGGATTGAAATGCAAAAGTAGCCAAGAGTGGTTGGGATAGAAAAGTGTTCAGGATAGAACCAATCATGTGAAATGATTTTAGTAAGAGTACAAAAGGATACAAGAATTCATGGAGAATTGAGGACAACCAAGAACAACAAAAGAGTTGTAAAGGAAGAAAGAGATTGTTTTAATTGCTATAATAACAATTATGATATGGTATTTTGGAAAGTTATGTATTAGCACAGGTGCCATGAAGAATAAAATGGTTTTATGCTCGACGTGGAAGGAAAAAGTGACATAGCCCGAAGAGAACCCATCTCAAGTGGAAATGAGCCATTAATGTTACCCCAGGAGATTGGAAGCACCAATGGAGTTCGTGATGTCAGTTAATGTAATGTTGATTACTCGAAGGTGATCCCTATGAATCTAGAAGGAGAAGAGGTCATGTGTGCATAATTGTAGTGTGAAAGAATATTGACCAAGGAATTCAAGTTGAGACCCAAATTGGTCAAGAAAGAAGAAGAGACCGGTGCAAGAAACCACAAGATATGAAGTGTTCAGAGAGGGAAAGATGAATCCATTTTTTCTAGTAAAGTAAATGGATGTTGAATATCCAAGGTCGATAAGAGAGCATGGTTAGCAATGAAAAAGCATCTGAGAGAGATTGGGATGGAAAAGTGCTCAGGATAGAGCCAATCATGTGCAATGATTTTAGTAAGAGTACAAAAGGATACAAGAATTCAGGGAGAATTGAGGACAACCAATAACAACAAGAGAGATGTAAAGGAAGAAAGAGGTTTTTGTAATTGCTATAATAGTAATTATGATATGGTATTTTGGAAAATTATGCATTAACACGGGAAGCTTAAATGCATATGCATTTATGAGCATACTAAGGATGCATTATTAGTGCATATAGATATGCATTAATGAATTTAATTTTGTTTATATATATATATATATATATATATATATATATATATATATATATAACATGTCGAAGACTAGGAGTGGTTTATTTTTATATATATTAATATGAATGTGTTAGGGACATGACCTCCCTAACCCATCAAGTAGATATAATAATATATTTTCCATGTAATAAAGGCCGACATTAGTCAATAAGGCCTATTTAATAAATATGAATAAGTCAATGTAAGAAGACCTAATAGAAGCTTTTGCTTCTAGAAATATATTCCTCTAGAATGTTATTTAGAAGATAAAATTAGTATAAATAAGAGTAGGAGGCATGAGAAAACTTTGTCTTGAGAATTATTTTAATAGAGCTATGATCTACTGGAGGTTTCCCCCTTGAAGAGGAAAGTGAACACTGATTTCTATGAATAAAGGTATTATTTCTGGTATTGCTCTTCTCAATATTTCATTTTTGCATTGATATCTACTGAATATTCACACTTCTTCATATTATATTAAATCGGGTACCTTACAAGTGGTATTAGAGAACTTTCCTTGGTAGGAATTGTGGGTAAAATGTTTTCCAGGGTAGAGACACATATTGTTGGCGTCTTTAAAGAAAAAATATTTTCCGTTCCATAGGTAAAACTGCAGTGGGGAAAACTACATGCAGGTGATATAGATGGTTTCACGGGGTTCTCTAGAAACAAAAGTTTCACCCTTTTTGGAAACCTTTGTAACCCCTGTTGGTACCCCTCAAGTAGTACTGCATCAGAAACAATATATACATGAACATCACTCCCACATATTGGAAGGTATATAAAGAGTCCCCTAGGTCTCTTGAAACCATCCCTATATCAACCGATTGGTCGCCTAACTACTATAGTGCCACTGAGAACAACACTCGAGAAGATACTCTCTAGTACCTGGTTAATTAAGTAGTATGGCTAAGGGTATGGTCGAGCCTTTTTAGTGGGTTCCCTGAGATATTGGGTCAAGTACTACTATTTGAACCCACACATATATCATAGAGTTATAGCACAAAGAAAACCCTTTTCCTTAGGCATCTTGCAAACCCTACATGTAGGAACATACCAGACAAGGAATAGAAAGGATATTTTGGCTGCACAACCTTACTTCCTGCATTCTTGTTGCGAAATTAATACACATTTTTTTTCTATTAATAATTTGGGCATTTCGACACTATAGTATTATTCAGGTTGGAGTGTAACTCCACATGAGTGGTGATCCCTTAGACACCATTATTTGGGACCTATCCCATTGGATTCCTATCTTCGCCCTGATCACAGTGGTACCTATCATTTTTAAATTTATTGTTTTTTGGGAACTGACCCCCTTCTCAAAACTTTCTTTGTGACCCATCACATTGGACTCCCATTTTTGCCTTGATCATTGTGGTACCTATTGAGGGTAAATATTGTTGTTTAATAAGTGCCCAATCATTTAACTGTCAACCCGAGGATTTCGTAAACTTACGAGTCACATGCACAGTATATGCAGGATTGAAGCTAATTTAACCTAATCTAATGTTGAAGCTACAAATGGCATTAAATTGTTAATCTAATGCGGTAAGMTGAAACACACGACTTGGAATTGAATTGCTGAAACACACGRCTGGAATGAATTGCTGAAACACACGACTGAAATGAAATTGCATAAATGAAATTAAATTGGAAATGGAAAATTGCATCAAAGGAAAACAACATGTGAAGAGCAAGAAGATAACAYGTGTGAGCTCACACTAATGATAAAACAATCTCAATTACATCACAATGATCAAATGACAAAATAATGAAATCATGAAACTAATCAAAGAAATGACTATGAACCAAATGACTAACTCCTATCATTGATTTCTAATCATTTTACAATCTAAATCTAATCTCCTTCTAATCCCATAATGACTAATTACTTTCTCCTCATAATGACTACTCCCTCATGAAGAGAGAGCACTCTTTTTTATACATGGTAGTTTTGAAAATAAGATAAGCATGTCATAATTACAGATCCACTTTTCTCTCAACCAGTTTCCCATTATTACAAAATATGATCCCTTCAAATCATCACACATATCTCTCATAAATATTGGATAAGATATGCTATCCATTCCCCATGATCTTCTCCTTGAAACAAACTTGAATAATTATCTCCTCAAATATTGAAATGGTGGAGGAAATATTGGAGAAGTCTTTTTGAATTAATCCTTCACATATTCCTACACATTACAAAGCTCACACATTTTTGAGATATATATGAAAACATGTTGATTTTCTAATATTTAATCATAAATTATCTTTTAATACTAAAATGAATAAAGTGGAAAATATTAAGGTGAAACCCAAATGTATTTATGAAAACGATATAATGAAAGGTAAATGGAATAATGGAATATGGATGAATGAGAGGAATAGTGAAAGGAAAATAGGATGAAAATGAGAAATTTCTGAGATGCAACAATATCTATCACTTAGTATACTTTATTTTCTTGTGGTCCCACCCACCCTTCCCAACACCTTTATTTGCCACTTATTCCATTGCATTCCTCATTTCACCTTGATTACTGTCATATATATTATTTCTCCATCTTTTTTTCGTGGACCCACTTCTCCTCTTTGACACTCCTCATTATCAAATGGCCACCACTCACAACCAAGAAATCCTTCATCTACAAGAATAATACAAAAAACAAAAGGACAAAATCCATAGATCGACTTTAGACATTGCTTCCACCAATTCCAAATTGGAAACCTTCGAGGCCAACATTATGGGAAAATTTGTAGCAGTTAAGGGTGAATTGGCCTCCCTCTAGGCCATTTGACCAAGTTGAAACAATATTTCACAGTGGAAGACTTTATATATGTCTTTGAACACTTGGATTTACAAACATAGGGCATGTCATATGCTTTATTTAGGGATTTCTTTATCGGTGGCCTCAAGGATAAAATTCACGCCTAGGTCCTAATGGCTCGCCCTCAAACTTGGTTGGAAGCTACTCAACGAGCCAAGTAATACCAATAGATTGTCTCCTCCAAAAACTGTAAACCATCCTTTATTCCTCGCACTCAACCTAACAATCATACCCCTCCTTCCACTCCTCTCAAGATCCAAAAATTAATTCGGGCATAAACGACTAAATTCCAACTCAAGGGTCTTTCCTATAATTGCAATGAAAAATATTTTCCAGGGAACAAGTGTAAAGAACATAATTGTTTTATGGTCATTTTAGAGGATTTTTATGATGAATATGTTGAGGTTTCACCTGGGGAAAAACTACCACAAGAACATGATCTTACGCCGCCCTCTGATCCTCCCAAAGTTGAACCACTGATTTCGATGAATGCTCTCACTGACTTTTCTACTCCCTAAACACGCAATTTGATTGGTTACATTACACATATGAAATTCATCATCTTAGTTGGAAATGGAAACACTCATAATTTCATTCATCACCACCTTTCCTAAGAAATCAATTGTTATATCTGTGTTGTCAATAATTTTCAAATCATGATTACCAATGGTGGTTCCATGAAACGTGGGGGGAGTTCTGAAAATGTGCGCCTCCAAATTGGTCAGTATAACTTGAAATATCACATGTTTTCTATTGACATGGGTGGTTGTGACATTGTGTTTGGTGCTGAATGGATACACACTCTAGGCCCCATAACCATGGATTTTAAGGATTTGACTATGCAATTCAGAAAGGAAGGACACCAATATAAATTACAAGGAACTACAATAGGTTCTTCGAAGATCATTAGTTCCCACCACATGGAAAATTACTCAAAAAATTCATTATAGCATCATTTCCCAACTCCATTCCATTCAATCAGATGAGACTCCATCTGTGCACCCCAACCTTCAATCTATCCTTTCCTAACATCACATTATTTTCCAAACTCCCTAGGGCCTTCCCCTCTCATGCGATGACCATGACCATTCCATTCCTTTGATTTCAGGCAGTCTTCCTCCCAATGTGCACCCTTATTTCCATCCCTTCGCTAAAAAAAATGAAATTGAAAAAAATGTCCAAGAATTTCTAGAAGCGGGTGTTGTCTGTCCCAGTACCAACCCCTATTCTTCCCTGGTTGTCATGGTCCTCAAGAAGGAAGGAAGTTAGCTCATGTGTTCTGATTTTTGTGCCCTCAACAAACTTACCATAAAGGAAATACTTCCCATTCTTTTTATAGATGACCTTCTGAATGAAATCAATGGTGATTAATACTTTACCAAACTTAACCTTCATTCTAGCTACCACCAGATACATATAAAAGAGGAAGAAATTCCCAAGACCGCATTTTGTGCTCATGAGGGCCACTATGAGTTCTTGATCATTCCCTTTGGTCTATGTAATTCCCCATCAACTTTTCAATCTCATGAATCATGTATTTCTTCCTTTCCTCCATCACTTTGTGTTAGTCTTCTTTAATGATATTCTCATCTATAGTAAAACTTGTCAAACCCATATCCCCCATACGGATCAAGTTCTCCATCTCCTCTCCAAAAACAAAAGTTTCCTCAAATACTCTAAATGTGTTTTTGGCATCTCTGAAATTGAGTACTTGGGTCATATTGTTGGAAAGGGTGGTGTACGAGTGGATCTTGAGAAAATTGAAACTGTGAAAAATTGGCCTCACCCTAAAAATATTAAAAGTCTATGTGGTTTCCTAGGTTTAATGGGGTACTATCACAAGTTTGTTAAAAATTATGGAAAAATTGTGGCTCCTCTCACAAATCTACTTAAAAAGAATGCTTTTAGTTGGGTTGCAGTCCCTGACCAATCCTTTCAAGCCTTGAAAGAAGCTATGTGCACTAATCTTGTATTGGCCCTACCTAATTTCACCAAGATATGTTTTTTGGAATGTTATGCATCAGGGAGTGAAATCATGGTAGTCCTTATGCAATATGCATGACCTTTGGATTTCACTAGAAAACAGTCGTCAGAGTGATATTTGGGCTAACCGATCTATGAAAATAAAATGTTGGTTATTTTTCATGCAATGGATCTCTGACACCCTTATCTATTGGGACGTCGCTTCCAAATTAAAACAAATAATCAAATCCTCAATTACTTCTTGGGACAATGGATTTCATCCTCATATCAACAAAAATGGGTGACCAAGCTATTTGGATATAATTATGAGATCATTTACAAGAATGGTAAATAAAATGTGGTGGCTGATGCTCTTTATAGGAGATATGAAGAAGAGCGGTCCCTCTTTTCCCTCTCATTCCTTGTCACATACTAGCTTCAGGTTGTTCATCAGGAATGGTTGAAGACCCCAACATTTCCATCCTAATCTAGAAACTATAATAGGATCACTAAGTTTCTCCAGGGTACTCTTGGCATAATGATGAGTTTCACTATATAGGTCGCCTATATTTAAGCAAACAATCATCCCTTAAATCCATTGTTCTCTCTAAGTTTCATGCTTCACCTACCATGGATCATTTAGGTTTTACCAAAACTTATGAATGGGTCAAATTTTCATTCTTTTGAGACGGTATGAAATAGGACATCCACACCTTTGTGGCTAAATCTGATACATGTCAATGCAATAAGGGTGAGATTGTCAAACCTCCGGGAAAACTCCAACCGCTTCCACTTACACCTACTATTTGTATGGATCTTATTTTTTTCTTACCCAAATCAGGAAATAAGTCATTCATCATGGTGGTAGTCGATCGTCTTTCTAAATATGCTCATTTATGTTCTCTTCAACACCCGTTCACAACATCCATAGTGGATCAAAGTTTTATGGATAATATCCTCAAAATCCATGTAATGACTCATTCTATTGTTTCTAAATGAGATCCAACTTTTACCGACAATTTATGGAAATAATTATTCAGGCTCTAGGGAACCCAATTGCATATCAACATAGCGTATCCCCTAGACTAATGGCCAAACAAAAGTGGTCAACAAATTTTTGGAAACAAATTTGAGGTGTTTTGTGTCTGACATATAACATTAGTGGGTTTAGTGGTTACCACTAGCTAAATGGTGGTACAACACCTATTACCATACTTCCACTCGGATGACTCCCTTTGATGCATTGTACAGACATAAGCCACGATCGATTCTTCCATACATGCCAGGTGTCTCAAAGGTTTAGGAGGTTGAACACAATCTTACAGTCTACATGACCATTCTCCGTACTCTCAAAGAAAAATTGGTCATGGCTCTGAACCAGATGAAGCAATAGGCAGATCAAGGTCTTTTTGAATTTCAATTTGCTGAAGGGGACCAAGTGTTTCTCTGTCTACAACCATACAAGAAGACTTCACTAAAATCATAACAGTGTTAGAAACTTGCCCCAAAATTTGATGGTCCTTATACTATTCTCAAATGTATGGGACCAATGGCATATCAGTTGGCCTTTCCCAAT
>ML777144.1:1187958-1202669 GCA_009831015.1 Picea engelmannii
AATTATTGTAATATAGATCTGCTTTGTTGGAGGTTTCCCCCTTGAAGAGGCAAGTGAACATTGTTTTCTTTGAATAAAGGTATCATTTCTAGTATTTCTCTTCTCAATATTTTGTTGTTCCATTGATATCTATTGAATATTCCTATTTCTACATATTATATTACATCTAGTACCTTACAAAATGTTTCTAATGATGGTTTTTGTGCCAAGAAAGAGGGAGTTTATTGAATGGTTGCAAGTGCTACTGATGACGTTGGTGTATATGGAAGTCATCCATATGAAGGAAGAAACAAGAGGGTGAAGTGTTGATTAAGAGGTTGGTGAAGGATGCATGGAAGCTCCTACTGATACCAACTAATTAGGAGAGAGGGAGTTTATTGCATGGCTGCAAGTGCCACTGATGACGTTGTTGTATATGGAAGACATCCATATGAAGGAAGCAACAAGAAGTTGAAGAGTTCATTGAGAGGTTGATGAAGGAGGCATCAAATCTCCTATTAATACCAAATAATTAGGTATCATCAAACTCATTAATGTCATGTATGTAGGTATGAACTGTATGTATTTATACTACATAATTGTTGAAGGGGGTTTAGGTAAGAATTCCCTAAGCCACAGGTTATTTGAGAAGTGATATTATGTGGGATTTGAATGCATTAAAAATAATAATATGCTAGTTTGTATGGTAAAGACCAGGGGCCTGGGATAATTATAAAAGATGATTAGCTTTGAATACATATATGTGACATAATAACATGTCATAAATTTGTTAGTTATGGGTTAATAACGAAAGTAAGTTAAAGGTGTGACTCAATTATAGAAATAAATGATAATAAAGTTAGGAATCGATGGTACCACGACATAAATAGATATGAAAAGGATACAATGCCACACAAGTATCCAATGAACTTTCTACTTATAACTAATGTTTGAACTGCAACCTTTTTTCTAACACTAAAGAGCACCACAAAATTTTATTCTTGGTGTAGTGTCTAGGTTGAAAAGGAAGGCATCGAAATGGTTGAGCAAGCAATAATAAGTGTATGCATTATGTGTCGAGTCATTGGACATACCTTTTAATTATCATGGTGGGATGCATGATTTAGAAAAGGGAATTCTGAAGCCAATGCAAAGGTGCATTGAACAGTATGCATGAATAATCATGAAAGTGTGAAAGTGGTATATTTGCACTCATGCGTGCTAAGATAGAGTTATGTATTCTTGAAGGAATTATGTAATTTATTTTGAGGAATGCATGCATACAATATATATTCGTAGAAATGATTATGCTAATAGTTGGAATGATGTAACTATTACTAAATTATGAAGTTGAGAACATTTCAGGGGCTATTAGACTTTGCAACAAAGAGTTATAGGTTAAAGTCGTCACATGAGGATGGACTACAGTAAAGCTTTGTTAGGGAAACATAGTAATGAAAATAGTAATGGATAGAAGAAAGAAAATCTTGGTTTCTGATAGTACATGTGTAGGGAATGATAATCTCATTCCAATTAATAAATGGATTGGTAGAAATGATTGAATTGTTAAGCACAAATGATTATGAGATCACTTTGTGACCTTTGTAAATATTACAATAATAGTTTATTGTACATTAAATACTAACAATATGTTTGGATGAATGAAAGATGGGAGTATTGCAGGAAAGGTGGTCTCAAGTATGGCACTAATGAAATCCATAATAAAGACTGATGCATGCCACTGCAACAACCAACAAAATATGAGATGAAATCTCATACTTGGGAAAACTTTGAATTTCTTTATACAAATAATTTGAATTTCTAAATAAAATTGTTATGTTAATTGTCTCATGTTGACTGTATGTGTGTGATACAGATGAGATGGGGGTTATTGAATCTGGAATGCTCAGGAAGAAAGGATATTGTTGGATACTGGATCCCTATTATTTCCATAGAGTGTAGACCCTTAGTGAGGGTCTTATAATAAGTTGGCGCTCCCCTTGTATGTGAAATCTTGGAAGGGTGAGTACAACAAGGAAGAGGCAGCTCAAGAATGACTATGGCATGGTGGCTAGAATCATGAGAGTGTGTTATAAATAGCAATGAGATGGATTCTTACCTAAAGAAGTTATGTAGAATAGAGAAAAGGACTTATAATTGAAGTATGAAGACATGCATCTAGCGCTTGGAAAGAAGAGAACCAGGAGGATACAAATCTTCAATAACAAGGACATGAATCTTTTTGAAGAATTTTGAATGTACATTGTATATAATGCACTGAGGAAATTGTATAAATAAGGGGGATGGGAATGTAATAATCTCAGGATGAAATATAATTGTAAATGTCCATATGTCTTATAGGCTAGTGAGCCAAGATATTATAGGCTAGAGTACCTATGTGACTATTAGGCTAGTGAGCCTAGACACTAAAAGACCAGTGAGACTATCATTGCAATATGTAATCACTCATATTATTAATTAAATATGTCACTATTGTAAACCAAGTCTGACGAAAGAGTATGGGGGCTAGGACTCCATGAGAAAGAAAGGGGGATAAGGGGTTAGGAAAAAGGGGCTAAGCCAAGAAATATTAAGCCAAGGGAATAATATATAATATTATTCGTAAAGTCCTAAGTCTTATAATATTATGTTATCCTAGGTTCCTAAAAGTTTGGGGGAATGAATTATAAGAGGGGAACATGTTAGTTCCTTGTGTGCCAAGTGTCAAGTTAGACACATGCATATATATTATTAAGAATTAGTGTAATTCTCATTCATTCCTTTCATTCATTCTTGACCATTCATTCTTGTTCATTCTTTGAGAATGTCCATCATTCTACCATTACTGAAGAGTGGATCTATGGAACTTAGAGTATACTGTAAATACTTGGTGGTATGGGTGGAATAAGCAGGTTGTCAGTCCTGTGAGCATGGGAATGAAGAAGCAGGTTGTCAAGAATGTAAGCATTCTCTTTGGGTTAGAGAACTATTGGGTGGGTGTTGCAATTCTAGAGCATCCTTGTGTTCTAGGAGATACGGTTCTTAGATACTTCCTATCTAGCCTATTGTTGAATCCCTGTAAGGGAAGTGGGACAACCAAAAGAGTCTTGAGTAGAGAAGGGGTACACTAAACAATAGATCAGAGAGTCAGAAATTTTATGTGGCATGGCCCAACTTAGGCTTGGGGATGTTACAAGAGTGGAAAAAATAAAAATAAATAAAGGACCTTAAGGATATGCCAACATCACTTAAGTAATATAATGATATTATGGAGATATAATGAATATTAGATAACAAAGAGATAAAAGATGAAGTACTTTAGGAATATGTATATGAAAAATTAAAGGTTGTAGATATAGAGTTAGCATCATTATAATATGATAAAAATATATTATACTCTCTTTCTTGACATAACAATTCATGGATATGAAAGACAAGATAAAGAAGGAAAAAATAGAAGAAGTGTTAGAATTTATGTACTTATGTAAACATATTTATAAAACACAAAAATCTAGGGTGAAGGAATAACAACGTGCTTAGCACATGTTAATCACATCCAAACTCTATGGCACCACTACAAAATTGTATTGTATATAGCAACTCTCTTAAATAGAAAAAAAAAATCATTGTTTAATAGCTTATAGTTTTGCATTAGTCATATTAAAAATATTTAAGTTATTATTAAACACTTTTAAAAGAAAATCACATGAAGCACATAAAGAAAATTAAAAACAGTCTAATTAGGTTAACTAAAACTTGTAAAGTTATGTGCAACAATATATAATTTAGGTTATATATACTATGAATGTATTTTTCTAAATCTACACACTATTTTTTTATAAACACAAAGCTACCCAATAATCAAAGTTGACATGGTTAAGGATCAAATTTTACTAAATTATATATTTTACAAAGATCTAATCCATGCCATCAAACTATGTAAAGTAAATGATTTGTAAAATGTAATCTCCACCATTCCAACTCAGGTATAGTAGAAAATATAATATGCAGTTAAACATATCTTTAACAAAATAAAACTCCTCTAGAACTCAACATCTACAATAACAATGACTCTTGGCTCTTTCATGTTAGGATATTTAGACACTTAGGAGTTAGTTACGATCAACTTGGTCTAATATGTCTTTAGGTAAAAATGTGTTTCTTTAGTATGCATTTTTAGTTATGTAATTCAACGGTCACAATATGTTCTAGACATAAGTGATCCAACAACTTATATTCTCCCCAATCTTAACAACTATGTTGATCTATGGATTAATGCCCGATTGGTCCATGATCTCTATTTTAAGAGCATGGAGGATCACTTGTTGATCATCAATTGTGAGAAACTATCTTGTAAAATATTTTTCTTTTGCATTAATAGATTTCCTCAAGTGGCCATGTTGGTTGGCGTTGTGGATTGTTTACCTCTTTGAGTGTTTTAACCATGTAAGAACACTAGTGTTATGATATTTTATTTGGTTGTGTGAGAAATTTATTAAGGTTTTATTCTGATGTTGTAATACCCTATTTTTATGAACATAGTATCAGAGCCCGTTTGAAGACTTGTTTCCATTGTAGATCGAGATCCCAAACCTATGTTGTTTCATTTATGGGTTCCACTATTTCTATGCATTTATGGGTTGAGAGGACTATTGCATTACACATGGAACACTTCTTTCAGTTATAAACATTTTTTATTTCGCTCAAAAAAGTTTTGTTTTCCCAAGATACAACCATTTTTGTTATATCTGGAGTTATAAATTCTGCATACATCTTTTTAGATTTTTTATAGAGTCAATGTTTCGGTTTTCTACTTTTATCCCCAATTTTATACTCTTTCTAGTCTATGTATGCTATTTGTCATGTGCTCTATGTGATATTGGAAAAGAAGGAACATAGAGAAATGTGTTTTCTTTTCTACATGTTCTTTTTTCTCTGTTCTTTATGTGAGCTCAACAAATCAGAAACAGAGAGAAAACTTTCATTTTCTGGGTAAGCTAACCAAGATCTAACTCCATTATTGTTAAGATTCGAAAATTATTTTTTCAAAATTTCACTTGTTTTTGTGGGTAGTCGTGTTGAAGTTTTTTTTGTAGGCTGAAATAAGGATTTTTGGGGTAAGTACACACACTTCGAAGAAAAGAGTAAACAAACAAAAGAAAAAACAAAAAAAAACATCCTCCTTCATCAAATTTGATATATATTTTGCATTAGTTCACTTTGTTGAAAATTGTTTTATTTAATAAGAGGTCTTGAGCTGAAGTCTCTGTTTTTTTTCAAGTTACTTTTTGAAAAAGTTCAAACATTTTAAATTCTCTCATAACTTTATTGTAAAGTGTATTTCACTTAAATTATAAAAGTGAATTGCTATAAAGTAACTTTACTATTCTTTTTTTTGAAGTTACTTTTTGTATGCAATTTTAATTTATAAAGTAACTTCAATGTAAAAGTGATTCTCACTTATTCTATAAAAGTGGGTCACTTCATAAGTAACTTATTTTTAAAAGTGAGCTTATAAGCAAAGTTAGAAGGAGGGGATTTTTTTTACTCAACCACATTCTTGTGCATCAATCACCACGTGGGCCAACGTTTACCTGCCATGTGGAACTTTGGTTAATGTTTATGTTTTTATTCAAAATGACATAACTTTCAAATCTGAAGTTCATTTTCTGTATCATTTTTTTAAACTGCGTATTTTTTCAAGAGTTTTCCATTCAAACAATTAGTTTAAGCTTTTGAATCCATATTACCTACATATTTTAATATGGATACTCCAAGTGATATTTTGTTTACTAGTACCAACTACTTCTCAAGAAAATGCCATATGGACGATGTATTAAGAACTAAAGGATTATACTGGATTGGCTTGGGAAAAGAACAATCCCCCTCTAATGCCGAAAATAAATCCAAATGGGATAATAAAAATGATGAATCAAGTGGATTAATTAGAATGTTCATCTCTCTTGATTTACAGTTTCACCTTCAAAGAATTGATGACCCAGTTGAAGTCGGAGATAAGATAGAAGTCGTATTTGGTAAATTCAATGTGATTCAATCCCACTATCTTGAAAATCAATAAATGACTTACTTTAAATCTCAATAATTTCCCTTATATTGAATATTATTTATCTAAGTTAAAAAAACTTAGACATTTGCATTTGCTTAAAGCATGTAGAATAAATATGAAGGATGGCCGAGGCATATATGTTATTCTCTCTAAGCTTGGTAGTGCATATTCTTTGTTTATATATACCTTTTATGCCGCCATAGAATCTCTATGGTATTACTTTCAAGATCCCACTCTTGAGTCTTTTTGTGATTCTTTGATTAGAAAGCAAGTAAGCTCTTTCGTCCTGGAGTGATCAACACTGCAGGTACACATAACAAAGGCTTATTGGCCCAATAGAAAGATAAAACCAAGCATCCAAAGAAACAACATCCTTGCAACAACAAACAAAAAAAGGTCCCAAACCCTATTAGCCATCTTTTACTACCAATGGTGACAAGGAACAAAATTAAAAAGTAAGATGATTGACATGCATTGCAATTTTTATGGGCAAGATGGTCATACCTAGTCTAAATGTTTTAAAAACACAAAACCCTTAGAAGTAGCAATGAAGATGTAATGTCCCCGACCACTAATAGGTCGGGAAACGTCACTGAGAAAACATATTTTTTCTCTGATACCATTTTGTAACATCCCTCACCACCAACAGGTCGACCATGCTACCTCATAGAAATAACAATTATCATCTGCATATGTATATAAACATAAATATACAACATATTCTGCTAATACACAAATTAATGTGGAATAAAAATAAGCATATACATACAACATATACATGCAATACTCATCAATATAGCATGTACAAATACACAACATTTAAATGAACAAAGGATTGGTACTTATATTTTAATTGAAGTACACCAACTGTGTCCAAACCTTCCATGAACCTCCCATCCATAGACCACGCTGCTCATCACTCTCAGCAGTGAGTCACCACCGAGTTGGGACTAAACTACACTCGTGTAAAGGGATTCCTAGGCTAGGCAGGGACAACATGAAGTTGCACAGTAAAATAGGAAGGATTTCCTCCAAGGAGCCACTTACACCCACAAATCACAAACTCTTATTCCCCACATGCTTGTCCCACCCCAAGAGTATACACCTTCACTATCCCAGAGTCCATTGACTTCTTCACCTCCCTTTCCAGGTCTTCAACAACAGGTCGGATCATGAATTATTAGATCTTTGTAGCTGCTACTGGACTCCCTCCAGGAGAACTCACTTCCTCAACACACTCTCTCACCTGGAGAGAGTTGCTCACAGTACTTACAACCTGCTTCTTCTATCCACGGTCCTGACAACCCGCTTCTTCATTCCTGCTCCTCCACACACAGGCATGGTGATGGAAACAACAACAACTGGATGTGGGGGACGGTAATGACGGGAAATACATAGGCAACCTGCATGGTACATGTGTTGCAAGGGTATCAATTTGGGCTTGTAGCAGAGGTTCAAGGTGGTTGAGGAATTCAACAATGGTGGAAATGACTGACTGCATGCTTTCTCAGTGCATGACTGAATGGGGAACCCATGGATAGAAAGGAGAGAATCGTGAGAATGGTGAGAACGCCCCCATAAATTTGCATGCGTCTTGGATGACACTTGGCTCTCTAGGAGCATGTTCCTCTCCACTTGGAACTTGTTCCTCTTCCCAAAGGAACTTATGATAAATTAATATCCTCTTTACAGCCTTTAGAATAATAATTATATATTATTCTCTTAGGTTTAAGCTCTTAATATTATCCCCTTTTCCCCCAATATCCTAACCTCCTCCTTTGCCCGGCCTAATGGAGCATAGTCCCGCATACTCTTTCTTCGTGGTCGGTCTACAAGAAACGATGTTTTGTTTATATTAATAATATTAATATCTATATGTACAAAACATGCTCTTGGCCTTTAAAATCTAGGCTCTTAGGCCTAATAAGCACATAATCCTCCTATATTATAACACTTGGGTCACCAACCTACATAACATGTTACAATTTATGATTACAATCGGGGCTCGGCCTTGGGATATTACAATCCCCTTCCCTTATTTTTGCAATGTCCTTAGTGAAACTTGTTTATACATATACAATTCAAAAATTATTCTAAAAGACTCCAAGATTTAGCTATTGGAAGCTTGTTATCCACCTGGTGCTCTACTTTTAAGCACCAATTCCGATGTTCATACTACAACTGGAATTCAATTTCTCTATTCCATATAGCTGCTTCAGGAAGAATTCAACTCATTGTTCCTTATTACATTCTTCAATTAAACCTCATTGAAAGCACTGACTGGTTGTAGATCCATGACGTTCCACCCAGACTTAGATCTCACTGCTGATAAAATATCAGTAGCATATCACCCCCGAGCAGGGGCTATGACTCCATCAGGGAAATGTCTTCCCAAGATAACCGCAACCCACAATCAATATCAACATGGTATATGGAAAGGTACCAAATCTCAACAACGCTCCAACCAATGGTCTATCTTCCCCACATGCTTGTACAACCCAAGGTAGTATGCACCTTCACTGTCCAATAGTTCATCAACTTCTCAACTTCGCTTCCAGGGCTCCAGCACAGGCTGGATAGGAAGACTTAGAGTACCATGGCTCCAGGAGTTCCAACTTCCCTCGGAGGTCTCCAGGTACCCTTCAGGCCTCTTACCGGGGAACCTATCCCCACACTTCTCCCTCTGGGGCTCCATCCTTCTCCAAGGAAACCCAAGGAGAGGTGTACACATACCCAGATCCACTGGGGATCCATAGGGTAAGATCCGTTGTCACCAATCAACATCTTCTCAAGAGCTACTCTTTGCAATCAATATTCCAACTTTAATCGATATCATCTCATCTGCATCGCACACACACAATTATCATGAGACAACATAAAATAATTCTTTTAGGAACTCAAACTTAGTTCAAAGGGGATCCAACTTTTCCCCAAAACATGAAATTATATTTCATAATTATTCTTGGTTGTTTCCATATTAATAATGCAACCTTCCTTGTGGTTTTCCACAAGAACCAAACTGCATACCATTTTTCCTACAATGCTTCATCTTGCATACAACCAACAAATTGTCAGTATTTCCTATACATCATAATTCAATTGCAATATGTACAAAACCTTATGTAGTGATCTTAGAATTGCCTGCACCTAGAAATTCAATCACAATTACCAAACAACTTAAGAAAATAGAATGACTCATCATTCTATGCATATGCATGTTCATAATTAATATATGTAAGTTCATTACTTCTTTTTTTTAATGCAAATTTTTTATATAGTCAATGCTTACGTGACTACTTGAATTGCAAATTTCCTGTTGCAATGTATAACAACTCCTTAAATGTCCTCAAATTCATGAGTTAACAAAATTTCAGCTGTTAGTAACAATTATTTCCATGCAATAATATATATGCATGTACTTACAAAACACATTCAACAATTGCATTTAAGTATACAATTTTATCACTTATTGTGCATCAGTGCAATTCTCAATGCATATTTATTCAATGCACCTTGCATTGAATTACATAATGCCCTTTATCTTAGTCATGTATCTCACCATCCATAAGTTGGAATTCTAGCCAATGTCTTGACACATTCTCAACACACTTCCTATTGTCTTCTCAATTAATTTGATGCCTTCCTTTTCGACCCGAACACTACACCAAAAATATAATTCTGTGGTGTTCATTAGTGTTAGAAAAAGGTTGTAGTCCAAGTTTTATTAAAGGTAGGGATATTTTGGTACCTGTGTGGTTCATAACCTTTCCATATCCATACTTTTCCATATCCAACCATGTCCTGATCTCATACATGACTAGATTTATTGGCATTCATTCCTGTAACAAGTTCTTATCTTTTATTTCTTTGGTTATTACCCCATAACCAAATTAACATGACATTCTACTATGTCAGTGTGTGCATTCAAAAGATAAAAGATTTGATAACTATAACACGCCTCTATCCTTTACCACCTCAAGTGGCATCTTATTCATGTTAATGCATTTAAATAATACCATATTGTGTATTATCAAATTTTATCAGAGAAATTCTTACCTGAATTTCCCTTTGGAAGTTATGAAACATAATTTCAAAAGAGGAATACTTACCTGCATAGCTGCCATTGAATGAATCTGATGTTACCTGATTAGTTGATGATAGTAGAATATTTTATGATTATTTTATCAAACTTATAACCAACACTTCAACTTTTTGTTGCTTCCTTCCATATGCAACAACATCATCAACAACACTTGCAACATGAAAGAATTCTTTCCTTCGGCTGTCCCAACAAGCCATAACATACTTGATGCCACAAAAATTGCAGCAACTTGCTTCTCCATGTACAACTTTTCCTTGTTGATCCCATAAGTCTTCAATTCTTCCCAGATTCTTGAATCTTCTGTGCTCTCATTGTAGTCACTATACATGATTAGTTCTGATCTGAGCACTTTCTAGCCAATCACTCTTGGTTGCCTTCACATTTCCAATCACATACTAAGCTGATATTAACCTTCATCTTTCATTAATTTCCTGGATCTAACTATCCCAACTCATACTTGGATGAATTAAAATTCCAAACCAAGTTTTTTTATAGACTGTATTCTTCAACATCCATTTACTCTTTTGAACTGAACTACTTCAGCCTTTTTCTGACTGACTACCTTAGTACTTGAGGTTTCTTCTACCTTCTCTTCTCTTTGACTACTAGTCTCAAATTTGACTTTCATAGCCAATATCTATTCATACTGTAAGGATGCACATATGCCCCCTTTTCTAGCTGCATAGAATTATTTGACATCCATCTTTTTTTTTTTGAGACATTTCTTCAGTTGCATTGCTGAAATTTCTGTGATAGCTACAACCCTAGGAATTCCTTGGACTGTTCTCATATTCCTTCTTTATCCAGGAAAGGGAATGCCTTGTGATGGGAGTCTAATAAATTATGGTGTTGGTCCAACCAATCCATACCGATTTAACAGTCATATGAACCCAAAGGCAAGATGTTCCAATCTGCCTTGGTGCTCAGCCCAATCATGCCCACTGGACCTGGCTTAACCAACTCAATTACTTTTCTCTTAGCTCCTGTAGCCAAATGTACCAGCCAATATTTTCTATGCTTACTTCTTGGAAATTTAAATCTTTCCACTACCTGGGAATCTATATAGCTATGACTAGCTCTTGAATCAACTAAAAATAGTAAATGCATGGTTATTGATCATACCTTCTACTTCAATCATGTGCAATTGAAACTCTGCTTGCTTGTTGTCTAGGCTGCATAGGTCCTTGGTAAACTTTTGATGCCAACATCCTCTTCCTCATGGGCTTTGCGACCTCATGGCCTAGGATCGATCAAATTGATGGAGTCAAATTGGCTCTCAGGCTCCTGCTAAGCCCTAAAACCTTATCCAGAGGCTTTTGTTTCATTCCTCGCGCTCGAAATAGTGAACGATGATCCTTTCAAAACCCATAGAATCCTTTAAAGGAACTTGTGCCAAGTTAGGGGCCAATCTGATGATACCTAAGGAATTTTGGACTTCTCACCCCACCTGGTGCAGGTTCAAACTCACCTAACCTTTTGGGTGCTTCTCTAAGCTTACCGTGCTTCCAAATTCAACTTTAAGTCCCTATCCTTTTTTCTTCGGTGGTGATAGCATATGACCGTGGATATGACCGACACCAAACCAATAGGTGCTTACTCCATGCTCCAGAGTTTCGGGCTTCAGGTGTTTTCAACTCACCATAATGTCAATATTCTGAAATCTGAACTCGCGAAGTTCGCAATTGACATGAGAGGGATCAACGGTCCCCGCTCTCTATCCAAATCAACGACCACAAATAGCTTCAAGACTTCATGCTTCAGGATTTCCAAAGTCTTCAATTCCACAAACCTTTAGAGTGACAAATCTCCAGAGTGTCATATCTTCTGACATCCATCCATGACTGTCAATGGTCACGATGAAATTCGATGCTTCGGCCTTTAGGAGTTCTCAACCCACACGACCCCACTTTCCTCCAAAGTGGCTATCCTTCAAAGCGAAGGATATGATGACACTTTTCCACCCAAATCCATCTTCCTATGGAGCGTTTCTGCTCAGAAGTGCAGGATCAGGTGACACCTGTCCCCACAGGATTAACAGATAGATTTTCTTTGACTACCGACAACTTCAGAAGTTCTCCACCCTTTTGCATTGGCTTCCTCCGAAATGCAGGATCTTCCACCACATGTCTCCAAATGATGGACGACTGAGATATTATTCGCTACTCCCAGCTTCAAGGATTTTCAAAGTACCACACTTCAAATCCTTTAGAGTTAACGATTAACTATCACGTGTCCTCCTACACCAATGACTAGGATTTACTTCTGCGCTTCGAGAGTTTTTCACACTCCTAAATTGAAATCTCCCAGAGTGCTACTTCTCCGGATTTCATGATATGTTGACAGGTACTTTCGGGCGCCAATGACCAAGATATACTTCGTCCTTTGGAGCTTCGACGATTTTTCTCTCCAGTGCACTCGAGCTCTAAATGCCTGAATTTCACAAAGTCCGAAGGAATTCAGGAATTAACCTTCATGCAACTTACCTGGATCCGAAGACTCTCTATCCTTCATGCTCAAATCCAATGACTGGAATCTGTCTTCCTCCTCTACGTGCTCCTCCTTGTCTGGACGTAGATGTTTGACGGTCTAGATGAAATCTCACAGCCAATCTGACGGTTGTAGTAGAGCTCCTCCCTCCTAAGCTTTGTTAATTCCTTTCGATGAAGGAAATTTGAAAATATTCAAAGGTTGTGCCCTTTGATTCATCTACGAGCCTAACTGATTGGATCTCGATTGTGCTTATGAGAAAACACTATCCCAAACTTGAAGCAAGTTCGTCTACGCGCACTTGCGCTATCTCTCCCGAGCTTTGAAATTGCTATGACTTCCAAAGGGTCTCAACACTTTGCTCCCTCATAGGATTCTTTCACCCTCCTAGAACTCTGTGTAGTACTTGCACTGGCTCTATGCACACCTGGAAGATCTTAGAGGGTTTTCAGTAACACTAGTTGTGCCTCCTCTGCACAAACTTTTATTACTTCTTTCGATGTCGTATGCTCAATCAAGAATCCTCACGAATCCTTCTCTAAGCCTTTTTATGTTCTTAAAACAAGAATCTGGATGCTAGCCCCCTTTTTCTTCAGTCCCCGAATCATGTGACTACAAGCTGTGACCAAGCACTAAGTTGATAAGCTCTTATCCGAAACTTCGACGCTTAGAAACTTCTGTTTTTGGAGAACTTCACATATTCTTCTCTCATTTATTTTGAATGTTGAATTGGAGAACACGTGGAGTGGGGTGGATCTATTATCCATGGCTCCTCAACAAATGATGGATGGGATTTACTACAGAGCTCCGACTTTGTGAGTTTTCAAAGTACCGCTGCATAGATCCACCGAAGTGCTGGACCGATGAATGCACAAACAACACATCAACGTTCTGCGCCTTCTTGTTAACCAACGACCATGATCAACTATGGGAATTTGACTTCGAGAGTTTTGAACTATCCATACTCTCAATTCTTTCATAGTGTCAAGTCTCCGGACTACCTCATCTACTGCCGCATGTCCTCTGTGATCAACGATTGAGGTAGACTCTGGCCTTCGAGCCTTTGGGAGTCTTCATACTTAAACACTTGTTGACCAAGTTCCTCTGGAGTGCCAAGTATTTGGACTTCACGATCTAGTGCCACACACCCACTGTGACCATCAGGGGCCCCACAAACCATGCTCAAGAAGAGTGCCACATGGTGGAATACTAGAAGTGGTCACGTGGCCCAATCAGACGGGTGACACATGTCACGTTCTAATTGGCATTTCAATATTCCAAAGGTTATTGACTCACTAACATGTGGCACATATCCCATGTTTCCAGGTCATCCCAGGCGATGTCAGCAAGCCACATCACTTTGGGCCTTTGGGCTTCGAGACTTTAGAATATTTCTCACTAGCACACTTCAATTCTCGCGAATGTTGAACTCCCGAATACACTGATCTATCGACACATGCCTCCTTTAATGAACGGTACAAATCAACTCCGGACTTAGGGACTTCAATATTTTTCACTCTAGCACACTCCATTTATCCCGGAGTGTCGAAATTCCAAACTGTTGTGAGATCTATGACTCACAATCACTTGCATGAAGATCTAATGGATGAGATTTATTCTTCACTGTTGCGCCTTACCTCTTGCTTTTGACTCCATCTAATGGATCTGATCTGTCTTCAACCGATCGAATGGTCAAACATTTTTCCCTGGATCTACGATGTAGATCCCCTCTGGAACTTCATATCTTCGACATTGTTTCTCCCTTTTACGACAAGTGACTTCAAACAGTTGGAGCGACGAAGTCTCGAAGGAATTCAGTGCTTAACCACCATGCTCCTTTTCCCCAATTTGACGGTTGTGAAGGATGCTCCTTCTCCCGAATAGATCTTATGTTCCAAATTATAAACTTTGTGTCCCAATACCACGGTTGTGGTGGTATCCTTCCTCTGTAGGTTTTCTTGATTCGCTATACTTCCTGAGATCCTGAACACAATCCAAGTGTTCAAACGGTGCCTTCTTGACACTTAAGAACACTTTGAACTTTGAATTTTGTCCCTCTCAACAACAATTCACTCT
>ML777144.1:1203042-1216426 GCA_009831015.1 Picea engelmannii
TCAATATAACATGTACAAATACACAACATGTAAATGAGCAAAGGATTGGTACTTATCTTTTAATTGAAGTACACCAACTGTGTGTGACATTCCACGAACCTCCCAGCCATAGACCACGTTGTTCATCACTCTCAACAGTGAGTCACCCCCTAGTTGGGACTAAACTCCACCCAGGTAAAGGGATTCCTAGACTAGGTAGGGACAACATGAAGTTGCACAATAAAACATGAAGTATTTCCTCCAAGGAGCCACTTACACCCATAGCTCACAGACTCTCATTCCCCACATGCCTGTCCCACCCCAGGAGTATACACCTTCACTATCCCACAATCCATCGACTGCTTCACCTCCCTTTCCGAGGCTTCAACATCATGCCAGATCAGGAATTATCATAGTTCTGTATCTACTACTGGACTCCTTCTAGGAGAACTCACTTCCTCAACACATTCACTCACCTGGAGAGAGTTTCTCACATGCCTGACAACCTGCTTCTTCTATCCATGGGCATGAAAACCCGCTTCTTCACTCCCACTCCTCAACACATGGGCATGGTGATAAAAACAATAACAACTGGATGTGAGGGATGGTAATGACAGAGAAATATGCAGGAAACTCGTAGGGTACAGGTGTCGCAAGGGTATCAATTCAAGATTGTATCAGAGGTTCAGGGTGGTTGAGGAATTCAACAATGGAGGAAATGACTAACTACGTGCTTTCTCAATGCATGAGTGAATGGGGCAACCCATGGACAAAAGGGAGAGAATGGTGAGAATGGTGAGAAGGCCCCCATAAATCTGCATGCATCTTGGATGACACTTGGCTCTCTAGGAGCACGTTCCTCTCCACTTGGAACTTGTTCCTCTCCCCAAAGGAACTTAGGATAAATTAATATCCTCTTTACAGCCTTTAGAATAATAATTATATATTATTCTCTTGGGTTTAAGCGCTTAAGATTAGCCCTTTTCCCCCCAATTTCCTAGCCTCCTCCCTTGCCCGACCTAGTGGAGCTTAGTCCCCCATACTCTTTCTTCGTGATTGGTCCACACACAGTGATGTTTTGTTTATATTAGTAATATGAATATTTATATGTACAAAACAAGCTCATGGCCTTTAACATCTAGACTCTCCGGCCTAATAAGCACATAAGCCTTCTAGCTTATAACATTTGGCTCACCAGCCTACAAAACATGTTACAATTTATGATTACAACTGGGGCTTAGGCTTGGGATATTACAGAAGAATTACAACATCAATCTTGATTCTTCTTCTTCTAACTTTTGTTCTCATGGACATGCACTTTTTCCTTCTATATTCTCCTCCAATACAACATCTACTTCTTCTTTTGATGAGTGGCATATTGAATATGAAGCATCTTATCATATCTCTAAGGATAAAGCCATTTTTATTTCTATTAATAAATGTAACACGAAACAAATATTCATTGGTGATGATATATCTCTTAGTCTTGTAGGGTCTAGAATAGTTCAAGTAGATAATGATCATTTCAATGATGTATTATGTGTTCCAATTATTTCCTACAAATTTCTATCAGATAATCAAATCACTTATTCATGTGAAAGTAAAATAATATAGTTTTCACCTCACCAAGTTGTAATCAAGGATTTAAAGATCCTAATCATGTCCTAGCCAATGGGATTGATGATGATATTACCAAGTTGTACACATATGACAACTTTGGGTCATCATATTTTCCATCATTTTTTTATTGTTGATAGTGATGACTTGAGCAAAATTTGGCCATCTAAACTATCGTTCATTGCAACAACTATGTAATAAAAATATGGTGACCGATCTTCCTCTCATTTATTACAGAGATGGTGTTTGTGTTGGATGTGTTCTTAGCAAACATCAATGAGACAATTTTGACAAACATGTCTCTTGGCATGCCTCGACCCCCTTGTAGCTTGTTCATAGTTATTTGTGTGTTTTTCTTCCTTTTCCTTATTTCTTTGGGTTCAATTTTTTCTTAGCTTTGATCGATGATTCTCCAAACACACTTGTATTTATTTCTTAAAACTTAAGAGTAAATTTTTTGATATGTTTCTTAATAGACATCAATCTAGACTTTCTAGTGACTAATTTATTTGTCTTTTCCATATAAATACCAACAAAACTAATGACGATTAATTTAGCGTCAAATAAATATAACTTCACACTAGTTATCTATATATGATCATACTAATAAAATTATCTATTTCATCTTTGCTAAACTTAATCTTTTGTAAAATATCTTAAATAAGTCCTTGTCATACTTAGTCTCAAACATAAAAATTCATTTAGATCTATGATATAATTATATCCCATAATATCACTTTAACACCAAAAGGTGTCCATTTCAAATGTCCCTAATAAATATTCCTTTAAACATACCATTTCAAGTTTGTTGCTACTTGTAAGACTCAATTCAGAAACTTATTGTTTATTATAAAAAATACATCACAACTTTTAATGGTCTCCCTCCATATAGATTTGGGTCATGTCTATGTTTAAAGAGTCCAATTTCAAGATTGTTGCTACTTGTAAGACATGTATTATAAAAAAATACATTACATCACCACTTTTAATGGTCTCCCTCCATATAGATTTGGGTCATATCTATGTTTAAATAATCCAATTTATTTGATGCATTAATCAATGGATTTTGAAATCCATCCTCTTAGTTCATGTTTTGTCCTATATAATGCATTAATCAATGGATTTTGAAATTCATGCTAAAATCCATGCTCTTAGTTCATGTTTTGTCCTATATAATGCATTTCATGAGAGTTTACACATAAGATTCTCTCTTTTAGAAATAGTAGATACTATATTATAAAATTCTTCTTCTTTTATCCACTCATTTAAGAAAGTACTATTCAAATTAATCTAATGTATTATCCATTCAAACTACATACTAACCACTAAAACAATTGAATGATTTGCAGTAGTTCTCAAATCCATTGATTCACATTCACCAATGTTATTTAATATTTTAATATTTAAGGTGATGATTATTCGATTCCGCTTTATGATCCATCCATGTGGCCATCTCAAACACTACCATGATACTAGCAGTTTTAAGGTCATCAACTCTCCATGCATTTTTATGGATCTTCCCAATCGTTTTTATGGTTCTCGTACTCATTATCAAAGACTCTGATTCAAAGTGAAAATCATCATTCCATTGATCTAAAGAAAAAAATAAAACAAATAAACAAGAGAAAATTGATGGTGTGATAAGACCCCATTTTTTTAACAACTTAGCTTCGTCCACTACAACGTGCACACCTGACCCTAACTTCATGTTAGGTTCCTACATTTTAGGGTTATTTTGGCATCCTTAAAAAATATAATTTTAGTAACTTGTTATGATATTTTTTTTATGAATGAACATAGGATACAGATCTTCTCATGCATATCTACCACCATTTTAACCATTATACTTATACTATGTTTTTCACCAATATTTCATTAATAAAAAAATGTTGTAATTGTATTATGCATTTCTTTTTCCATGTTAATGTTATCTTTAATTGAATTCTCAACACAATTTAGATCACATTATTTCTTTCATAATTATTTAAATTCAAGAAAATATTTAAATGTTTTATACTTTTGTATTAAGAAAAATACCATACATTTATACTCTAATCATATACAAACGTCATCAAATAGAGCTAAATTCTGATGAATATGTTTTCATAGTTTGTTATAGTTTGTTATAGTTGTTGTATAATAATTCTCGAGTTAAACTGTGTAGAGTGTTTTCAAACATCCAACATTTCGAGTGGATACTCCATCCATCATTAAAGACAAGGTACGTTGAATGATTAGAAAAGAGTATGTTGAAGGGTGAAATTTAAAAAGTTAAAAAAATAGAAAATCTTTAGAACCAAAATATAGTCATTAAAAAGGAAATGTCGTGAGATTGAAAAAATAATAAATATAGTGATATATGAGTTAATAATAAATTAGAAAATAATAAATATTGTGATATATGAGTAAATAATAAACTAAATTAAATTAAATTAATAAAATGATATAGGTAAAAACATATTATCAATTAAATTAAATTAATAAGAGATAAATAATAATTAATTAAAGGGGAGGGGAGAGAATAAAGAAATGTTGAGAAAAGTTTTGAAGAGGATTCATGACATAAGGCATGAACAAAACAAAATAACCATTAATCAAAAATTAAAAGTAGTGATAAAGATCATTTTAGTAAGGAAAAATCAAGCTGAAAAACGAGGGTTAAATGAGAAAGAAAAGGAGGAAAAATAATTATTGATTAAAAATAAAGATTAGTGGCCCAGGCATGCCTTATCTCATGAATCATCTATGATACTTTTCTCCACATTTCTTTCTTGTCTCTTTCCCTTTCCCTTTAATTAATTATTATTTATCTCTTCTTAATTTAATTTAATTTATTTTAATTGATAATTTATTTTTACCCATGTCATTTTATTAATTTAATTTAATCTAATTTATTTTTTTACCCATATGTCACAATATTTTTTATTTTCTAATTTATTATTAATCCATATATCATTATATTTATTATTTTTCCAATCTCACAACGTTCTCTTTTCAACAACTATATTTTGGTTCCAATGGCTTCCTCGTGTCCTTTAACCCTTTAAATTCTACCCTTCAACATACTTTTTTCTAATCATTCAACTTACCTTGTCCCTAATGATGGGTGGAGTGTCCACTCGAAACATTGGATGTTTCAAATCACTCTACACAGTTTAACTCCAGAATGATTATACTAATCCAAATCCTACCAATTTATGATAAATGAATGTGTCAACAAAAATAAACGATGTGTATCGAATCTAGTATTGATTTATCTATTGGGTAGGTGTTATATTTGTTTCATGTATGTGGGGGGTGCGCTAGATTTGACAATTGTGTCTGAATATCCCTCCATAGTAGTGGTGTATGTGTGCGATGGGCACTACCCGAAGGGGGGCAGGATTCCTCCCCTGGCTACATGAAGTGTTAGCTTGGAGTCAATGAGGTTTAGGGTAGCTCCACGGAATTTTTTTGGTGGTTTTTTCTATATTAGTGTTTTTCTCTATTTAGCGATTTTCTAAATTAATCCCAGATTAAGGGATTATGGTTTTGGTAGCCGTAGAATACCTAAAATATTGTATATATTGTATTGCAAATGGTGAAATTAATACAATGTAGAGTTGAGAGGTGCGACACCAAGGAAGGCTGGTTTTCTCCCGGTTACGGGTTTCCAGTGTAGATATCTGTGTACTATCTGTATGAGATATTGATTAATTTCTATTTTTCTCAAGAATCTGTATGCATTTCTTTACTTCACAGGTTTAAAACTTATAAGTTGTATTCAAACACGTTTTTGTCTTTAGGGGGTCACCTTTGTTGTTGAGGGTTTGGCTCGGTATTGATAGATGAAGTTTATCTTGGGTCTATGATAAACTTGTGTTCAGTGGAAGCTTTGCAGTGGTGATTCATGTGTTGAAAGAGAATGGAGAGCAGTGCTAGAATCAATATTGAGAAGTTCAATGGTCAAAACATTGAGCTATGGAAGCTCAAGATGGAGGACCTTTTTGTATACAAAAAAAAATGGATCATTGTGGATTATAGTACACAACCTATTGGTACACAACCTACTAGTACACAATCTATTGGTACACAATCTACTGGTACACAAACTACTAGTACTCAATCTACTGGTATGTCAAAAAAATACTGGGGGAAGATGGATAGTACGATTAGAATCTGCCTGGAGAATTTAGTGTTTCTGAATGTGTTGGGAGAATCTACAACCAAGGAACTATGGGAAAAGTTGGGGAATTGGTATCAGTCAAGGTCCCTAGTAAAAAAGTTGTTTCTTCAAAAGAACTCGTATCATCTTAGGATGGAAGATTGAGATTCTGTGACACAACATATAAATACCTTCAATACTATGGTAAGTCAACTTGTCTCTATTAATATTACACTTGCAAAATTCGATAAGTGTATTAATTTGTTATGTTCTTTGCCAAAATCTTGGAATAATTTGGTTGTAGCAATTGGTAGTACCACAAAATCTACATTGAAGTATGAGGATGTAGTTGCATCATTGTTATCAGAAGAGATGAGATGAAAAATCATGGAGAGTCATAGCATAGATGTTTTATTTGTAAGAGGTCATCCTGAAGATAGGAATACAAATAAGTCATCAGGGGGGTAGATGTGAATCTAAAGGTAGATCTAAATCCCCAGCAAAATATTTGAGGAAATGATGGAAATGTGGTAAAGGTAGACATTATAAGAAATGTTGGGGGTCTAAGAAAGTTGATAATGAAAAGGGATATGATGATGCCTCTTCCACTGAGGTGAAAACCTCCATAGAAGAAGGAGGTGATGTTTACTTAGAATCTATAGGTACACATGCAGATCATGATGCATGGTTGATCGAATCAGGTGCATCATTTCATATGACTCCTCACAGGAAGTGGTTCAATGGATATGAAAAGTATGATGGTGGTGATGTCTTCCTAGGAGATGACTCAACAACCAAAATCATGGGACGTGGAAGGGTTAATTTGTTTCTAAAATATGGAAGAATTAGAACTCTCCTTGGAGTTTTGCAAATTCCATATCTAGATAGAAGCCTAATATCTATAATTAATTTGATTGATGCAGGTGTGGATAATTTATTGGGAAATAGAACTTGCAATATGGTATGTGGAACAATGGTGTTGATGAGGGGAGTTCGGTGTGGAACTCTATACAATTTATTGGGAAGAAATTATATTTATGGGTATAACATTTCTATAGTCAGTGAGTAGAGAAATAAAGAAGATATGATCCATACTGGCCCTAGAAAGAAGAGCATGTTGTGGCATCAAATACTAGGACATAATGGATAAAAAGGCCTTCGAACACTACATGGTAAAGGTATGGTTGAAGGTATGTCTAATTACACCTTGGATTTTGATATCAATGAACATTGCATATATGGTAAACAAAATCGAGTAAGATTCTAATCTAGTGCTACAAGATAAAAGGGGATCTTAGAGTTGATACACAGTGATGTATTTGGACATGTGCTTGTTCCATCACTAGGTAAATCTATGTATTATGTTTCATTGATAGATGATTTTTCAAGGAACACATGGATTTACTTTCTTAGGAATAAATCTGAGGTATTTGATAAATTCAAATATTTTAAGGATATGGTAGAAAATCAGACAGAGAAGAAAATAAAGGTGTTAAGGACAAATAATGGTGGAGAATTATGTGGGAATGAATTTAAAGAGTTTTGTAAGAAGTGTGGTATAGCAAGGAAGAATACTAATCCATACAAATCTAAAAAAAATGGGGTTGTAGAAAGGATGAACATGTTGTTGATGGAAAAATCAAGGAGCATGCTCATTGATGTCGGGTTAGGATGGGAATTATAGGTAGAGGCAGTGGGTACTACATGTTTCCTGGTAAATAGATCACCCTCATTAGCGCTAGTGGACAAAAATTTGCATGAGGTATGGATTGGTAAGAAACCCTCTCTTGAACATATCAAATTTTTTGGTTGCGATGCTTATGTACATGTGCCAAAGGAAAATATGAGTGAACTGGATAATAAAGTTGAAAAGTGTATCTTTATTGGTTATGGTTATAAAAATGTTATGAAAGGTTATAATCTTTGGAATCCAAAAACTAAGAAGATTGCTTACAGTCGGGATGTTGTTTTTAGAGAGGTTAAAGATGTTCCCAAACAAAAATTCCTACAAGGCAAGAAGAATATAAGAAAATAGAGTTTGATTTGGATGATGGACAATCTGAATCAACAAAAGAAGATGAATCAAAATAAGAAGAACCTCATACTCCAGTATTGAGGAGATCAATGAGGGAAAGAAGGAAACCATAAATCTATAGTCCACCTAATTTGCATGCTAATTTTTMTTTATCTATTTACTGATGATGATCCCATAACTGTCAGGGAATGAGTGAATTCATAGGATAGTAAACTCTGGAAGAATGCCAYGGTTGAAGAGATGGATGCCTTGGATAATAATGAGGCACAAGATCTAGTTGAGTTTCCAACTAAAAGGAAGGCCATTGGAAACAAATGAGTGTTTAAGAAAAARATGAATGCAAAAGGAAAAGTACAGAAATACAAATCTTAGTTGGTAGAAAAAGGCTACTCCTAGGTAGAGGGAATTGACTTTTGTGAAATGTTTTCTCTTTTTGCCAAGTTAAATTMTACTAGATTTATTTTATATGTTGTTGTTTATTTTGATTTTGAAGTAGAACATATGGATGTGAAGACAACAATCCTACATGGGGATCTAGAAGAAGAAATCTACATGAAGCAACTAGAAGGATTTGCAGTGAAGGGAAAGAAAGAGTTGGTCTGTAGTGTTGTAAGGTTGATAATCACTTCATTTATGTAGTGTTGTATGTTGATAACATGTTGGTGGTAGGAAATAACATGGATGTTATCAAGGATGTGAAATCACAACTATCCTCCAAATTTGACATGAAGGATCTCAACGCTGCTAAGTTCATTCTAGGAATGGAGATTAAAAGAGATCGTACAAACATGAAACTATGGTTGAATTAGAGAAAATATGTTGAGACGATATTATCGAGGTTTAATATGAAGGAAAATAAATCGGTAAAGGTTCCTATTATTGTAGGTGTAAATTTATATGTAGATCAGTGTCCCAAGACACATGAAGAAGAAGAGGACATGTCCCATGTTCCATATGCTAGTGCAGTTGGTATCTTGATGTATTAAATGGTTTGTACTAGACCACATTACACATGCAATTGGAGTTTTGAGCAAGTATATGTCAAAATTGGGGAAGGAGCATTGGAAAACAATAAAGAGGGTTTTCAGGTATCTGGATGGCACTTCTAGTTATCGATTGTGCTACCAAGGAAGACCAAGTTTGGACAAAGCATTGGACATACAAGGGTTTGTTGATGCAGACTAGGTTGGAGATATGGATCGCAAAATATCTACAAGTGGGTATGTTTTTAACCTATTTTGAGGAGCAATTAGTTGGATGAGCAAAATATAGGTTGTATTAACACTCTAAACAACATAATTTGAATACATGGCAACCACTCATGCATGCAAGGAAACAATATGGTTATAGAGATTGTGTTCAGGTATTGGGTTGGTACAATAACAATAAGATTAGATTGTGACAATTAGAGTGCAATATTCTTAGCTAAGAACCCAACTTATCATTCAAAGACAAAGCATATTGATTTCCAATATCACTTTGTGAGAGACATGGTTGAAGACAAGAAGGTGTTGTTGGAGAGGGTTGACACTTTGAATACTGTTGCAGATTCATTGACAAAGTCTGTGAGCACCGAGAAGTTCTCCTAGTGTAGAGAAACAATGGGAATTAATACCCTGGATTATTTACTATGTAATCACGTGACCCCATGTATGGAAATAAAACAACAAGTGGGAGAATGTTGGGTAGGTGTTATATTATTTGCATGTGTGTGTGGGGGTGTGTCATATTTGACAAAATCTGATGATCCATGTCAAGTGACGGTGTACGTGTGCGTCAAGAACTGCCCAAGGGGGGACCAGGATTGGACCCCCTAGATATGTGAAGCGTTATCCCATAGCCAATGGGGTTTGAGGCAGTGCCCCAAAATTAGTTTTTGGCAGGTTTTTCTATTTTAGCATTTTTCACTATTTTTAGCGGTTTTCTAAATTAATCCCGGATTAAGGGATTAGGGTTTTGGTAGTTGTGGAATACCTAAAATATTGTATATATTGTATAGCGAATGGTTAAATTGATACAATGTATAGTTGAGAGGCACAACACCAAGGAAGGATGGTTTTTTCCCGGTTAAGGGTTTCCAGCATAAATCTCTATCTATTATGTGTATGAGCCAATGATTAATTTATGTTTATTTTAAGAATATGTATGCATTGATTTACTTCATAGGTTTAAAAATTACATTATCATGCCACACATTTCCTTTCAAAAAAATGTGCATACAGCTTACAAAACCATTCACATAAATTTGGGCAATTTTATGTTTGTGTATTCCATAAACTATATTTAACTCATAAAACAACCACAATTAATAATATTTTAGATGTTTATAAATAATTCATATAAGTTACTTTGGTATATTCCACTTCCATATAACACTCGTCTCTAACCTTGGAATCAACATGGTACACACCATCTCTTTTGTATTTGAACTATTATCTCAAAGTTACTCTGGTACAAGGGCAATACAAAATGGAAGACATTAATTGGCTTGTTATTTTATTTACTTTTTTTAAAGTAAAGTAGTTGTATATTATATTAACAAGGCAGGTTGCAGAGAAACATGTCCTTGCCGAGAAGGTTTTGATTCATGTGGGTCTATTGTGTATAGGAAACTCTCTATCGTGCCTGACAACAAAATTTTGTTGAAGTTTGAACTTCATGAGACTACAATGGGTGACAATGCAAATCAAAGGTAAATAATAAGTAGTACCCCTGCAAGTGATGGTTTCCAAGGTCATTCGTTCTCCATGTGGAGTCTGGATATAGTCAATCTACGAGGGCCCACGATTGGTGGTTGTTGTAGGTCCAACTGACTGGTCTTCCTGTAGGCTCAACCTTGTGCAACTGGAAGGGGTGGGTCGAACAATCTATCTGTAGGTTTTGCTCACCCAACTTTGAGTGACATGGAAATGGTGATTGGTAAAGTTGATTTAAAAACAAATTCAATGGTTGGATGGCTGGATGCTCAAGCGTGCTTGGGAAGATAGAGAGTATAAGTGTCAAAGTACACACTATCATCACTTATCTCAGCTTTTGAAGAATGTGAGTAGTTTAAACAAAAAAGAAAAAAAGTGTGTTCAACTTGTTGAAAAAGACGAGTGACAAGAAAATAACACTAAAATATTCACATAACAAATATGGGTCAACTTGTCCCCGAGGTGTAGGACAGTCGGTGACGGAGTGTGTTGTTAAGCCACTCCGTGATGTTAAAGTCACCGGTTCGAAACCTGCGGGGACAAAAAATCCAACCATGTTAAGGGTTGGTGTGGCTCRGGTCGGGTGCGATCCTCGGGTGATTTTGATGGCTTAGATGCCCCTGAGTCRYGGTTTCTCAAGCCACAGGTTAATCGCGTACCCAACAGGTCCCGCACAAATTAACAAACAAACAAAAAAAAACAAATATGGGTCAACTTTTTTCTAGACTGATGGACTCATCTGAAAATCATTTCGGCTTCCAAACGATTGGAGATAAGAATATATTACTGGAAATTATGTAAGGAAAATGTGGAGTTGTGTTATGTGTTAAGTTGGCAATTAAAAGACGATTTTTGTATGATTTGTCTTCAAAATATGTGTTGAAAGATTTTGCTAGAATTTATGGGCCAGAAAAAAAATAGTTTCCCATGCTAAAATTTACAATCGTTATATTCCATAATGATAATGATTATCTTCATTTGCAATTTTAGTTTATTCAATTATAAATAAGTTACTTTAACTTATAATGTTTTTTATTATAGAATAATTTTGATGATAATTTCGAGTTCAAGTACATTTCTTATAAGTATTTAGGTTTATGCATTTGCATGGCCTGATTAAAATCATGAGGTTTGGAGGCTATGTCAATAACCTTTTTTTCCAAGTCCTTGATCTTGGAATTTCTAGATATGGTGACACTTATTTCTTACTTAAACTTCCTCTCCACCTTTAGTAAATTATATTGCAACTTCTTCATGGATGCATGAGTTTTGGTCTCATCCAAAAGCACTTTTGAACGCGAGAATATGAAGGTGTCAGTCTCATGCGAGCACATCAACTAGAATGAAATGTGAAGCCATCACTACGGGTAGATTCCCACACGTTACTCACCTTACGCCACGTCGCTCGAAACCATTGCCTCCACCTAGTGATGAGATGAAGTAGGAAACCATGTATTTATTCTAATCTCATAAATGACTTTAACATGCCATGCTCCATGCACAAATTAGACATGTTAATCTAATTCATTTCCTTACGTCATCCTCCATGCACAGACTGGACATGTGCGAAATTACTTTCCACCTGTTTGAGCAAGCAAGGTTGGAGCAAGACAGATAATAACACTACTCTTTATAGCAAGGGTGTTGGTACAGAGCTTTGTTCATTGTAACACCGCCTACGAAGTATCTTGTGAATGTAGCACTACGGAGGAGTAACCAAACAATGGTGCTTTGATCGATTCTCAGGGATATACTCAACGATTTTCTTCCTCATGACAGTATATGCTACTAATTACGATTAGTGATGCGTATTGAAGTCGAGAAAGATGATGCACCTCTATCTAAGGAGAAAATCTATTTGGGAAGTGAACATTCCTGGGGAATGCTCTTGGGCTTGGAGAGGTATCCTTTTAGTTAGATCTACTCGAGCTCGAGCTATCTCTATAGGAACATGCTATATCTCTATAACTGAGGACCTAAAAATGAATTTGTATTTGAGAGAAGGAATTGCACCTGTAACCATTACTTATTAAACCAGGTGGTAAACAATTGGAACTGTTATTAGCTTTGGAATAGGTTATAAATATGGAATTTTAAGAACCGGGCGCTCAACCTAGTAATCCTTGTTATATCACTCAATGCGTGGCTGTCAATTTTTATTATTACTATTAGATCGATATTGGCATTCTGCTCGATATACCAGTAGGAGCTTCTCACTCAAACCTACACATCGCTTAAGTTGTTCATTACAGTATCACCTCCTACATTTTGGAGAGTACATATGGACAAGGTTGTTCTGCTTGGTTCAATACGGTTCACTTCCAGTTTAGTTTTTCCTCCACTTTCCCAAGGTTTATTAGAACTCAAAGCGAGTCCTGGGGGAGATTGTAGTCAATGCGAGCATTGCTACTTTGAAATTTTTGGCTCCCTTGGATTCAAAGGGAAACATGATGGTATCCTTTCTAGCAAAGGCCTCCACAATCATATTCCCCTTAAAGGTGTTCCGAGCATCTCCCACCGCAAAGCTCAGGCGGTACAGTTTTCCAGGAATAGGAATAACATCTGCAGCGAAGGATAAAGGCAACATACATTTTTTACTTAGCATCAAAGACAGTAATTGGCCGAGTCTCCGTAGGAGTGTAGACAAAGAATTTGATAGCATCGGTTCTAGTTTTACGCTCTTTGTTTTAGACTCCTTGTAATAACTCTTCCTTTTAGTTTTTAGTGTTCTAGTAAACTGGAATTCAAATTAGAACTCCCTATCTTGTATCAAATTATAAAGTATGAAATGGAATAAGAATACACCACACTTCCACACAAACAACCCCTCTTCTTCCACGCATTCTCTTATTTAGCTTTTATATATGTAATTTAGTTACTATCACCAGGGATATATCCCAATTCTCGTGGGTT
>ML777144.1:1216532-1258944 GCA_009831015.1 Picea engelmannii
ATCCTTTTTCTCCAAATAATCCAAGTGTTATATCAATGTAGAATTATTATCCAATAATGAGCAATAAGAAATGAACAATCACACACATACACAGTACACCAGTGTTTTACGTGGAAACCCAAATCGGGAGAAAACCACAGAATACTTTATCTTATATGTCTTGAAGAATTATATTCATTGGAAGCACCAACTTCCTTTGTTTTCCAGCTGCAACTGAAAGGAGGCACCAATCCCCTACTTTGTCAGGATACAACCTGAGGGAATCTCCAACTCCCCAATTCTCTGGCTACAACCAGAAGGAGGCTACAATCCCCTATGTTATCCGACTACAACCGGAAGGTGGATACAACCACTTGTCCTTGCCCCGTCCAACCTCCCTAAAGTAGAAGTAGAATGATGGAACTAATTTCACACTATCACTGTGATATATACCGCTGTAAACATGTACCAATAAACCTAAAACATGCATCAACTTGTACCTCAACTTGTAATCAACCTGTACCATAAACAAGTGCATCAACCATGCACCAACTTGTACCAAACAATCTGTAATCAACCTGTACCATAAACAAGTGCAACCAACCATGTACCAATCATGTGTCAAGTAATCTTCAACTATGACTCATCAATATGTACCAACATCATCAACTATACGCCTCATGTATGTGCCAACTCATCAACTACTTGTCTCAACCATGTACCCAACTTGTACCTCAACCAAAATCCCTCATCAATTTCATCATCCAAAAATGATTTGTAACTCTGTAATAGACCTAGTGTATATGATCACATACATTCAAGCCTTCCTTAAATTTAACAACAAGAGACTAGCATATTCATCAAACGTTTCTTTAGTCTCACAAGACTAGTTTTGGATTAGTCAACAACCCTAACTTGAAATAATCATAAATTTGTACTTGTAATGAATAAAGATATGAAACTGATACACAATGTTATTCAGTGTGTTTTATACAATTCCTCCAGTTTTCACTACTTGGAACCTATCATAAAAGGAGTTATGGCAAAAATGGCACACCTTGTTGAATTCTGGCTTATTCTAGAGAGAGACCTTGTAGAGTGTGCCCCACATGGAATATTTGTTGAATTGATATGAAACTGTTAAAAATCATACTAAAGATTGTACTCTAAGAAAAACATTTGGTCTTACTTAATTTGGATCGATTATGAATAAGTTATGACGTTTTTACCCGAAACACCTGTTTTTGACTAGTTTCAGGACTAGCCAAAAACCCTATTTTCCATGGAGTGTAACTCCAAAAATACAACGAACCAAATGATGAATTGTTTACAAAAGATACTTGGATATGTTTCCTCAATGTAATAGCAATTTCATGGTCTGAATCATTCTAGAAAAAACTTTATTGCGAAAATGGTGAGATGACCTGAAAAAAACATACCTTAGAAAGCACCATCAAATTTTTTTATCCTTCCTTGAATATAGGATAGTTTCACTGAAAAATTCACTGGTGTTCATCTCATTATTCCACAAATAAGAACGGGTTCTCTAACCATACTTCTAGGATAACTCAATCTGCAAAGCGTCTTCCTGTGAGGGATTTCACCATAAGGGGACCACTTTGGAGTTCATCCATTTCTACTTATTATCAACCATGACAAGACAATAACGAGTCATCTTTACATCAAACAATCTTGGGTCCATTACCCAACCTTTGTGCTATGTGGCTTTCTTCAAGGGTTGACATCAATGACAACCAACCTTAATCAACAGTATAACCTCCTCTCGGTAAAATAACCACTATAACCTTGAGGCACTCTGATATGATAGTGAGGAAGAGCTTTAGGTAGGCACTACATATGATAAAAAAGAAGTGGAAATAGTATTTTCCCTAAGCGGAGCAAGGGAAAGGAAGGAGGGATGTTGAGCAAGGGAGGGAGTTGTAGATGAGGTTATCCACGATGTGAAGTTCAAGGGAAAGAAGGATGATGAAAAAGGTTAGAGGAGACATGATGACCAACTCCATGACTCTCCTGCCCTGCGGGACAAAAAAATGTGGGTAGTGAATCGTTCTGACAATCTGAGCTATGGCGCTTTCCTTACCGCTGACGAGCTCCATGCCCCTCCTGCCCTGCGGGACAAAAAATGCTTATTTTCAGCGCTTGTAATGCACAGTAAGTATATGCAATTTAAATTTATTTTGGTTGTGTGTATAAAATAAAAAATCACCTCACTTGATTCTATGGACCTGGAGCCATAGCCAAAAACCTTAGCTCAAGGTATTATAAGCGATGGACCTGAAGCAACGATGGACTTGGAGCCAAAGCCAACAACCCGACCTGTTCTCCAACTCATTGGCACCATCAACGGGCCTGTAAGGAGGTATATAAGGTAAGGTTTGTATTCTTTAAGAGTATATCACCGTAGTTTATTTGACAACAGGGTTTGCATGGCCGAGTAGGTGGAAGCTCAACAACCTAGAGCTTAAGGAGTTGACAATGAGTTGCTGACAGTAAGTTGTTGCTAGACACGACATCCATATAATAAAGGGAGTTGACAGTGGGCTTTCTTCTCTACATGACATCCGTATCATAAAAAAAACAAAAATATTGAAACCCTATGGAGAATGGAAAAACCAAGAAAACATTTAATGCTATGAAGTAATGCTAGATTGACATCTAACATTACTTGATATCCAATAAAACTACTAGCTAAACTATACTTTAAACTAAGGTTTTGGTTGCCTTGAACTAAATTTTTGGTTGAATATATGGGCTTCTTCCTCGGGAAGAGGTGAAATAAGACCTCAAAGATCAAAACATAGGATAAAAATGAAATTTTCTAGAGAAACTCGTATGGATTCGTAAAAACTTTGGGTAAAATGTTCTTTTTGCATCAATCTTCGTGCAAAGGTAGGAAAATCGATTACTAATAGTCCCTCAGCCCGAAGGGCAGGAACTAATAAAGGGGAGATGATTTTAAAATTTATCAACATAGTTTTGTATCCAACCTTCCTATAAAAGGAGGAAAGTTACATGTCGAAATGCCTTTTTGACATTGCTTAATACACTAATTTTTATCTCCACATATATTTTGTATTAATTGGTATCAAAGCTTGTGTTTTTGGTTTTCACAACCATGCAATCAAAGTAAATAAAGAGGGGTTCATCCCTTCACTTAAAAGATTGTATACCTTTGCTTCAAGATGGATCCATTCCCTAAAACAAAAACACTCAATTTTTTCTCACAGGCTCATTTAGTTCTAGTTATCATCCCTAGAGTTTTTATTTCCTCACAAATGTGATCTCAGTTCTATATTTTTTTCTCCAAATATTTTGGTCCAACGTACCAAAATTTTGGGGACAATTTGTTAACTACATATAAATATAATTTTCCATATCTGGAGGGTATTTTTTCTATGCATATGATTTTTGCATTTCTAACGGCAAGTTGTTGTGAGTAAATACTTTCCCCATATTACAACACAACTTTTTTTTGAGAGTGCGATCTCTCCACAATAATGTTTTCTATCACTACTACCCCCTCTAGTCTTTTAATTATGTTGATTGACACTACTTATTTTAATTATGTTGATTGACACTACTTATATATGCTTGATCTCCGCTTCAATATTTTGATAATCTTCATATCTACAATAGTTTGAGAACCAAGTGATAGAGAAGATGTTATACACCGTTTGTTTTTGTTTAATTTTTTTCATTGGGATCAAACTAACAAAATTATGTTTCATTTTAATTTGAAAGAAGAGATCACCACAATCATCGTGGTTCTCCTTGTTTGACTACATTTTGGGGTGATGCCCAATTTTAAAGAATTACCACCTCTCACTTCTAATAATGGCTAGTTTGAGTTACATCTTCTTATATTAAGTAGATTCATTTTATTACGTTGTATCATCTTATATTGAGAAAATTGATATATATGGTTCATGATATTTCTATGGCTATATAACTACATCTCTCTAGATACCTATGTATTTATATATTGAATTGTTATTAAATTAATATATAATATATGATATCTCAATATCTTTGAGCCAATCTATATTTTCAAAATTTGGATTGCCTCTTTAGTAAGGTGTTAATACAAGCACATTGTTATTTCGAGCCATTATTTTTCTAGTAGAATCATGGCCCCTTATAAAGCATGTGACTATATAGATGTTTTCATCACCAATCTGCATATTTAAGCTTTAAAAACCAACAATGAAAATTTTAACAACAACAACATTAGGTTCTCCATGATATAACCACTCAAGTTGAAGACATAAATATCAACATCTCCAAAGAAACACTTCCTTCTAGCCTACATTGGGATCCTAAGGTGACTCTCCCTCAGTTTTGGGGATCATTTGATGGTAAAGAAGTGGATGTTTGGATTATGCAACTGTCCACTTATTTAAAGCATAAATTTGACCTATCGTAATGAGACAAGATTACCTTAGCCACTTGTCACCTCTAGGGTATACCTACCCAATGGTGGAAAAATGCTCAGTGCACATGGGTCAAAAGTGGTTATCTTTGGGTTAAATGAAATGAGTAAGTGGTTTAACCAAATTCCTATGCCATCACCAATTGACACACATTATGCATTGTTTCATTTTATGAGTGCTTGTATTCCCTCAACTATAGGAAAGGTCTCTGGTCCAAATGGCTTCAATTTTGGTATGAATTTTCCAACCAACCAATAAAATAATATATTGAAGTGTTTTTCAAGCTTCAAGTGAAACTCTTTGATTCTGATCCAGAATAAATACTTATCATTAAGTTCAATTATGGTTTATTACCTCATTTTCACAATGAACTAGCCATGGTATTGAGTTCATCTCTATCTTTAGCATGTTAGCATGATCTAGCATTGGACTGTAAGTTGGGAACCAAACTTTTTCCCTCCATTCCCCTTCTTCATTTTCTCCTGGACATTCCCACTCGCCCACAACTTTTCCAACTCCTTCTCCTCCACCACCAGACAATATTGCAATTTTCACAAGAGCATAAATCACAACACTTCCAATTGTTGCACCCTCTAATGTCAATGCCCCATCAAAACATTTTTGTCCAAACTGCAACCCACACCCTTTTCTCTTCCCCTTGCTAACATTATTACATTGAGAATCCTATCAAACCTTGTCTTCAACACATTCTTGTGAACAAATATTATACCCCTTATGATCATGAGTTGTTATTTACTCATAACTACCATGTCAAGGATCACTTATTTACATTGATTCATGATAATGGTATTCAAAATAACCTTATTTCTACTACCCTTGCCAAATCCATGGCACTTCGTGTAACCCCTCATCTCAAGCCTTACTGCATTATCTAGGTGCATGAAGGCAACCAATCCTTATTTGTTTCTCAACAATGTGTCTTTTCCTTTTTTATTACCCCACATTTCAAATATTTCATTCTAAGATGTAACCTCTCTAGATTGTGCATAACTTATGTTGGGTAAACCATATTGGTTTGATCTCTCTACCCAATATGACACTCATAATAACTATTACACACTCAGTAAAGATGGCCATAATATCACTTTCATTATGTTATCACATGTAGTTTTCAAGGGCATCAGGTTGTCCAAGTTTGCGGCCTGCACAAGAAACGTCAAAGTGCAACGTTCAGAGCTGTCCATTTCGGGCTTGAAATGCAAGCAACAAGCGAGATCAAATTCAAGGGCGGATATTCCTGAGAATATCAGATCAACGGTTCGTAGGAATCGGGGGTTCAAAATATTGTTAAAGTTGTTTGTCAAAGGTCCGAAGTCTCGAAAATCGAAGTGAGAATGAGTCGTTCGATCTTGAGGGGGGCAGGTGGCAGTCGATACAAGTGTTCGGGGAAATGAGCTTCGAGAGTTTCGAAGTGAGAAGTGCATAAAACTTCCGAAGAGCTGAAGCCTGAACTCCTGAAGCAATCGTGGACCATTGATCTCAAAATATGCAGGGAGTCGTTGATCTTAGCGGCAGTGCCTCCCAAAGTCTCGAAGGCCCAAATTGCCAAAGTGTCGAAGTGCCCGAAGTCCCGAAGGTCCGAAATGCCCGAAGTCCCGAAGACCCGAAACACCCGAAGCTCGAAGGCCAGGAGTAAGTCTCAACCATCTGATTCAAATGGACACGCGGCGCCAGATCTAGAGCTCTGGAGGAAAGCGAAGGGGAAAAAGAGAGATTTGAGTTTTGATTTTCCTGGAGCCCAGAGACCCGAAGGGATCTTAGCCGTTGATCTAGGAGCCACATGATGCCAAATCCTTATCTCCGGGTAAAAGAGCATGGAAGAGGATGAGGTTTGAGATTGGATTTTCCTAGAGTCTGGAGACTCGAAGTAGATCTTAGCCGTCGATTTAAGAGGATACGTGGTAGTTATCAGTATGGACATCTGGTGCACTCATTGGTCATGACACCTGGCACCTACTCGACAGTGACACATGGCACTCAGTCTAGGTAGTCATGGGCATATCATTTGCTTATTTCTTAGTGACACCTGTCACTTCTCTTTCATGACACGTCAACATAGTAGCGACAGGTCATCCTCTGGGAGGTGTTATTGTTCAACATCAATAGTAGTGTCCCCCTCCCCCAGGGCACAGTTTGGCGTATTCTAAAGTTGGCGGGTGGTTAAGCTTGGAAGTAGTGCTAAATCTAGTAGGTTCACCTAGATTATAGGCCGTGTCCAGATCAACGACCATGCTTCATTGTGGGGATGCAACTTGCTCGATCGATAAAATTATTGAGCGGTCCCACAATTGAAACCATGGTAGGGTGAAAGTGCTACATGGCGAAAGGTGGTGGATTGCGGGCCCAAAAGTGGTCTAAACCCATACCACTTTTGAGAATCCCTGCAATCACATGTTTATATAACATCCTATCTAAGAGCACCACATGGTCGCCCCCTGAGCATTTAATATCGTTGATTCCCTGAGAAAAGGAATTTAATGAAAATAGAGTCGGTATTTGAAACGTCGGCTCAATCCATAAATGGAAGGCATGGAAGGTCCGGCCGTGGGGATTGAACCATCAGCCCGTGGTACCCATGTGGGTAGATTTCCCTACAAAATCCATGTCGATCTGAGCTCACATCTGACAGAGGGATACATGCACAGTCTAACAGAAGACTGCCCAGACGCAATGCTTTGAATGTAGTGATCAGATCACACTCCTGGTAGTGGCGAATTGTTCTGAGTATAAATAATTAGTTTTGATATTTTGTTAAGGTCGTCAACTGGTTGAGAAGAGATCCCTATTTTGTAATGTTTTGATGCCAGAACTATTCTCTGGTTATGTATCAAATTTGATACTTTCATGTTAATAGAAGTCAACTTATTTTCATCTCTCTGTAAAAACTGTGCTAAAACACTCGGGCATGGAGGATCCAGTCGAGGGTTGTTATGTTGTTGTAATGTAGGTTTGATTACAGTGGTATCGTGACCAGTTTTAGTCATCTCCCTTGTTATCTTTTTCCCTCTTACACTAAATGGCTCGAGCATGGAGGATCCATTCGAGTTGTTGTAGCTGCATGGTGATGTAGGTTTGATCATTGTTTTGTTGTGACTGTGTTGTTTCGACATATTTCAGTGTCTGAAGCTTGAAATCAAGAGTGATCTCGAGTCTGAGTTTTTCTTCTCCAAGCTGCTTGAAATCTGGATGCCCATAGTAGTCTTGTTCACCTTCCTCACTATGTCTTCCCTCTGCTCACACTTAAACTCAACTCACTGACTGAAGTTAATGTGGCCCTCACTTCCCTGTGCATTTCTTATCCAGTTCTGTATTGAACATCATTCATATATTGATTTTGGTCCATTGACCTCCACTCATATAAAACCAACATCCACCAAAAACTCTGATGGGTACTGGGCTTATCCTCCTGCAATCTGAGCGTGACTCTTAGTGCTAACACATTCATCAAAAAAACCTCAACTATACTTCTCAATTGAAATAATGCTACAATAATGTTATAAGGCAATTGTCTCTCAATAAGTGATTTCACTATTGGATTCTCTCTGAAACCAAATCCAATGCTATACATCCATGGGTGAACTACCTAGCTCGGATCTTGCACATTGCAAGGTCAAAGTATGTGCCCCATCATTTCTACCCTTGCTAGAAACCTTAACAACCTCCTTGAGGTTTTTCACAAGGAAACATTCACATTCCTTTTGTTGGGGTGTATTTCAAAACTCACTGAAAATTGAAATTGTGTTCCTCCATATCAAAGGTTATATAAAAGGAACCAATTTGATTTTGGTATTTATTATAATCCAAGAGGTTTTGCATAACTTGGTAATTCCAACTTACAAAGTTATCAAATGGGAAAACACATAATTCCACATATGGAAGAAGATGTGATTTCAACTAGAAGATCAGGTAGTCTAACTGGGAACAACCTTTAGAATTAATGACATAAAGAGAGAAGGTATAAAATGAAATGGCTTCAATTAGAAACTCTAATGGATCATTTTACACAAATACATCCTCGACTTCCATGACTATCACACTATTTTTGTCTACAACATCTCCAAAACTCTTCAATCCCAACAAATTTTATAGCTACTACAATCTTAGCATCACCAGAGAATTCAATAGTTGTTACACCAATTATTCCTCGTTTGTAAATTTTAAAATTGTATAATAAATTATTTCAAATGGATTATTAATAAAAACATAAAAGATACAATTTCACACACACACACACACATTACACAAATATTTTACCCTAGAAACCCAAACTGGGAAAAACAACAACCTGTTTAGAGCCACACCTCTAATCTTCTATTCATCATATCTTCATTGTTTACAATATATATATATATATATATATATATATATATATATATATATATATATATATATATAATCCCGCAACATCCAAAACCCCTAACACATTGACCTATATTAGTAAAAAACCCTAATTTCTTAACCAAAATAGAAAACCATCGACAAAAACCATGTGCCTAAAGACCACTAAAAACATACACAAAAAATGTGAAGATTCTCCCACTTGTTATTTTCTTTGCATACTAGGGGTTACAAGGTTAGATAATCAGCAATCCAAGGAATCAATCCCATAGATCCTCTACACCAAGAGAACTTCTCAATGCTCACAGATTTTGTTAATGAATTTGCGGCATTCTTCAAAGTGTCCACCTTCATCAACAACACCTTCTTTTATTCAACCATGTCTCACACAAAGTCATATTGAACATCAATATGATTTGTCTTTGAGTGATAAGTTATGTTGAATATTGCACTTTTACTGTCACAATCTATCCTTACAACTTGTAGTACCAACCCAATACCTAAACAAAATCTATGTAACCATATTGCTTCCTTGCGTTCATGAGTGGCTGTGATGTATTCAACTTCTATAGTTGAGAGTTCCACTACAGACTGTCTTTTGCTCATCCAATAAATTGCTCCTCCAAATAGGTTAAACACATACATGCTTGTATATATTTTGTGATCTAGATCTCCAACTCAGTCTGCATGAACAAATCCATGTATTTCCAACACTCTATACAATCCTAGTCTTCCTTGGTAGCACAATACATAACTAGTAGTGCCAAGAAAATACCTGGAAACCTTCTTTATTGTTGTCCAATTTTCCTTCCATGATTTTGACATATACCTGCTCAAAACTCCCACTGCATGTGCAATGTTCAGTATAGTACAAATCATTGCATACATCAAACAACCAATTTCACTAGCATACAAAACACAAGACATGTCTCTTCCTCTTCAGTCTCTTGGAACACTGATCCACATATAAATTTACACCTATAGGAATAGGGACCCTAACCGACTTACATTTCTTCATATTAAACCTCGACAACATTGTCTTGACATATTTCCTTTGATTTAACCAACGTTTCCTCTTTTCCCGATCTCTTTTAATTTCCATTCCAAAAATGAAATTTGCAGCTCCAATATCCTTCATGTCAAATTGAGAGGACAATTGAGTTTTCACTTCCTGGATAATATCCTTGTTGTTTTCTATCAACAACATATTATCCACATACAAGGCCAAGTAAATAAGATGATCAATGATTAATTTGAAATACATGTAGTGATATGATTTTCTCCTTGTGAATCCAATTCCCAACATATAAGTATCATTTTTTTATACCACAACCTTGGTGACTTCTTTAATCCATACATGGACTTTTTCATCTTGCATAACATCTCTTTATTTCCTTTCATAGAGAATCCTTCCGGTTTCTTTATTTAGATTGTTTCTTCCATATCCCCATGTAGGAGCATTGTCGTCACATCCATCTGTTCTACTTCAAAATCAAAAGAAACAACAATAGATAAAAGAAATCTAATTGAAGTTAACTTGGAAACAAGAGAAAAAAGCTCACCAAATTCAATTTCCTCTACTTGGGAATAACCTTTTGCTACTAGTCGGGCTTTGTATTTTTAAACTTTTCTTTATGCATTCAACTTCTTCTTAAACAACTATTTATTTCCAATGGGATTTCTTCCATTTTTCAACTCCACTAAATCAAAGGCCTCATTCTTGTCCAATGCTTCCATTTCTTCAATCATGGCCTTTTCCCATAGTTTTCCATCCTATGAATACACCACCTCCCTAATATTTCTAGGATTGTCATCAGTAATAAACAAAGCAAAATTTTAACAAAAAACAGGTGGAGTATACCTTTTTGGTTTCCTTCTTTCCCAAATTGATATCCTCAATATTGGAGTATGAGGATCTTCTTCTTCTAATTCTCATTCTTTTGTAGAGTTTGATTCATTATACTTCAACTCACACTCTCTTTTCTCTGGTTCTTCCTTCCTTGGTAGGAATTCCTGTTTGAAAACATCTTTGATTCCTCTAAATACCACATCTTAGCTATACACTACCTTCTTATTTTATGGGTTCCAAATCTTATAACCTTTCAAACCATTTTTATACCCAATAAAGATACATGTTTCATCCTTTTTATCTAGCTTACTCTTGCTTTCCTTTGGAACGTGAACATAGGCATCACAACCAAATACCCTAAGATGTGTGAGAGAGGGTTTCTTACCAGTCCATACCTCGTGTTGAGTATTTTCATCCAATGATAATGAGGTTGATCGATTTACTAGGTAACACACAATACCCACTGCCTCTGTCTATAATTCTATCACTAAACCGACACCATTGATCATGCACCTTTATTTTTCCTTCAACTTCCTGTTCATCCTTTCTGCAACTCCATTATGTTGAGGTGTATATGGAGTAGTATTTTTCCTTTCTATACCTCACTTCTTACAAAACTCTTCAAATTTATTTTCATAGAATTATCCACCATTATCCATCCTCAACACCTTAATTATCTTCTCTATCTGATTTTTCACAAGAGCCTTAAACTCTTTGAAATTGTCAAACACTTCATATTTTTTCCTGAGGAAATAAATCCAAGTATTCCTAGAGAAGTCACCTATAAATGAGACATAGTACTCATATTTTCCTATTCATGGAACCAACATAGGTCCAAACACATTACTGTGCACCAACTGTAAAATTCCCTCTGCCCTTGTTGCACCAGAGGGGAATCTTACCTAATTTTTCTTCCCGTAAATGAAATGTTCATGGAAATAAAAATCCATAGAGAAATTTGACATACCTTCAACCATACATTTTCCGTGTAGTACTCGAAGGTCCTTCTCTTCGATATGCCCCAGTATTTGATGCCAAAACATAATCTTTTCTCTAGAGAATGTAAGAGTTTTTTCTTCTTCAACTCCAATATCGAGAACAATAAAACTTTTGCAACTATCACTAATAGTGCTTCCCTGCAACTTATACAGAGTTGGAAACCAAAGTCATTTATGCAACACCATTGCTTCTTGAACCATCCTATAGGTTTCTTTCTCAAACACCATTTTTACCCCTGCATCGTCCATTTTGATTACAAAAATAAATTTTTTGGCCAATCCTAGGATGTGTAGAACACCAAGGAGTGTTCTAATCCTTTCATCCATGATCTTCAACTTAAATTTTCCTCGTCCTATGATTTTGGTTGTCGAGTCATCACCTAGGAAAACATCATATCGATCATACCTTTCATATTCACATAGCCACTTCTTGTGAGGAGTCATATTAAAGGACACATATGACTCAACCAATCGTGCCTCATGATCTGCATGTTTTCTTGAAGAAGCCAAGTACACATCCCATCCTTCTTCTACAAAGGATTTTTCTTATGTAGAAGGAGCATCTTCAGATCCCTTCCCTCTCTCAACACTTTTGGATATGCATTGTTTGTTGTAGTGCCCTTCTTTTCCACATCTCTAACATACCTTTACAATTTTTCTGGGAGATTTAGATATTCCTTTAGATTTAGATCTCCCATTTGAGGACTTAGTATATTTATTTCCTAGGATCTTTCTCTTGCAAATAATTCATATATGCTCTGTCCTTCCATGTTTTTTCGTCTCATCTCCTCTGAAAACAAGGATGAGACCACATCATCGAAACTTAAAGTATTTGTATTACTACCTATGGACACAACTAGACCATCCCACGAGTTTGGTAAAGAGCGTAATAAACTGATACACTTATCTTCATAAGAAATCTTAATATCAACATATAATAACTAACTTACCACTGTATTAAAGGAATTCAGATACTCTATCACCGAGTCTCCATTTTTCATCCTTAGGTTGTACATATTCTTCCACAAGAACAATTTGTTTACCAAGGACTTAGATTGATACAAAATCCCTAGCTTTTTCCATAAAACCTTGGTTGTAGATTCCCCTGACACATTCAATAACATTGAATATGAGAGACACAACCAGATTGTGCTCTTCGCCTTTCAATCCATATTTTCACAGTATTTTGCTGACGTTTATGTAGGTATAGTACCTGGATCCACATCAATCCACTAATCTTTTTCCACCAACAGATCTTCCATTTTGAGCTTCCATATCTCAAAACTTTTCCCATTAAAGTTCTATATCTCTATTTTTGAAATGCTCGCCATTTCTTTTCACTTGAGGAATTGATATCGTAGATCTACCAATGTAACAAGGCTTATCATAGACCCAAGACAAACCCTTGACCACAAAGGCATACCCCCGAAGCCAATAATTGCTCTAATACCAAATGTAGATTTTAACCTTGTACAATAAATTAATGCAAATGTATTCTTAATAAAAATAGATAAGATATAGTGGCACACACACACATTACACAAACATTTTACCCTAGAAACCTAAACCGAGAAAACCAACAACCTGTTTAGAGCCAGACCTCTAATATTTTATTCATTATGTATTCATTATTTACAATACTATATTATATATGACCCTAGAGCATCCAAAACCCCAAATACATTGACCTGGATTAGTCTATAACCCTAATTCCTTAACCAGAATTAGAAAGCCATCAACAAAAATCATGTGTCGAAAAACCACTAAAAACGGACACAAAAAATGCCAATTTTTTTTTTGAGGTGTAGTCATGCAAAAAATATAACACATACTTAACATCTTTTTCTCACACACCCACTTCTTGTTATGTTTTTTTTCCACTACAAATTTTTGTTGGCACGGTTTCATTCGTAATGACCACATATGTTCTCACAACTTCACTCGCAACTAGGGTGCTTCCTTCCTCTACAACATTGCATCACCAATGACACCAATTTTTCCCAAAAAAAACACTTTTTAGACATATGCCAATTTTTGCATGTTTATTTTGAAGTTGCACATGATGCTTGGACATGAAGAGCACAAAACCTGTCACTCCAAGATGACACACACATCACCTAATATGTCACTTCCTCCTATTTACAACATTCTTTAGCCCATAGTAGACAAGTTATGTTTTTTATACTAAGAACAATGGATAGCTAGCATCGACAATGTGCAAGCCAATACTAGCAGGAACTTGTGTCGTAGCAAGGGTCAAGATGTCCTAAAACCCGTCGAGATGAGATTTTATCCCAAGGTTCACCTACACTTAATTTCCTTTTGGTTTGATTGAACAATGTTACCACTATCCACTATCCTCTTGATTAACATAATCACTCTACCAACATACTTGAAAAGTTATGTTGATATAATGCCTATCCTTTAATCAAACCAAAAGGAATTAGTAGAAGCACCCAAAAAAGATAACATTGTCCTCTTGATTAAGATATGCACTCTACCGGCGCAACTGCAGGGGCTACCACAGATACAAGGGCAGGGAAAGGAGGAACCCATGTGTAGATGTGAACAGGTTGAGAATCCAACAAAGGAGTTGCCATAGGCCAGACGGGATGGTGTGAATGAAGTGAATGCACAACAAAAGAAACCCCCTGGGGAAGGAAACTCTAAATAGTCCTCGATGGGTTTCAAGGATGGAGGAGGCAACAAAAGACGTAGAGAGCACCTTTCATACTCTGGTTGCACCGAAAGGAAAAGCGACCATTACCCAGTGGGAAAAGGAAATCAAAGACAAACACAAGGGAAAATCATGGGATGCTCTGACTCAGGAAGCGCACTGGATAACGAACTTGGGAGCCACGCAGCCCAGGGAAATCCTCTACCACAAAACGATGGAGATGGCGTGGATAAAAAATATGATGATCGGCAAAGTGATCTCAGAAATGGAAGACGCCAGACTAGAAGACAACAAGGAACACAAGAAACTGCTGAACGAAATCTTGAGTCACCTCAACAATCTGGAAACCATTACCAAACTGCTAGCTGAGGTCGAGAAGGACCAGAAAGCCAAGATGGAGTGGTTGGCTGCTCAATTCCACCTCTACCTGCGCTACGTACATCACATGGACATCATGCCAGCCGACGGAAACAGAGCACCAACACATATTAGAAAGACTCGCACAATCTCTTAGAAGGAGGAGAACAAGGGCCAGACGGATGAAGGAAAGAAACACATCATTGTCCTGGACTAGTGTCTGGTTAGTCTTTTGTCAAGTCAGTCTGGTCAGTCTCAGCGTTTGTTTTTCTCATGTCTGTTGTGTTTATCTTTTCAAAAACTGGATATGGTAGGACTGGGCTGGTTTTCCATGGTGGGATTCCAATCACACCCCTCGTTTATTTCAAAAAACGCAACTCGGGAAGCTCTGGTCTGGTTTCCTTTTTGGCAGACCAAGGAGTCCCCCTTTTTTGTATCATAATCATCCTTTAATAATACAAACTCTTACACTCACTTACAAAAAAAAATAGATATGCACTCTACCAACATACTTGACCAGTTATGTTGATATAGTGCCTATCCTCTAATAACCAAAAGAAATTAGTAGAAGCACCCAGAAAAAATAACATAGATTAATTTTCTTAAATATTATTTGTTATTTATAATAAAGTAGTTAGATATTCTATTAATAAAATGAGATAAAATCAAACTTGGCTAACCCTATTTTATATCCAACCTGCGTATAAATTGGATCTTTTTGGACATTGCTTAATAAAAATAAGTTTTATTAAGTTTTATTTTCACATGTACACTGTGTCATATTCTTTTCATCACTCATGAGGAATATTCTATTGTTGAACTTAAGCTTTAGGTCCATTGAATACACCATAAAATGGTTGTTTTCAATGGAAGGACATATAACGCATTCTCCATATCTCTAATTCGTCCATTAATGAGAAGAAGAGGAACGTCTCCCAAATATATGTTGTGTGTTATTTTATTTTAAAATGCATTGTTAATAATTTATTCAACAATTCATCACAGATGTAATTTAATATCAATATTCCCCAAGTGAAGTGATAAAAAAGGTATACGTTTAACAAAGACCATTTTGCAATTACATCTGTGAAGAGAATTATAATAATAATAATACACAGGGTGGTGGTTTGGCTGTCTAATCGGACGATTCTTTTAATTAAAAAATATAGAGAAAGAACTTGTCTTTTGAAACCAATAGACCATTCATTTATTTAATTACGAAAATCATATAAAAAGGGCTCGTTTTGGAAACGGTGTGTACAAACATGGTTTATTTTCATGTGTCCTCCTCAAGCCTTGTCATAGCAAATCATGGCTCACGATGAGTGGAGACCGTCGTCTTATCTTTTTTCCACAAGAAAATTGCACATTATCTTAAGATATATAATCTATTCATAATGTCAAAAACCTATTACAGTGAAAGGTCGTGTCTTGAGAAATACCCACTGCCATATCCACTAGCCATATCAAAGGGGCTACATAATACAAAAACATCTAAGGTGATTGTCCAAAATAGTAGACAAAAACTTTTATAAATAAAAGTTTTGTGTCTTTACAAACATACCAAAAAGATACTATCATATAAGACTCCTCACAACTAGAGTCTATAAAAATAACAATGAATACAGCTTCAAAAAGTGTCTTGGCCCCTCATGACCATCAACCCACTAATTGTAAGTTATAGCTCCAGGACGTGCAGTAAGGGATTTTTTGGATAATATATCAGCGTCAAGGTTCTCTTCTCTGTAAACATGTGCAAAGGTGATGACTGAAAAGTGCTTGAAGAGTTCCTTTATCCTATCCTTCCAACAATCTACAGAGATTACCTGTAGAGATCCTTTATTATTAAGCCAGTCAATTACAATTTTGGAATCACCTATGACATGGAAATCTGTGATGGAAAGTCTATGAGCCAAAGAAAGAGCAGCCCAAGCACCCAAAAGTTCTTCTCTTGTGTTTTTTCCTCCTCCACAATTGAGAGTCCACCTACAGACTGAGTGTTCGTTGAGCTTTATGATTCCCCCCGCTCCAGTTAGTCCCCCATTCATTTGTGTTGCCTCGTCAAACCATCCTATGATTCTATTATGTGGAAAAAAATGGACAGAATGTCTAATGGAGTGCTGAGTTTTCTGTGGGCTATGGCTTGTCACTGTTGCAATGGAGAGATAAAAGACCTTCTCCAAAGATGGAGACCTTGACTCAAAAATTGCCAAGTTTCTTTCAATCCAAATGAACCAACATATGAATGTTGGCAAGGATGAGAGACTATGGTTCCGACAAGCCCACAATGCAAAAAAATTTGTCACTGTAGTTCCTGACCACCCTATGGATAACTTGTAATGTTCTTTGATCTTTTTCCAAACAGTGTGTGTGAAAGGGCAGTGTACAAAGAGATGAAAACCAGATTCCTCATTTCCTTTACATAGGTGACAAAAACCTGACCCATACCAACCTTGCTTGTGGAGATTGTTCCAGGTGAGTAATTTATCTTCAATGAGAAGCCAGGTAAACAATTTGATATTTTGTGGGCAATCCCAGCCCCACAGATTTATCCTCCGGCCTCCAATTTCATTCTTCCACGGCTCGGCTGCTAGCGCATTGTATACATTTTTGGTTGTTAATATACCTATAAAGTTTCCACTGGTCCACCTTAATTCGTCCTATCTGTCGGAAATAGCAATGACAACTCCAATCAATATCAACCTGTAATGGTCCCATACAGCAACAAAGTCGCCCTCCAATCCCAAATCTATGCTATTAAGCCAATTGGAGCATATCGACCCATGTAAAGGAGCCCGACTAGCTTGAAAAATAAAATAAACATTTTTACTATTTAATCGGGTAATCAACTCTAGAGAAAGAAAAGAATCCTTCCCCATCCCCAAAATTTCATCATTTCCAGTAATAATAGAATCACCCGCACCCGCCTTCCAAGCAAGCCAGTGCACAATCAATGGTAAATAATTCAACAAATTCTTCCATGTTTGGGAATCAAAGGATGTGACCGGTGTGGCTGAGTGCAACCAAGTTGTCACCGAAAAATGTGGGAAGTATTTTTCTTTCAAAACCCGCTACCAAATACCTGGATGCATCAATCCGTGCCACATCGATTTTGCAGCCAAGGCTCTCGAGAAACAAAAAATGTTTCTAAGCCCCCAATCGTCGAAATCTTTAGGTCTTTCTATAGTCTCCCAACTACATAAGTGAAAGGTTGAAGATTTTTTAGTTCCATACCAGAGAAAGGAAAATACCAGTTTATGAATCCGGTTCATAACTGTGTCTAGAATGTGTGCCAAATCCAACCAATACACTGGTTGGATTTCGAGCACCGCCTTTATCAAAACATATTTACCTCCCAACGATAGAAAGCGATTTCACCTGTGTCGAATTCTATTCTCATATTTCAGCAATAGCCACTGCCAGTCCGCCACCTTATAGCTATCCATCTTTATATAAAAACCCAAATATTTAAACCCATCCGAAAGGCTCAAGAAACCAAAATGAAACAACGAATTCAAATTATTAAGAAACACTTGTTGTACACCAAAGTGTAGGAATGTTGGCTTATTAACATTGATCTCCAATCCAGAAGCACCATAGAAAGCATATAAAAGAGTGTGAATTTCATGCCATTCGGTAAAAGAAGCTTTAGACATAATAAGCACATCATCCACAAATAAGAGATGGATAATTCTTACCATCCTAGAAACCTTTATACTCGTCAACTTCCCTTTCGTATGACTTTTTTTCAGAGAGAGGCTCAAACCCTCCATCACAAGGATAAACAACAGACGAGCCAAAGGACATCCCTAGTGCAATCCTCTACCACTGTTAAAGAATTTTGTAGCCTCCCCGTTGATCAGAATGGAAAATGATGTTGAGGAAACACATCCCATAATCCACTTTGTCATAAGGTGTCCAAATCCACAATGAAGAAGCATAAGCCTTAGGTAATCCCAGTTAATGCAATCATAAGCCTTTTTCAGATCCAACTTCAAAATAATAGCATGAAGTTTCTTTAATGTTGTGAAGGCATGCCTGTGCTGTTCTAATAGCATCAAGTATTTATCGACCCTTTAGGAACCCCAACTGTTCATTGGATAAAGTACGAGAGAGAATTGGTCTGATTCTCCTCGCTATTATCTTAGAAATAATTTTATAGCAAAGATTGCACAGAGAAATAGGACGATAGTCGAAGAAAGATGAAGGATGATTGGTTTTTGGAATCAGAGCTAAGAAAGTAGAGTTAATTGGACGAAATACTTCGCCATGAATTCTATTATCCTCAACCATAGAAAGTAAATCAGGGCCAACCATGTCAAAGAAGTGAAGGAAGAATTCGACATTCCACCCATCCGGTCCATGACTTTTTTCCTTGGAAAAACCTTTAAGAACATCTGATAGTTCCTCAAGTGTACAGGCTTGTTCTAACGATGAGACTTTTTCCTCCATAAAAATATTTGGGTAAAGACTAATAGTCTCCAATTGTGCACGTAAATTTGTCTTCCTCGAGTCTTGAAAAAAAGAGTGAAAATATGAAACAACTTCATTTTTTATTGCATCCTGGCCAGAGTGAAATCTGCCATCATCATCAGTTATGTCCCAGAGATGTTTTTTATTTATCCTGTAGCTCGCAAATCTGTGAAAAAATTAGTGTTATTATCGCCACTCTTAATCCAGATAGCCCTATTCTTCTACCTCCAACTTTCTTCTTCATCCAAAAGGAATTTGTTGCGTTCTGCCTCCAACAAGCTCAAACGATGGTCTAAATCAATAATAAGAGAACCTTTGTATTTATGTACATAAAGCAATTCCAAATCAGCTTCCAACCTTTTTATAAAATCTTGATCCCGAATATGTTTTGATTTCGACCAAGATTTGACATGACTTTTAAGAAGTGTAAGATTTTCAACTAGTCTTCTTTGTGCCCCTTCAACTAACTCAAAATGGGCATCAAACCAAACTTCACTAGCTAGCTTTTCAAAATAATCATCCCGTAATGAAACTGGATTGAACTTAAAAGGATGAGTTGTCGCCTAAAGACCAATATCCAGTTGAAGAATAATAGGAGCATGGTCAGAAAAGAAGGGAGATTCCACCCACAATCTATACCTCATAGCTAGGCCAATCAAATCATCTGCCAAAAAAAAATTGTCAAGTCTTTTAGCAATGCTGGAATCTCAAATTCTGCCATTACGCCACGTAGGAACCAACTTAGTCGGAGCCACATCCACCAAAGAAGAATTATCAAACAAGTCATTGAAAAATATTGTCAATGGGTCTGTCAAGGCTACTAAACCCCAAATCTCATCTGAGTTTAGGGTGAAGTTATCTTGCCAATAGTGAATCAGTGATACCTAATGATTTTGAGGTCAAAATAAATAATAATGTAAATTATTGAAATATAAAATAAAATTTAATATGGAAAATATTAATAATATAATCATAAATATCAAAATTATAAAATTATTATAATAATAATGTTAACAAGGATAAAGTATATTAGTAATGTTTGGTTACCATTTTTTAAGATATTTTTCTTTATACATAATTTAGATTAGCTCTCAATTTCAAAATATTCAAGAATTTTATCCAATCGATGAAATACTCATAGAATTCAAGAAAATTGCAGATAAAGGAAAAACAAACGTTATAATCATCACTTCTATAAGTCGTGGCCACATGCAGAAATATCTTGTTGGAGAAGTCAAGATAGCTGCCAGGTTGGAATCACTTTTTCTGGAAATAGATCAGTGATTCAAGGCAGAAAGGGAAAACTTAAGTTTCCCCATGGATCAACATGTTTTCCCATACCTTCAATTGTGCGAGGAGTTGTTCAAGAAATGGGTCTAGTACGATGTTGAACATGCAACCGTAAAAACTCTCGATTCATCGACATCTTGATGACATGCAATATTTTCTTCTTTTTTATTGTTTACTTTATTCTATTTTTAAAGTTGTAAAGTGAGGTTATAAATAAGAGGATCAACCTCAAATAAATATATTTTTGGCTTTGGGATAATTTTGGAGAATTGTAATAGATAACTATTGTAATATCCCTTTCTCACGGATCACTCCAGGAGGAATTAATAGCCTATTTAATTCTGTAGGCTATAATCGGTGAAAGGGAATTGATTAATTTAATTATTTTAATGTCGCTCGGTGAAAAAGAAACACTTAAAGGTGATATTGAATAATTAAATTAAAAGGCGATATAAAATGACTTTGGGGAAATATTAAAATGAGACTTATAAAATTACTTTATAATTAATTATTAGAGAAGAAAAGGGAAAAGAGTATAAAAAGTGCAATTGGAGTTCATTCTCCTCATTCATGATCATTTTTTTCTCAAAATCTATTTGGAGAGCTCTTGAAGCTTTTTGGTTCTGGGATTGAAACCCTTGAGAAATTGGGTTTGGTGGTGAGACTAATCCACCATAGACAGTCAAGTTGGAGAGATTGCTCAGATCTTTCATTGAGATTCATTGTTGAAGAAGGAATGTTCTTTAGTGGTCAAATCACAGGGGATTTTCAGATTTTTTGGGTGCCTTTTTTGGGGTGCAAGAGGACGAGTTGCTTTGGGAGGACGCAAGACATAATATGATCCATTATCCATTATTTATTGTTTCCATTATTGTTGTTCAAGGGATGTTTTGATTGTTGGAATATTTTTGAAGGGGGTTCGAGCTGTCATTCCTCATCTCTTCTTTTCTTCAGGGGGTTGTACCTTTATTTGTAGATCGTGTGGAAGGAAGAAGGGGGTCGTACCATTCATTGAATTTTTTTTATAGAAATTTTTGCCACACTCCATGCATATTTCTTTGATGGCCTTCATTCTCCCTCTACAAACTCAAATTCCCCTATTTTCATTCCATAGTTAAAAATTCAAAGTTTCGTACATATACACGAGCCACGGTTATACAACTCGTGTATACGTAGGTTGCTCCATTACAACCTACGTACATCGGGTTTTGTGCTCAAAAAATAAAAAATATGTCGGGTTTCCATGCCAAGTCATGAGATCCATGATCCTTGACCTTCCATATACTAGAAACACTCTGACTCGACCCTTCAATTCCGTTTAAAGGATATAAATTGAGCAATATACAAGCCTTGAAGTGAATTCATCATTGAGAGAAAAGACACTTTGGAGAAATTTCACCTCATATTGAGTATGCATTCCTTTGTCCTTGAAAGTATGAACTTCTTAATTACTCCTACTACTTGTGAGCTTTCCTTTATGGAGGATTGAAGTGGTGAAGGCCCAACTAGAGGGACTTAGTTTCTCAGTTCCAATATGTTTTGTTATAGAATTTTGTCATCTATGTACTTTTATTGATTACATTAATAGAAATACTATTTTCTCGTACAATTATATGTCGCAAATATTTGTATTACTTTCCATGGGCATATTTTTTATACATGTTAATGGATTATGCTAGTTTATATGCTAATGTTCTATACAATTTCCATATGTTTGTGTATCTTGGATGTTGAGGACAAGTTGTGGGTATCAAGCTTTAGATCGTGAGCTCAACCATGGTCTTCTTTGGACGTTCAAGCGAGGTAGGCTTCTAGCCTTCTCTTGTTATCATTTCTATTTATGTAGCATACTTGAGACTAGAGTTGATGTTTGGGTGTCGTTCTCTTTATTGTGGTTTACCCCTAGCCATAGAGAGATTTTCCTTGTAACAATTTTCTCTCTGAGTCATGGCAATTATCTGTAGTTTATGGTGTTTAGAAGGAAGTCACCCACTACCATTATTTACAATTGTTGTCTCCTTGAACCACGACAATTATTTGGAGTTTGTGGGGTCTAGAAGAGAGTGATTCCAATACATTAAATGTTTCCCAAGTATGGTTGTTGCGGGTTAGAAAAAGAAAATAAACCATATTTTAATTGTTGAGTTAATTCCTACTGTTATAGATTGAATGTAGATGTTATTATGTCCATTAAATGTATTTGCTTCTTTTTTGAGTTAAGTTCAATAAAAATCCATTTGTGTGCCAAACTATGGTGGATCTATTGTGAAATTGTCTAGAAGGTAGATATATGAAATTTAATAAACATAAAAGCATATTAGCAGTCTTGGAAGGGGATTTTACAGTGGTATTAGAGTTGATATTCCTACCATCCTGTGAGTTGCATGATTTTTAATGTATCCGGAGGACAAGGAATATATCACATACATAAGTAGAAAGCAAAGAGGGGTTGATAACATATTTCACTTAGAGTTATAAGAAGAGGAAAACATGGGGGACATGAATGAACCACCTTCGGGTAGCACTTTGAGTATTTTGAATGACCTTGCAAGGGGGTAACAACAATTGGTTTAGATTCTCACCTAGTTTGTAACAAATACTCAAGGGAACCAAAACAATGCTATCAATAATGGTTCAGGAGGGACTAATGGAAGCAATGGTAACAATGGGAATCATGCTTAAGGGAAAAACAATCATATCCATACACAAAATAACAATAAAAAACTACAAGAACGACTCTTAGACCTATCTTATCTCAATTCTTGGAAGGACAAAAAGATAGAAATTAGGGACAACAAGGACAAGGTGAAGGGTTTACTAATTATTTGAGAGAGTATCAGACTCTTGGTGAGGAATTTCATGCAGCTATGTATTTATAGGATTTTTGTACCATAAAGTACATGAATAGACCAAGGGACTACAATAGGGGCCCACAAAATATGTATCTTCAACGAAAGGTTGAGAAATTGTCTATCCCTTCCTTTGATGTCTCATACAGATGCACTTCTAGAGCTTGGGTTCATAATTTGGACACATATTTCCAAATCAATCCTTTGTTGGAGACATAGGCGATTAGATATGCTACATTTCATTTTAATGGAGAGGATCAATAATGGTGGTACCATGGTCTAATCACATTGGGGCATGCTAGTATTACCTCATAGATAGAGTTCACACAAAGGCTTATTGAATGATTTTATAAGAAGGATCCCTAGTTGAATTTTAGGGAGCTGACACAACTCAAACAGATTGGGACAGTTAATGCTTACATTTCAGAGTTTTAGAGGATCATGGTCATGGTGACAGATGTGTTAGAGCACAATCTTATTATTATTTTTGTTGAAGGACTATCCAAGCCCATGCGTGGTTGGATTAAGTCCTTCAAACCAATGTGTTTACATGATGCTATCATTAGAGCACGAGACATGGAGAAATCAATCCAAAAGAATAAATTTCCTTCTAAACCTTTCCTTCCTCAGAAAAATAAAGACAAGAAACCCTTCCAGAAGGAGTGGGAAAGGATAGATAAGTTTGATGATGAGGTTCGTAAAGAATTGAGAAGGGAGAATATTTGTTTCAACTATAAGGATCCTTGGGAACCTAGTCATAGGTGCATGGGTAAGGGTAAGGTACATTACATAGAGGTGATTTCAGATAGTGATGGGGAAGAGGAAGCAGGACATGCTCAGAGAAGAGAAAAAAAAAATTATATGATGAGCAACCCCATGAGGAGGCTAAGAGTGAGACTATTTCCACTCTATCAGGTGTTCCTAGATTTAATTCTTTCAAAATCCTTGGAGTATTATAGGGACACCGTGTCACAATTTTGATTGATGGTTGGGAAACCCACAACTTCATTGAATCAACTTTGGTGGAAAGGAGAGGCATTCCTGCATAAAACTTTGAGGGATTTGGTGTAGTGGTAGTTGATGGGTACAGTATGACATGCACACAGAATGTTCCATAGTTGGATGTGACGTTGGAAAACTACATTGTGAAATATGACTTTTATGTAGTTGAATTGGAAGACACTAATATCATCTTGCGTGTTCAGTGGCTTTAGTCCTTGGAAAAACATTCTCAGAACTACCAAAGAATGGAGCTATAATTCAGGGTAGTAGATGGTAATAAGGTGGTTCTGAGCGATATGTCCAATGGTACTTCTAATATTGTTTCATCCAAGTGGATGGAAAGAATATTTAGACATGGATATGTAGCTTGCAAAACAAAGTGTCTGATTATGTATAAGAAGCCTTCAGACAACAACCGGCCTTATCATGTAGACATTCATTCATTGTTGAGCAAACATGACCAGATATTTGGAGATATTCCTCCAAGGAGACTTCCTCATAGAGGCTTTTAGTGCACCATTGAATTAGAAGAAGGGGCCAAACCAATGATAAGTACTTTTTACAGGCACCTGAAGAAGTTCGAGGATGAAATAGAGAAGGCCATCAAGGCATTGTTAGATATGGAGCATATCAAACCTAGTTCCAATCCATTCACTTCTTTAGTGGTCTTGGTTAAGAAGAAGGATGAAAATATGAGGACGTGTATTGATTATTGGGTCTTGAATAAGAAAACTATAAAAAACAGATATCATATTCCTAGGATCGATGAGATTGTCAATCAATACTATAACTGAAATCTACTACATTAAATTATCAACCTGGGGATTGTAAACTAATGAAGTGGAACAAAAAATATATGTAGGCCTTAGCTTCCAATCTATCCCTAAATGAATACTATGCAAAAAGGAAAATTGTTCATCACCTTAGCTACAGAAACAGAGTGACTATTTTAATTAGCCATAGAGAAGAGAGTAAATGTATAGACTAAATAAAATACACATAAATTATTCTAAATACTTGAAATTATTAACGTAATGGATTGATAACAATAATTTAATTAAAGTCTTCAATCATATTTTTTAATAAATGTTTTATGTAATTGAATATGATACAATCTTCACTCGACCAATAATTTTGTACAATAGTATTTCTGTGAACATGCATAAAACAGAACTGTAAATGACAAATTGAATAAACAACAAACTAGAATTTAAAAAGAAAGGTACAACATAAATAAAGAACTAAATTAAAATTTAATTAGCAATGAATACCCTTACATAGTGGGCCCTCTTGGTTCAAGCTTCATTGCAAAAATGCTACAACACTAACTTAACTCAACACTCACAACATATAGAAACATAAATGGAAATCAATAGTATTTTATTTATTCTTAGAATTGTGTTATGTCACTCTCAAAATAATAACATTACATATATCCTCCATATCCCCTTGTAGGCTTCCAATTGTGGTTTATATAACATTACAATTATCCCTTTAGATCCAAAGCCTATGGATCTGTATAACATATTTGAGTAGAAAATAGAGCATGTATCTTTGCAAATCTGATCTTATGGTAAATGTGGTTGGATAAGAAAATTTCAATGACCCACATGGAGATAATTTTATGATAGAGATGCATGAAATTCTCACAATTGATTTGTTGATAGATCGTGGGTGATTTGGCATTGATTGACACTTGGAAAAAATCAGCCGCACATAAAATCTGGAAAATTTCATTATGAAGCAACAAGCATATCTCCCAGATCCTTCACATGTTGATGAAACCATTCATGTGAAATCTAAATGGCCTCGTCTTGCACAAACATCATGTGGCCAATTTTCAATATTATCCTTCATCTACTCACAATTGAGCCCACAAAATTGTCTCTCTATTCTGGCACAGATTTTCATAAACTGTTTCAAAAAATAATAATACATGCATGTATCAAAATATCATGGGTATATGGAGGATTTTTCAGCCAGGTAATGAAGAGATTCTTGCCAGAATGCATGAACTTCTCTCATGCAATCTGTCATGAACTTCTCTCATGCATGAGCATTTCGCCATGTGTATGTGTTGACAAATGAGTTTGACTTTGCTTCTTCTCCAAGTTGGAAGATCTATAGTCCAAGTGAATAGGTGGATGATCTTCGTGGATCCTTTTGAAGATTCCCAGATGTCATGGTCCAATTCAAGGCTGACCATATCCCTGTAGATGGACAATTCCATTGCAGAAACAAGTTTGATTAAATAGGCTACAAAACTGTAATATGAGTTTCTATAGAATCAACAGATTCTGTAGCTACTCATTATAATAATAGTTAATTAAATAATTATGCACAAAGAAGAATGGAATTAAGTATAAAATGGACAATTTACCTTTAACCTTATTCCATGCACATATTTTGTAGATGATTATGATTTATGGAAAAAGGGACAAAATAAAATATAACTAGTTCATAGCTATGGATTTTGGATGGAGGATTAGAATAGGAATGTGAAAAAAGAAGTCTATTTTGAGGACTCAATGGAGTTGTTGGATGAATTCCATCGGGTAGTATATTTATTGAAGATTGATCTTCGATCAAGATATCACCAAATCAAGCTTAGGAAGCCAGATGTTCATAAGATTGCTTTTAGGTGCCATTATGGGCCCTATGAGTTCTTGGTCATGCCCTTTGGGTTGACCAATACGCCTGCCACTTTCCAGTCTTACATGAACCAAATTTTCAACAAGAATATAAAAAAGTTTATTTTGGTTTTCTTTTATTATCTCCTTATATACAATAGGACATGGGAGGATCACTTGAGGCAGATGGATGAGGTATTGAGCATTATGGGCGAGCAATCATTATATGCTAAGGAATCAAAATGTGAATTTGGCATGAAAAATATTTTTTATTTAGGCCATGTGATGAATGTGTAGGGTGTGTAGGTGCATTAGGAGAAGATACAAGCCATATTGGATTGGACACCGCTTAATACCCTTACAAAGATGAATGGATTTTTTGGATTGTGCACTTATTATTGGCCCTTTATTAAGGGATTTTCATTTTTGGGTGCACCTCTAATAGATATCATGAAGAAATGGGCATTTAGGTATACATGGAAATATCAGAAGGCATTTGACAAGCTCAAGGAGGTGATGAGAACATGTCTAGTATTGACACTTCTTTATTTCACTCATCCCTTTGTGCTTGCGTATGATGTTTCGGGTGAGGGTATAAGAGCTATCTTGGTACAGAGCGGACATCCGATAAAATTTGAGATTCTAAATACCATGGGACCATAGAGACTATATTCCATATATAACAAGGATATGCTCACCATTATTGTTGTAGGAAAATCCCCCTACGAACAAGTGAACTTCCTCTTGGATCCTAGACCCCTATAACCAAGACATAAAGGTGCTAAGGTTGGACACTGACATTCCTTCTAATGAAGCTAAAATATTAAAGGAATAAGAATAAAGGGGTATAAATACCTTTAATTATGTTTTTCCTTGCTTGATCCAGGGTGATCTTGATCTCCAAGCTCTTCAGAAGGTCCAACAATACAATGAGAAACAACGACAAAACATACTTCCTATTCTAGCATGATTAGCTTCAAAATAGATCTATAAAAAAGAGAAAGTTCATGAAACATACACAAACTTGAAGGAAACATGCCAAGCACATATACATATTAATGAAAATAAAGCAAAGTACTTACAACTGTAGATGTAGATGAAGCAGCCTCACCAAGCTCTCTTTGTCCAAAACCTTGCTCAAAAGTTCCACGATCAGAATGACTATACTTTCACTGATAATTCTCCCTTATGAGATAATGAGTTTAATGCCTTCAATGTCTCTCCATTTCACCATGAGGAGGCATCCTTATATAGGCTTTGAGAGGCCCAAACACCTTAGAGATTCTTGGGATAGGTTGAGGATATTTCTCCATCAGTTGTGGATCATCCCTAAGATCTAGCCTTGACCTTAGATTCGAATCAAACTGACTTCAGAGATAAGGGGGATCTTCCCTTGATTTCCTCAACAACACAATGCTCCCCCAGAATGGTGCACATAGTGATGCAATGCTCCCCCAAAGGAAGGCAAGGAGTGCTAGTGCTCCCTGCTAGTGGGTAGGGGAGCGCTGTCGTTCAAAAATGATTTTCAAGTGGTCTTTCTCAAGGAAAAAGATTTCTACTCTTCGTCAAATGACATATCCTTATTTTAACCAATCTCTGAGGATGTCTCAAGTGTTCCTGTAATGTCATTCAAGATACGACATAGGCAAGATGACAGTATGATATTTTCAACACTTGCAACATTTGCGGCCAAAGTGTGACACTTGCGACACTTGTAATGACGATAGTAGGTCATCATTGAAGTGAGTAATTTTGGTGTGTAACAGGCTGCCCCCTAAAGTGTGAAGTTAGAAGACACAAAATGATGACTGAAGTACTTTGTAGACTTTTTCGAGCAAGGGTACGAACTCGGAGAACTTGGTAGAAGCTACATACAACCACCAGACAAATGTTATGATATGTTTCAAACCCAAGGCAGGCATACATATGCTTGAGTGATAAAGACTTTCAAGGTATGGTCGCCATAAGATATAGTACAGATCCATAATTATATTAATAAAAGGGTATAGCCACAAAAGACACTATGTGGATCTGTACTTCCATGACATGAACTGATCGTAGCCATGAAAAAGAAACAGTGGAGCTATGAGACGGCAATACATAGCCACAGACCAATACAAAATGGATCTATGTGACAGTATATGTATCAGTATTCTCAAAAGAAACTTCGTCGCAACCTAGGAAAAGTATATATTAGAGTGATCACTTAACCCAGGGTCTTCTTACCGATCCCGATGTAGTACGAATATAACCATGTGAATAGATTTCATGATGTCAAACATTGTAGAAACCACTTGATTACCGGTCAATGAGGTAAACCGTTAACAAGTGCGAGGGAAATCACCATTGATGTCAATGATTCCCAAGGTACCCTAGTACATTCCAGCGAATGTGAATAAATGAGCTGAAGTCAAACATTTGTGGAATCATCTGATCAGATTTCAATGATATAAACCTACTTTTGGAAGCGAGGAGGCCTGCCATTGAGGCATGCAGGTCCCAAGTTACTAATTGGTTTCTACGTCTAGTTCCCGGATAATTTGTTGAAGTCGACAGGAACAGACTCATCGAAGGAGGGCCTTGATATATCCCCCATCAATGACATGAAACTAACATAGAGATATAAGGTGGTGAATCAGATGAGAATGGACTAACATGGGTGTTGAGATAGGAAATTTGTGATGGTTGACTCTCGAGGCAGATACTTCCCTTGAACACCGAGGCACAACAATAGAAACATGACATGGACCAAAACATGGTGATGCAGTGGATATTGTGACTTTCGTCGGGTGAACCAAAGGAGTAAAGAAACTCAAAGGATTGGTTCAGTGTAGAGGTTCATCAGATTAAAATGTATGCAAAGACAAAGTGCAGTGTTCAAGGGCGCCCGTAAGAGTGACCTTTGATGTTTTCAAAAACTACTTGACTTGCTTCCTTCAAAATTCCCCCCCCATCCTGATAGATGAGTACATCTTTTTAATTTAATGATCTTGAGGAGGGTAACACATTCTCGATATAACTCACCTTCAGTAAGTCCCTCTTCCTTTGTTTAACGAACTAGAAGAAGTAAGGGTTTGGTCCCATATGGGCCCTTCAATGTATGATTTTTTTAACGAGTCCAGAGAAGGTAAAATCAGTGATTTTTCATGTTTAGAGAGTCTGAAAAGAACTTAAAGATGACTCCAGGGTTTTCATTTTTCGTAATGTTAGTCTCGCGAGGCCAAAAAAGAGATAAATTATCACTCGAAAGACGCCCTTTCAAACCTTTTAATGAGTGGGAAAGGAAGCAAGATCACTTGGAAATATTTTCATGTTTAGAGAGTCTGAAAAGATATTAAAGACGACTCCAGGGGGTTCCTTTTTTGTATATCCTTTACAAGTCTGAAAAAGTGATAAAAGTCTACTTGGTTACATTCTCATGTATTTACGAGCACGAGAAATAACAAAGACTAAGCTTGGTATTGGTTTTATTTTTAGACAAGCTTGAAACAAAATTAAACTATGCTTGTAAATTCCCAACGTAATTTCCAAAGGTAGGGATACCCATGGATGGTTGGTACTCTTCCCCCAACTTGAATATCTAGCAGCATAACTCCAGAATGATAATCAAAGGATGAAAAAATTCCCCCCCAAGCTTCAATTCATTCCCTGTCTTTGAGGTTGTCACCAATTTCTATACTGGATGGAGAAAAAGGATAAGGGTGGATGAAATGAAGGTTCAAATACGAGACCTAACAAAAGACTCGACTTGAAATCTATGAGATCTAGAGAAATACTTGACCTAATAGGAGAGGTGACCGTTTCATTTTTTAACGAGCTTGACACAAGAGAAGAACTATGCTCAAGGCTCCGGTTTCAATCCCCATATTTCTGTTTCATTTTTTAACGAGCTTGCTATAAAGAGGAAAATTATGCTCATAGCTTCTATTTCATTTTTTAATGAGCTTGCCATAGAGAATAAAAACTATGCTTGTGACCTCTGTTTCATTTTTTAATGAGATTTCCACAGAGAAGAAAAACTATGCTCATAACCTCTTCTTGATCATGGCTTGCAAGAAGGTAATACTCTGGAAGAAATACATGTCAAGGGACAAAAAAGGGTCATGGATTCCAAGATATATTCACTGAATGGAAGAACAATGTTCTGGAACGAACACATGTCAAGGGCCGTGACATGGGTAAGGAGATCATTCTCTATTAGCCCTATCAAAGAGATCACCATGTCGACTACCAGATCTAAGTCATAAGAGGTTAAGCTTACAATGAGAGGCTCATCTTCATCAGCAGCTAAAGACATGGGAGATAACGCCACATAATTGACCTATGGCGGAGGTGATACCATCTGCATTTAAGAACCGTTTAGGGAGGTCATTGGGTTGGTAATCAAGTTAGGACCAACGTATGAAAGTTGATCAATAGCCACAATTCTTCCATCGTGAGGGAAAGATATCACATGAAAAAAAGTGGACACAATATCTTTCATGGAATAGACATAATCTCGCCCAAGGAGTAAATCGAAATCCAAGGGGTCCTGGACTACCATAACATCAATAAAGACATTTTTCCCTCCCAAAGTTACATAAAACTGAGGAAGGAATCCTAAAGGGTGATTGGTTCTTCTGTTAAAAGAGAACCGAGTCTAGGTAACTGGCACAAGTTGAGGATAACCCAAAGCTTGCCAAGCAATAGAGGACAAAATACTAACAGATGAACCTTCATCTATCAGCGCATGAGGAATGTCCCAACCAAAAACTTGTACTGTAATATTGAAAGGAATGTGAGAGGGAAGACGAGGTCCAGTTAGCACACCCCAATCAAAAAGGATGGCCTCATTACTTGGAGGGGGTTTCGCGGGAGAGGGAAGAATTCCCCTCAACACGGTAGATTTTGTATCAATAAGAAAAATGTGGGTAGAATCAGGTTTACTCTCTAACAGGAGAGTAGGATCGACTAATAATGACATCAAATTGACCACTTGGGTTTCATTCTCAAAGGGGATAATGGGGTCGACATCTAGAAATGGATCGACTGTGTGGGTTACACTCTCTAACGGGAGAGTGGGATCAATCGAGGATGGGATCGGATCGAACACTTTGTCAACTGGTCTAACTATGGATGTGACCATATTGACTACATGATCAACTAGACTGACCGATGGAGGGACCAGATTGATCATTCCATCAACTACAAGTGGGTTGAGAGTAATCTTGCGATAAGAAACTAGAGGTTGAGGTTGGGAAACATTCATGTCTTCCAGTAGTTTCAAGGCTTCATCCAAATGGGGGAAAAGGTGAGTTTGATGACTCCCTCCACATAACTGACATGAGAATTTGACTCTACTTTTCTTCTTCCCATTGGTATCCTGACTAGTTGACGGGAGGTCATCAACATGTTGTTCATAGGCTGATGACATGGGTTGGCGAGGGCATGTATACCATCCTTCTATAACCTTGGATAGACCAGGGCAATCCTTAAGAAGATGGCTACCCTTACAAATCCTGCAAAGGTATTTGGGCTTATGGGTTGTTTGGGTGATCTTGGCACGATCAACACTCCCAGTACGATTATCAGTAACTGGTTGTTTTCCAACATGTCTGACAATAGTTGGAATTTTGGACCCTTATGTATTTTTCTTCTTCTTATTCTTCCTTTTCTTCTTCTTCTTATCCACCAGGTTACTAGATTTAGAGCTTTCACTCGACGAAGAAGATGAAACAGAAGAAGACCTTGCAAGTGAAGAAGGTGAAGGAGATCTTACTGGTGAAGAAGGTGAAGGATCAACTTGAGGTTGATGTTCTTGGGGGAAAGTGCTTACAAATGAAGAACTAGCTGCATTCAGGATTACCTGAGTGGAAAACAAGCATACCTGTAATCCAATTGTGAGACCTGGAAGGCTCAAAGTAGCGATGTGAGGAGGACCAATGTTTCCATAAGAAGGAAAAACAAAAGGTTCCCCTGGAAAAGGGGTTCCTTCATTGGTTGTTCTAGGAACTGATGCCATTAAAAACAGATCCAACCTAGAGTCTTCTAGGGAAAACAAACAACACACACTAAAAATCTAGGAAGCAAACAAGCAAACAAAACCTTCTTACAATGAAAACACTAGTTGGTGATGAAATCCAACGTCGCGGGAACAATGTATGAAGGGGATGAGATAGAGTGGGTGGAAAAGTTACGTTGACGACCTGCTTAATGGACTACACACTGGTGTAAGATCCAACACATAATCATGGGTATACCCTCCAAGGAGCCCAAGTGAGTTTGGCCAATGTCGATTCCAAGTACTGTGAAGACTTGCCCCTCCACAGTCACCTCGTGTGAAGACCCTAAAGAGATAGGCTACTAAGTTTACCAACTACAACAATGATGCCTGGGAAAACAATCAACAGTCCAATCCACGTGCAAAGGCAGGGTATTTAGCCCGAAATCAACTCAAGAGGCTCCCACACATAAACGTGGTTATACCCTCAAGTGAACCCCAATAATACACACAATCTCTACACCAAGACCAACAAAGAAGCGTGAGTAACTCTGCCGGCCCTAATGCGACCTCGTGATTGACCCTTGTGTTAGAAGGGCTTCCCAGGACAACATGTAGAAAATGGATTTCACCGCTCCCTAACTTAAGATTCTATGTTTGTTTACAACTTTGGAAAGTTATATTTCACACCTATTCCAAAGCCCTACACTCTAAGCTAATGTAGGTTTGCTACCATAAAATATAAAAATTTCGAATAAATTTTAGTTTAGCACTTGATTTTTAAGGTTGTTGTTTACTCAAGAGGAAAATGGCGTAGACTAAATGATGTTTTGACCGAACCTAAACAATGCAAAGAAATGATAAAAAGCTATATTACGAGAAGGAGAAAACGTCTATCATTCCCAAATGCACAATGTCCCAAAATGCCAAAAACCATGCAATTTCGCTACAAATGCAAGCTAGTTTCACTACCCAAAAGCAAGAATGCATGTATCTTCTTTGTTTGATTCTATTGTATAAATAAAGTAAATACAAATCCTTTGATGCTCCACTACTTTCAATAAGAAGAAAGAGTCATATGCAGATGCAAAAGACACAAAGTGACAAAGGTTTCAAACAAAGCATGCACTCAAAGCAATGAGAAATGAAAGAAAACAAGTAGAAACTTGTTCTAACAAGAACTCAATCAAGGATTCAACAACTGAAAAAAATACAAGGAGTGCAGAGAATAATCCAAGAAAATACAAAGAGGAATTGCTTGGGAAAAATGACCTCAAAGATCAAATGGAACATTGCATAGATCTTTGAATTTCCTTACAACAACTTTCATACAATCAGATAAATGAGAAAGCAGTAGATTGACTCCAAATATCAAAGAAGAAGAGTGACTCAAATAAAGGAAGAGAGATGCCAAAAATCCAAACAAAACATCATAAATTCTTAGAAATCAAAAGGTTGGAGGCTAAACCAAAGACACACTGATATAGTAACAGTCTTGAGCAGATGAATCAACAAAAACTACACTCAGAGATGGATTCCAAAAATATTTTTTAGCAAAAAAAGCACCAACGCTCTAGTGTCAAGGGTGCCAACGCATTGCAGTGCTTTGTGGGAGCCTACAAGGGAGTGATAGTGCTTTGTATGTAAATGCAGGGGAGTGCTAGCCTCTGAGACAAAGAGAAACTTTCCCAGAAATAAAAAAACTTAAGAAAACTCTGAAATTCAGTGTGTATGGGATGAATCCAAAATCCAACAACACATATAAGAACCATAAACATACAGTGAATAATATATGAAGGTGATCAAATGCCAAAAACAAGAACAAGGAAGGAAACCAAAACTGAAATCTTCGTTCCCCAGTGGAGTCGCCAATTTCTGTTGTAGGAAAACCCCCCTGCGGACAGGTGAACTTCCTCTTGGATCCTAGACCCCTATAACCAAGATAGAAACGTGCTAATGTTGGACACTGACATTCCTTCTAATGAAGATAAACTAGTCAAGGAAGAAGAATAAAGGGGTATAAATACCTTTAATGGTGTTTGTCCTTGCTCGATCCAAGCTGATCTTGATCTCCAAGCTCTTCAGAAGGTCCATCAATCCAATGAGCAGCAACACCAAAACATACTTCCTATTCTACCATGATTAGCTTAGAAATAGATCTATCAAAAAGAATAAGTTCATGAAACACACACAAACTTGAAGGAAACAGGTCAAGCACACACACACACACACACACACACATATATATATATTAATGAAAACAAAGCAAAGTGCTTACAACTGTAGATGTAGATGCAACAACCTCACCAAGCTCTCTTCATCCAAACCCTTGCTCAAAATTTCCATGATCAGAATGACTATAATTTCACTGATAATTCTCCCTTATGAGATCATAAGTTGGATGCCTTCAATGTCTCTCCCTTTCACCATGAGGAGGCCTCCTTATATAGGCTTTGAGAGGCCGAACCACCTTAGAAATTCTTGGGATAGGTTGATAATATTTCTCCATCAGTTGTGGATCCTCCCTAATATCCAGCCTTGACCTCATATTCGAATCAAACTAACTTCAGAGATAAGGGGGATCTTCCCTTGATTTCCTCAACAACACAACGCTCCCCTAGAATGGTGCACAGAACGTTGCAATGCTCCCCCAAAGGAAGGAAAGGAGTGCTAGTGCTCCCTGCTAGTGGGTAGGGGATCGATGCCCTTAAAAAATGATTTTCAAGTTGTCTTTCTCAAGGAAAAATCTTTGTACTCTTCGTCAAATGACATATCCTTATTTTAACCAGTTTATGAGGATGTCTCAAGTGTTCCTGTGATGTCATTCAAGATATGACATAGGCAAGATGACAGTATGATATTTGCGACACTTGTGACATTTTTAGACAAAGTGAGACACTTGCGACACTTGTAATGACGACAATAGGTCATCATTGAAGTGAGTAATTTTGGTGTGTAACAATTATGCATGCCTTGGCGAAGTTCATACAATATTTGTTAGGTGGAATATTTGTGGTTAGGACTAACCACAACAACCTGTGGTATTTATTGGAACAAAAGTATATGAATGAGAGACAATAGATGTGGGTCAACAAGATAGAGTATTACGATTTTGACATCAAATATCTGAAGGGAAAGAAAAAAATTGTTGTTAATTCCCTTTCTAGGAAACCAACTACATGTTACATTAAAAAAATTTCATTTGATTGGAAGTGCCACCTTCTAGTGGAATATTCCAAGAATAATTTTTCTTGTGAGTTGATGGATGGTCACATTTAGGATGACATGTAAAAAGTGGTGGATGACATTATCTTCTACAAGGACAAAATATATTTAGTTCCTGATTCCACACTTAAGGAAAATATGATGAGGGATATTCATGATACACCATTGGCAGGGCACCCTGGATACTTCAAATCCTATAAGAAGATCATATAGAGGTTCTCATGGAAGGGCCTCAAGGATGACGTGTTGCGACATGTGAGGGAATGCATCACTTGTCAGCAGAAAAAGTCATAGCATACTAATCCAACATAATTACTACAACCCTTTCCCATTCCAAAACAAAAGTGGGAGAGTGTGTCGATGTATTTCATCACAGTTCTACCGAAGTTGCATGGAAGGGATTGGATTTATGTAGTTATTGATCAGTTGACCATGTTCACTCACTTCTTCACAATTTCATCAGAGTATAAGGAAACACATGTGGAAGATTTTTTTTTCATGTAGGTGTTTAGACTCCATGGGTTTCCTAAGTACATTGTCAGTGATCAAAACAATAAATTCCTCAGTGCAGTGCATTTTGGCAGGAGTTGTTCAGATTGGTCAACATAGAGTTGACTCCTAGTATGATTTATCACCCTTAGACGAATGGCCAAATGAATATTGTGAAAAAATGGGCTGAGGGGTATCTGTGTAACTATGTGTCAGGACAACATAAGGTAGGATTAAGTGGTTACATCTGGGAGAACATTGTCACAATACCACTTACCATATGTCTATTCGTATGAACCAATTTTGATCATTATATGGCTATGATGCTCCTTCATTTTTGGATTTCGCGTTTGGGGATATCAGGACTCCCAAATCCAAGGATTGGATACATGAGAGCCAAGATATACTAACACCCTTAAGGATAACTTGTAGGCTACCCAAAATCAACAAAAGATGTATGCAGACAAACAAAGGGTTGAGCACAATTTTGAGGTAGGATACTTGGTCTTATTGAGGTTGAATCCCTATAGACAGTCTTCACTGAAGAAAAGTGGTGTAGAAAAGTTGAAACCACACTTTTGTGGTCCATACAGAGTAATATGGAAAGTTTTGGAAGTAAATTACGAGTTTGAGCTATCATAGGGGAGTAAGATTCATAATATTTTTCACGTATCATGCCTCAAGAAGGCACTAAGACAATAGGTCACGTATTTAACAGAGTTACCCCTGCTGGATAAGGAGGGGTATTTGGTGTTAATTCTTGAGGATATTTTGGATGTCATGTAAAAGGATATTAAAGAGTAGAGTGATCAGAGAGTGCCTTATCAGTTGGAGACATTTGTTAGTGGAATATTCTACGTGGGAAGGAGATCAGATTTTGTAGCACCCTAACTTGGAGTTTCTTAAGGACAAACAATCTTGGGAAGGGAGGAATGTGATATCCCTTTCCCAATGATCACTCTAGGAGGAATTCATAGCCTATTTAATTCTTGTAGGCTATAATTGGTGCAAGGGGATTAATTAATTTAATTATTTTTATGTCACATGGACAAAAAGAAACACTTAAAGGTGATATTGAATAATTAAATTAAAAGGCGATATAAAGTGACTTTGTGGAAATATTAAAAGGAGACTAATAAAGTTACTTTATAATTAATTGTTAGAGAAGAAAATGGAAACGTGTATAAAAAGTGCAATTGGAGTTCATTCTCCTCATTTATGATCATTTTTTTCTCAAAATCGATTTGGAGAGCTCTTAAAGATTTTTGGCTCTGGGACTAAAACTCTTAATCGATTGGATTCGATGGTGAGACTAATCCACGCTAGCCAGTCAAGTTGGGGAGATCGTTCAAATATTTCATAAGGATTCATTGTTGACTATGGAAGGCACTTTGGTCGTCAAATCATGGGAGATTTTCAGAGTTTGTAGGTCCCTTTGTGGGGGCGCAAGAGGACGAGTTTCTTTGGGAGGGTGAAAGAAATAATTTGATCCATTCCCCATTATTTATTGTTGTCATTATTGTTGTTCAAGGGTCATTTTGATTGCTAGAATATTTGTGAAGTGGGTTCAATATGCCATTCCTCATATCTTCTTTTCTTCAAGGGATTATACCTTTATTTGTAAATTGTATGGAAGGTAGAAGGGGGTCGTACCATTCATTGCAATTGTTTTCTTCTTGAGCCATGTAAGTTATTTACAGTTTGTGGTATTTAGAAGGAATCCACCCACTACCATTATTTATATATTTTAGATCTCCTTGAACTGTGATAGTTATTTGCAGTTTGTGGGGTCTACAAGAGAGCCATATTGGTACATTAAATGTTGTCCAAGTATGGATGTTGTAGGTCAGAAAAAAGTAAATAAATCAGATTATAATTGTTGAGTTAATTCCTACTATTATAGATTGAATTTAGATGTTATGACTTGCATTAAATGTATTTTCTACTTTTTTTATTTAAGTTCAATAAAACTCCATTTGTGTGCCAAACTATGGTGGATCTATTGTGAAATTTTCTAGAAAGCGAAGATATGAAATTTAATAAACATAAAAACATATAAATAATCTTGGAAGGGGATTTTACAACTATTTTGGAGCTAATTCATAAACTCTTTTAAGAGTCAAGGTGTTTGGTTTACCAAGGTTTTCCTCTATATTTGATTCCTTGTTATGGATTCTTACACTACTTATTAAATGTCTCAGTCATCTAGTAAGAAGTTTAAATGTTGTTAAGTTGTATTTTTGTAACTGAATAAATTGTTTTTTTTCTCGGTAAATTCTTTATTAGTTATCCTTTAGATGAAATATATTTTGATAAAAATTTCAGCTTCTAGGTCATCCTAATTTTGCAGATCACCCTGTGTAAGATAGGGTAGCTGACTAGTCCTATTAACTAGTCTCAAACAAGTGTTCTAGGTAAAACAATAATATCTTCTTCAATGAGTATCCAAATTAAGTGTGACTAGTTGCATTGGATAGTGGACAGTCTATAGTATTTATGGTGTAAGTTTCAAAATCAAATATCATATATTTTTCTCTTGGCACGCTTTACAAGTACACTCTCCTGGAAGGGACAAAAATCAGCAAGGTCTAGGGAAGTTACCATAACTTCTACTTGGAACATCCCATTTTAATCAGACCTGTGGCATTAAAGAGAAGATTTATCACAGAACTACGTAACAAAAATTCAGACCTAGAATGGATGAAATTTTGGAGATACATCAGAAGAAATATTGTCTAGTAGAACCACCTCCAAATTAAGGTTTAAAAGTGATACTTTGCCAACATGCCACCAAAAAATGGAACTTCTACACCAAATAATCCTTCAGAGAGTCCTATTAGGACTCTTGATGAAGGTGAAGTAATGCGCAGGGACATAAATGATTTACAAAAGAAGGAAGTAACAAAAGATGAACTGCAAGGGGTGATGGATTCAACTAAATCTAAGTTGGAAGCTATAATGGATACTAATATGGATGATTTAAAAAGGGAGATCATGGAAGGATTGAAAAAATTTCTAATAGAGGGGCCACCTCAAAGTAAAAATGTATCCCATTAAATTCATGATGAGGACACAAGGAAGATGAATCAAGACTGGAGAAACTTCAATTTCGGTTGAAGACCAACCACTTTCCTAAGATTGATATGAGGAATTTTGATGGTAAGGATCCAATCACATGGATACTCCATATGGGGCAGTTATTTGATCTACATTGTGCCACACACAAAAAAGGTATGAATTGCATCTTTATATTTATAACCCAATTAATTTGTGTGGTATTGATGTCTTTGTTCTCACAAATCACTTGTTACTTGGACAATTTTCATGGAATAAATGATAGCACACTATGAGGATACAAGGATCAATACATTCTTTAGCCAATTGATAAATCTCAAGCAGAAGGGTTCAGTTGTGAAGCACATTGAGAACTTCCAAAGATTGAATATAAGGGTCACAAATATTCCAGATGAGCACCTAATTGTTGTATTCATAGAAACTTTAAAGAATAACATTCAACATGAGGTTCTCCTTTAGGAACCCAAATCATTGGAGAATGCATTCAAGGTGGTGAGAAATGTTGAAAGTAAAAATATGGCTATGACTACTAGAAGGACCACTCCTAACATCTATTGAGAGAATAATGTTCCTTCTTCTAAAACACCTCAACCTACAAGGTTGACACCTCAAAAATTGGAGGAAAGAAAAGAAAAAGGTTTATTCTTTAATTGTGACAACAAGTACAATAAGGGACATAAGTGTGGTGAGAAGAAATTATTCTACATATATTGTGAAGAGGAAAAAGAACAAGAACAAGAACAAGAACTGTCGCAAGATGAAAATGTAGAAGTTATTTCTTATGAAGAGTTGAATCCCACCATATCATGTAATGCATTGTATGGAATTAACACTCCTCAAACCCTCAAGATCGAAGGATATATAAAACATAAAAGGGTAATAGTCCTAATTGATTATGGTAGTACTCATAATTTCATTCACAATAAATTAGCCAAAGATCTCAATTGCTTTATATATCCAGCGCCATAGTTTCAAGTAATGATTGCAGATGAAGGAACTATCAATTGCTTAGGAAAATTACATAAGATCAATCTTACTATGGGGGGATATGTAATGAATAGTCCAATGATTTCTATACCCATGGGTGGTGTTGATGTCGTACTAGGATTCCAATGGTTACAATCATTGGGAATAGTGGATTTTAATTTTCAATAACTTTTCATGAAATTTTCATTGGAAGGAAAGGAAATTGAGTTAAGGGGTATCACAAGGAAACCCAGTAAGGTGATAAGATCTAATGGCGTGACAAAATTATTGAAAAAGGGGCATCAAGGTGTAATTGTACAACTATGCTCACTAGATTTTCAAACATCTAAGCCATCTATTCCCCTATATCTCCAAGGGATCATTGATAAGCATTCCAAAGTATTTGAAGATATTCCCAAAGGTCTTCCACCCACTCGCAATCATGATCATTCTATTCACCTAAATCCTAGGAGTGTTCCTCCTAACATCAAGCCTTACAGATACCCTTATGCCCATAAGAATGAAATTGAGCATATGGTTGAAGAAATGTAAGAGGCTAGAATTATTAGACTTAGCCAAAGTTATTACTTTGAACTGGTGGTAATGGTACTCAAGAAAGAGGGCTCATGGTGTATGTGACCATATTATAGAGACCTCAACAAGATCACTATTAAAGATAAGTTTCCCATTCCCGACATTGATGAATTATTAGATGAAATACATGGATTAATCTACTTCACAAAGTTATATCTTCATTCAGGGTATCATCATATTATAATGAAGGAAGAAAATATCCCCAAAACAACATCCCTAACTCATGAAGGCCATTATGAATTTTTGGTCATGCCTTTTGGCCTTACGAATGCACCTTCCACATTCCAAGGGTTGATGAATTCCATTTTCAATCCCTTCCTTCGAAAATGTGTGATAGTATTTTTTGATGATATACTAATCTATAGCAAGTCTTGGGAGGATCATGTTCAACATGTTGATAGGGTGCTGCAACTACTAAAGGAGAAACACCTATATGCCAAACCATCCAAATGTTTCTTTGGGGTAAAGGAGGTAGATTATTTGGGTCATATTGTATCTCATGAAGGTGTCAAGGTAGACCCTAGTAATATTAAGTCCATGATGGACTGACCGATTCCCAAAACATTGAAGAATATTAGAAGAATAGAAGCGTCTTTAACAACATTAACTAAGAAGGATGCATTTTAATGGAATCCATAGGAAACTCGATATTTTGAACAACTTAAAGAGGCAATTTGCAAAGCTCCTGTCTTGACCACACCAAACTTCACAAAAACCTTTATTGTGGAATGTGATGTCTCAATAAATGGAATTGGTGTTGTTATAATGCAAGAAGGAAGGCCCCTTTCTTTTGAAAGTTGACCACTCAAGGGAAAGGACTTACACAAACCCATTTGTGAGAAGGAAATTATGGAAATACTACATGCATTGAAGCAATGGAGCCCTTACCTAATAGGTAGGCACTTCAAGGTCAAAATAGATAATGATAGTCTTAAATACTTCTTGGAACAAATACTATCTTTAGAAGAAAAACAAAAATGGGTGACCAAGATGTTGGGTTATTATTTTAAAATCATCTACAAAAAAGGGAAGCAAAATGTTGTGGAAGATGCACTCTCAAGAAAGGATGAAGATGTTGAGGCCTTTCTCTGTGCTATCTTGATCATCCAACCTGATTGGATAATAGAAGCAAGGGATGAATGGAAGAATGATGAAAAAGTGTGGACTCT
>ML777144.1:1296338-1307563 GCA_009831015.1 Picea engelmannii
AGAAAAAATCCACTGCTCAAAGGGTAGCAGGTAACTCCCTGCTTAAGGAGAGGCTTCCAGTTCCTTTGGACCCAAGCTTCAGTGGTTTTTGCTGAGGGCCAAAGTCCCATAAACTGGCCTACCAGCCCTCTCTCAGAGAGAGCCAAGGCTATCTTAATCGCTTGTGTCTCCGGGAGGGCAATTTCTGGGATTTCATCTAGCTTTTTTATGAATTTTAGAACCAAAGAAGGGCCCTTGCGCTTACCCTCGCTGGAAATCAGCTTTCTGAATGCGTCCTCTATTGAACTCGGAGGGGGAGGGGCCGAATCCCCACCCCCTGGGGCGGCCATGGCTGGCTCTGGCTGCAAAAATGGACCCTAGACGCTCTCCTCGAACCCTAACGCGCTTCTAGTATATATGTTAATATGTGTTATTTGTTTAGTTTTATTATTGTTTTTTATTGTTACATATGTCTAAATTATATTTGGTGAAAAATATGTTTACAATATATTTTGTGGGAAAGAGTATGTTGGAAGATGAGACTTAACTCTTTTGGTATGTATATAAATTTTGCTTTAATCACAATTTTTGAATTCTGTTTTATTTCGCATGTTTGAATTGTAAATTTTTAATTTTTAATTTTTGAATTCTGTTTTTTTTGYAGGTTTGAATTATGAAGTGATTTATCTTAAAGCGATAGCTTAGAGACCAAAATTTTGGAGTTGAATGTCTTAGTTCCATTTTATTATCCTAAAATGGATGTGGAACCTATGTATTTTACAATATAACTATTCAAACTTTGATTATATATATATATATATATATATATATATATATATATATATATATATATATATATATATATATATATATATATATATATATATAATTTTGGAATTCAAAAAATCAATTTATTGTCTCATATTTTATTTCTCAAAGTTGATGGAAAAAAATGGCAAAGTTGTTAGTTATGAATTAATGTTTTGTATATTCTCTTTTTTACAATGCATTAAATTAAACATCAAACTCTTAAATACTTTTCTATTATGTATTAATTTAAATTTAAATGCTTCATTTTATGTTCATTGTGGACTGTTAAAAAATACAAGATAAAATTCAACATATTTCATTGTGGATTGATAAAATTCAACATAAAGCTGAACTCTTGGACCTATCCTACTATGTATTAATTTAAATGTTTTTTTTTTTATGTTCACTGTGGACTGTTCAAAAACATAGATAAAATATGGTTGAAAATAGTCATAAAATGATATAAAATGTTTTATACATACCTTTTTTATAAATAAATAAGATTTTCAACCATTTTTTATCTTTTTTTTTCAACCTTATATAAATAAGGGTATGTATAAAAAATTGTTATGAAGGGTATGCATAAAAAACTCCACTCATTTTGTAGGATAGAATGATATGGAATTTATTTATAGTTTTGTAAGTAGCATCAATTCTAAAATATAAGTTTAATTGGAAGATTATTTAAATAAAAGAAATATTTATGATAAGAAAATAGATTGAACTAATTTCTTGACAATAAATTATGATAAAAGATAGATTAATTAAAATAAATATTAATAATATGAGAAAATATGATTCTATTGACATATCATCTAATAATTTTGGTAGAATATATATATATATATATATATATATCTAGTTACTAATGACTCTGTTGGTTACATAGAAGCACTTAACTAATAAAAAAAATTAAAGGAAAGATAGGCATATGAGATCTACTAAATAAATGAAAATAAAAAATTAGAGTGTGAAATAATACAAGAATGTGTTGTTATTTATCTATTTAAGAATATGCACATCTAATAATACAAGAATGTGTTGTTGTTTATATATTTAAGAATATACAAATCCAATAGATGGACAAGAAAAAAATGAATTGTCAAACATACAAGATTGTATCATTGCATATCTATTTAAGAATATATGATAGTAGACAACACTTTAAACCATGCAAAACCTATTTGAGAATATTGTAGTAGAAAACACTTTAAACCATGCAAATTCTATGTTGGTATGAACTCCACTAAAAGGAAGAAATTCTCATGATCTACCAATTTCCTTTCAGAAAACTTGTGTTTGATTTTGGAAGAAGGTAACCAATGTGGGATTCAAATAAGGAGGAATGAATTCAAACATTGTGTTTTAGACATGCCAAGGAACAACACATACCCCTTGTACAGCGCAGATAACATGTATGAAAGTGAATTATATTAGTAAAATTATTTGCACGCTATGGTTTAGTATTATTCACATAAACCCACATTTTTGTAAGGGTTAGTGATTCACTCAAGACTTTAGGCAAGGTTGTATTAATTTCCTTAAATTTGTTAGAGAAGATCTATTAATTATAATATGCAGTTTAATTTTAATGATTAACACTTCTAAATAAGTTTAAATGAAAATCAACTTAATTATTAAAATGAAGATTTTAAATAATTTCAAATTTTAAATGAAAATTAAATTAATCATTAGAATGGAGATATTGGTATATATATGATAATGGCTCAACTGACACTGTCAGCATAAGATGTGGGATCATTGACACGTTCTTCCTTCATCGTTGACTGCTCCTGTAGACTTTTTGTCTCCCGCCTTTGTCTCTGCTTTTGTTTTTTCTAGAAGTTTCATTTGGGCACCATACAGCCAGGTCCATCCATTTGGGAACATGGGAGACCCATGGGACCACCCAGAAATACTGGCCTCGATAGACGACCTCTTCTCTATCCATTTTCGGAATAAAAAGTCGGGTGCGCCTACAGGCTTGAGCCCTGGTCCCACCACTCCTGCTCCTGCTGCACAGCCAAACACACAGCCTGTGCCTCCTGTTACTTTTGAGACTTCACAGAATACCATTAGAGGCATGCACTTTGGTGCACCGACGAGCTCTCTAGAAGATCCTCCAGTCCTTATAGACATCTCTAAGACTAATACTGTCAGGACTGAACTTTCAGAATCACTGAAGCAAAACTGGGATGGGATCCATCAGCTGGGGGGCAGACTTGAGGTGAGACATCCTCAGCCAAGACCTACCTATCATAAACAAGGCTTACATAAATGCCAACATAGAGTCTGGAAGCCCAAATAAAAGCACCCCAAACTTATTCTTGGCATGGATGTAGGTCTTACAGAAGCTTGCAACCTGGCCCTGTGTGCCTTGGTTGGCAGGATTGCATATAAAGGAAAATGTAAGCAGAGTGTGGACGCTTGGATTACAAAACACTGGAAGCTGATCCTTGGATATATTCCCAAGATTCATTTGCTGCAACAAGGCTGGCTTGGATTTATCTTCAGGAGTTCAGAGGACTCGACACTTATTCTGGACAACTTCTGGCCTATTGATGGAGGAAGCCTTATGCTAAAAAGATGGAGACTCGGTTTCAATCCCTCTACGGAGTTCTTCTCCCACAGACATGTCTGGGTCCTTCTTCCTGGACTCCCTCTCCAGCTCTAGAACCAACAAGTGCTCAAACTTATCAGAGCCTCCCTAGGTTGTTTTTTAAGTGTGGATCAAAACTCTCTTGATGCATCAGACAGAAGGATGGCGAGGATATACGTGGAAATAGACATCCAGGTAGGACTTCCAAATATCTTAGAAATCGACTGGCGTAATCAACTGATCACTCAACGCCTGGACTATCTGGGCATCCCTTTCCGATGCTCTCTCTGCCGCAGAACCGGACACTTGAGAATGGATTGCCACAAGTTCCCCCCACCTGACATTGTTTTGGATCCGACAGAGGAGACAAATTTTGATGGTTACATCACTTCACCCAACCGATTCGCGGAGGAGGAGGCTCCTATCCCTCGGGAGACAAATTCTTTTGATGATTCCTTAGTTGGTAAGATTCATCATCTGTGCCCCTCTTTATATAATACTCTATCTTCCTGGGACAGACTTTACATTACTGAGCAAGGAAACAATATTTTTTGTACTGAAGCCTTGGCCGCTACTCCGGATCTGCCTAACCATTCACCCATTCTCCCCCTAACCGAGCCTATCCCTACTGACAGCCCCACCATACCTCGTCCAACACCTACAACCCATCTATCTTCATCTGATCCTCCTACTGGGGCTTCAACATCCCATCCTACAATAGTCTTAGCTGATACTCCACAGCCTTACTCTTTACCCGGTTACAATGAATCGACCCAATCAGAACTTTAGTTAGAATCTTTGTTCCCGACAGCTTCATCTTCCCACTCTCTTCCATATGATTCGATACCCCTCCCTACCTATCAAGGAAATTTTGTTTTTCAACCGACCCTTCCATCTTCGGATCACCCTTCTTCATCAAACTTGCCTATACCTCCAGGGCCGAATCCCCATTGGTCAAGAGGTATTGGTCTCGAAATTTCACCACTGAAAACCCGCAGTGCGCGTAAGAAATCTCAGACTGGACTGAAGGCTTCGGGCAACACAGTTATTGTTACAAATCAAGGGGTGCTTAGAGGATTAAAATCCCTGGCTAGAGGTAATACATGATTCTTCTTTCCCTCAACATAAGAGGGGTTGGAGGACCCCTGAAACTAGCCTCCATGCGAAGACTTCTGGAGAAGACTCTGTCGTCTATTATTTTTCTACAAGAAACACTAGTTAATGCTTCTGTAGCTAGGGAGTTCATGCTTCGACTCTGGCCTAACTAGATGATCTATGCGGCAAGTTCTGTGGGCACCTCGGGAGGACTCCTGGCCTCGTGGGACCCTTCTCTTTTTTATTTTAAACCGATGCTCAGCCCGGGAGGGATATTACTGACAGGAAGATGTTTTGAACTAAATTCATCCTTCAATTTCCTAAATGTCCACGGCCCATGTGCTGACCGCAAAGCCTTCTGGGAGCGACTGGATGATCTCGAACTATTGGCAGCAAACAACCTCATCATTGTTGGAGACCTCAACTTAACCACCAGTCCACTGGATATCTGGGGTGAAAAAGCAATCAGAGATCCACTCATGATTTATTTCAATCATATTTTTTACAAAAACAGGTTGATTGATCTGAAACTGGCCGAGCTTTTACCCACCTGGAGAAATGGAAGACAAGGAGCGGCTAGTATAACAAAGCATCTCGACCGATTTCTAATTCGAGAAGAGGTTCTTTCTCCATCTCGCAGCTACCGTGTGTGGGTAAACCTCCCTTTTCTATCGGATCATGCCGCCATTTGTTTACAGATTGGCTTGGGTCGTTTTGGGGCTGGACAACCTTTTAAATTCAATCCACATTGGTTGAAGGAGGACTCCTTCAATAGTCTGGTCAGATCGACGTGGGCGGGTAATTCTCGTTCACTGCAGGGAGATCCCCAAGGAAATTTGGTTATCAAACTCACCAACTTAAAGCTACAAACATCTTTTTGGTTAAAAGAGAAGAAAAAAACAGAACAGGCTGCCATCAACAGGATTGAAAAGGAGCTGGATGACCTTCTCCATCTTCAGATCTACGACATTTCCAACACAGATATTCACAACAAAATTCATGAGCTAGAGAAAGCCCATTTATCTTTCCTATGGGAAGATGAGGAAAGATGGAGATTAAAGAGAAAAATGCTCTGGCTTGCTGGAGGGGATAAGAATACCCGGTTTTTTCACCGTTTTTCCAGTGCCCGTCGTGCTAAAAAGAAGATTTGGGATATTGAAGAGGAGGATGGTACAACACATCATACACAGGAGGACATCAAATCTGTCGTTGTCAACCATTTTAAAGAATTTTTTCAGGTTACCTCAGCTCCTAATCTTACAACACAGGTTGAGTTAGCAAATCGATTTCCAAAAATGGTGACAAATGAGGAGGCTCTAGCCTTAGAATCCCCATGTACAAAGGAGGAATTATTTGTTGTTCTCAAGGGTTTCAAAAAAGAAAAAAGTCCTGGACCCGACGGGTGGTCGGTCGAATTATATCTCCATTTTTTCGATATAATGGGTCAGGATCTTCTGGACATTGTGGAGGATGCTAGAACTAGAGGCGTGATCAATCCTCAGCTAAATAGTACCTTTGTAGTCTTGATTCCTAAATCTAATCTTCCTAGACATTTCAAAGAATTTCGTCCCATTTCACTCTGCAATCTTTGTTATAAAATAATTTCTAAGATCATAACCAATAGAATCCGTCCTATACTCTCCAGGGCACTCTCTGAGGAGCAGCTCGACTTCCTAAAAGGAAGACAAATCCTTGATGCTGTTGGTGTCACCCAGGAATGCATTCACAGTTTAAAGTCGAGGAATCAACAAGCCATCCTACTCAAGCTGGATCTCAAACAGGATTTTGACTGCGTCAATTGGAACTTTCTGCACCTCGTTCTTCTTCAGTGTGGCTTTGGGCTAGTTTTTACCAAGTGGATTTTAGGGTGCATATCCTCGGCAACCCTTGTTGTCCTGATTAATGGGGAAGCCACAAAAACGTTCTGTTGTGAGAGAGGGCTCCGTCAAGGTTTCCCTCTATCACCACTCCTTTTTATTTTGATTCTTGAAGGGCTTAGTATCCTGCTCAAAAACAGACAAGCGGAGGAGGGCCTTCTTTTTGGAGTCAAAATCTCGGGGCTGACTCATATTCTACATATCCTCTTTGCTGACGATGTGATAATTTTGACATCGGCCAGCCTTGCAGAATGGACCATCATACACTCCTTCCTAAGTACCTTCTGCGCTGCCACTGGTTTGGAGATAATCTTCTTAAATCTGTCTTCCTAACACACAATGCACAAGAGCCATTTTTAACAGAGTTAAAAGAGTTGTTCGGTTTTGTGACTGCTGAGCTAAAGGAGGGGTTTTCCTACCTTGGATTTTACATCAAATCCTCTAGGTATTCTAGCATATATTGGCTCTGGCTTATAGATAAATTTGAAAGAAGAATTATTCTTTGGTGTAACAAGCTGCTCTCCTTGGGAGGAAGATTTATACTCATTAAAGCTGTTTTAGAAAGCCTCCCGGTCTATTGGATGGCGTTGGCGCACATCCTGGACACAGTTCTAAAAACCCTTCGACAACTCATTTTCTCCTTCCTTTGGTCTGGCAGGAAGAAATTTTCTGGTTACCATCTCTGCAAATGGGAGGTTATTTCAAAACCAAAGATGATGGGCGGTTGGGGTCTCCGGAATCTACCCATATTCTACAGGGCGCTCTCAGCCAACACTCTCTGGCGAATTCTTATGAAGCCAGGTCTCTGGAGGAAGGTAATCAAGGCTAAGTACTTCCCTCTCTTACCAGTTCATTTGTGGATCAGATCAACGTCGGAGAGACCCACCAGTGGCTCTCAAAACTGGAAACACCTTTTAAAGTCTCTTCCCATCATCCTTCATTGTCTCTCGTGGAAACCCGAGAATGGTTTTTTGATTGAAATAGGCAGGGACAGTATACTGGGAATGGGCGGACACGCCATGCTTTCCCTGCAGCTGCTGGCGCACTTACATAATAAAAGAATTTTTTTCCTACATCAGATTTCATCGACTAGTGGGGGTCACTTGGGCAACTCTTGGCACAACAACGTGGATTTAGCATTGGATGCGGTTCTATCTGTTCAGTGGGATCAATACACTCGCCGGTTAACAGAATCTGGCATCTGTTTACAGGACCGGCCAGATACTTTCTTGTGGACGGGAGGGGATAGTTCTGGAAACCTCACGGCAAAAAATGTCTACCGTGCTTTAGCTATAAAGTGCTGGGCCAACACAACTGAATGATGGCACCTTAAGATTTGGAGAGGCGACTATCCACTCAAACTAAAATTATTTTCTTGGCTTCTGTTTGAAAACAAGTTGTTGTTGTGGTCAAATCTACAGTCCCAGGGTTGGGAGGGACCTGGTCGATGCATCCTGTGCAAAACACACTCTAAATCTATCGCCCATGTCTTTATAGAGTGCTCATTCATCAGATCGGTGTGGCATCTCATTTCGCCAGCTCTTTCTCTCTCGACAACTTGGGCTGGTCCCAGCGTTCCATTTTGTTTCAAAAATTGGATAAAGGAAAGATTGAACCCAGCGCTGCTGCCTATTTCTCTCTGCTGGCAGGTATGGAACACAAGAAACGTTGCCTTATTCGATGATAAGACTCCATCAGTTCACAGAGTTGCTAATTTTATCATTGCTGAGATGATTTCGAACATAAATCAGACATGAATTACACCTCTCAACAGATCTATTTTTAAAGTTCCACTTGATAGGATTGTGGCCTGGTTTGACGAAGCAGCACAACAAAGCGGCTCTCTCTGTGGGGCGGGAGGGAAAATTGTATTAAACTCACACACATGTTTCCGATGGACTCTAAATTGTGGGACTGGTACCAATATGAAGGCTGAACTTTTAGGAGCGTGGGCATCTCTTATCCTGGCTAGTCGACTTCATATCAAAGAGCTTTTACTTCTTGGCGACTCCAAAATTATCATTGATTGGTTGAACGGGCATGCAGACTTTCAGGTGGCGGACCTTGAAAGCTGGAAGGAGAGAACTCGTGCTGCAACAAAACTGATTAATAAACTCACCATCTCTCACATATTCAGAGAATAAAATAATGAGGCGGATATGCTTTCTAAAAAAGATATGTACTTGCCTTCGGGACACATACGCTATTCAAGGTGGGAAGAAGGCAATGAAGGACCTTTCACAATGATCAATCTTTGATCGATCAACCTGTTTTGAGTGCTGGCCTTCCATGGGACATGCATTGGTCTTGACTGACTTGATACACCATTATCTTGTTTGGACAGCTTGATTTACATGCTTAGATCATGTTTTTCTCGTGTTTTTCTTGTATGGACAGTTTTCTTTCTCCGCATATTTTTCCATGTACAATCTTATATCCTTCTGAATATAAAGCGTATTTTTTTCGTTGAAAAAAAAACAAGTGGAAGAGATGTTTAAGTTGTTTTTATTTTTTAGAATATTAATTTAAAAAATGAAAAAAAAATTACCACTTAAAGAAGTCAATGTTCTCAAATCTAGGATAAAAGAGATGTTCAACTCTTATTTGATTGGTGCAATAGTAGTAAAAATAAAATTCTCAATATAGAAGAGATATCCAACTTAATTATAGGTAATGTTTATACAATAAAATATTGAAATAGAAAAGATGTTCAACTCTTTTTTGGTTTGTGTAATAATGATAAAATAAAATGCTCAAATTGATGTGACAATAAAATAAAACCTTAAAATGGAAGAGATGATCAACTCTTCTTTAATTTTATCATAGTCATTAAAAAAATGCTCAAAGCTAGAAGAGCTATTCACCTCAAAGTTCATATACCCTTAATAAAATAAAATCTCAAAATGAAAGAGATGTTTTTAACTCTTCTTTAATTTTGAGAACAATAATTACAAAATATATATTCAAAATAAAGAGATGGTCAATTCAACTTTAATTTATATAATGCTCGTAAAATAAAATAAAAATCGGAATGAGTTAAATTTTGAAACAATATATTATTACAATAGAAAACATAAAATATGTTTAACTTTTTTTAAAATTAAGGCAATATTATTAAAATAAAATGGAAAAAAATACTATTGAAAAAACATAGGTGTTCAATGGAAATGGTGTTTAATAATTTTTTAGTTTAAAATAAAATGCTCACAATACAAAAGGTATAAAACTCAATTTTAAAATAAAATGATGTTTATTTTTTAGTTTAAAATAAAATGCCCACAATACAAAAGGTATACAACTCAATTTTAAAATAAAATGGTGTTTAACAATTTTTTAATTTAAAATAAAATGCTCACAATACAAAAGGTATACAATTCAATTTAGTTTAAAATAAAATGTTCACAATTCTCCAAACAACTTTTTTTAACTGGATGAACCATGAAATTAAACTAAACTGTCAATGATCTAGAATCCTAGATATTCATAAATACATGTACTTTCAATGAAAAATAAAAAATTCTGGAAAGTACATGTGTCACTTGTTTAAAAAAATCGTAATGGTATTCCATCTTCAATTATTCGTTCATGATCGGCTTTGAACATTTTCCATTTTCTAACTTTTTTTTATTATTATTGAACTTCTATTAACTTTATGCGCGTTGCACGTACCAAATGACTATATTGACAACTTGTGGCATCTGACTGGTAGTCTTGAAAGTGAACATGACTATCGGTTTGATGGGTTTCTTGAAAAAAATATCATTTAAATACAATGGATCCTTTTTCATATATAAAACCGTTACCATCAAAATCTTCTAATAGCCTCATCTTTTGTTCTATGCATCACATGAAATAATATTTCACGTTTTCAATGTTGTCTACAGGTGCAACCATGGCAAAGACATCTCCTACAAATAATTGGATATATTAGATAGCAAATAGTTCGTGTTAGATTATCACACAAGTACATCTACAAGTTATTTGAAAAAATTTAAACATAAAAATTACCTTCTCTAATAAGATCAGAAAATCTATCACCATCAACTGACACTATAGTTTCATTTGATTCCATCTCCTTTGAGCTTGCAAGTGGCACTTTCCCTTTTACATTAAGTTCAGTATGTCTCCAAGCTTTAACATATTCTACATTTTTGTTTTCAAAAATATCTATGGATTCTGTGTCCTCTATGCAAACTGAACAAAAACAAGACTCATTTCTTCTATCAAATGAAAACACATTTTCATAATGTTTTGTTTTAATTGAATGTATTTTTCGTGTTCCATGTATTGTACTGGCATCATATGGAATTGATCTATTTACATCTTGGATTCCAACATACCAAAAAAACCTGCACAAGACAAGAACTTGTTAACTTGAAATCTCTCAAGAAAATGATTGAAGATTGAATATAAATTTCAACACGTTCAAATAAAAATATCATGTGTACATGTGTAACACATGTATATATAAACACACCTGCACGCTTCCATTGACGAATTATATTCATGGCTTAGCGCCATTTTTCACCATTCAACAACTTGTTCGGGGGATTCAAATCGATCGGCATGAGGGTTCATCTGATACCTTTGAAGTGCTCATTTTACACATGCCCCTGCACCGTCGTGCTCTCCTTTTCCATGATCAGTCTCAAAAAAATAAAAACAAAGTGTAATGTTTGATTTTTTATGAAGACGACATAACCAATAGAATGATCGTGAAGATTTGAACTGACCCACACACCCATCTAACCATATACAATGCCGATCAAATCTGATTTCGCGTTCTATCAATGCATCATAAAATTTATCAAAACAATGTTGTATATAATGTGTGTCGTGTGCTCGATCATCACTTATATAAAAGT
>ML777144.1:1315212-1328430 GCA_009831015.1 Picea engelmannii
GAACGACACTCGGAGCAGGAAAAAAGGCAACGGTACGCTCTTTGATTTGTAGAGTAGAATGCATTAGGGTGTATGATTAGATCTGCATGTGTAATGGTAATATAGATGGGTGAATATTTAACTTCAATCGGTGCTGGTTATCATTGGACTGAATGGTTTTTCTTTATTTGCTTACTCCAGAAAATTGTTGTGTTTTTAACATTGCTGCAAAATTTTACTGTGTCAATTTGAGTAACCTCTAGCCTTGTAATTATCATTTCGTTTCTATCCCTTGAACGACGAAACTCACTGTGTATAGTCACACTGGAAAACTTGTTTCTGGCACACTCCTTTGTAATTTGTTACCCGATAAAACCCCTTTCTGGCATTTTCATTTTTGGTAATTGGTTACTGTGAATTGGTTCAAGAATTTGAATTTTCGGTGTTCTTACCTCTGCGTCTCCATCCCAAATTTGCAACTCTGCCCTTGTTTTGTATACTTCAAACTTGTTTTAGCACTTGACCCCTGGCGAATCCACCCTTGATCGTTTTAACTACCAAATTGTACCACCGTATTTTAAATTGTCCCAGGGTCATTCATCCTTACCGATTGACCTAATAATCCATGGCTAGATTCGACGAGTAGTTTTCCCAGAAGACTTATTCACAACGAATTATATTCGAGTCAAATTTACACTATTGAAGCGTCATGTCTAGCGATATTCTTACCAGTATAGCTTTGTATTTATCTAGCGTAGGGGCAATTTAAGCCCGTTAGGAGACACGCGCTTGAGCTTTAGGCACGACAACTTCTTATTGATTTCTAGTTGTCTCTTTAAAGGTGTTGACAGTCCACCCTTGACCACATCCTCCTCTAACTGTGTCGGACCAGATTTCTTTTACAACGAGTCCCTTCTTAAATCTGTTGTGTAGCTTTTCGTTGAGATTTAAGGGAATCAATTTTACAGCGAGGATATCATTGTCGTATCCTAATCATCCGCCACTGTCCGTCGGGGTACTTTCGTTGTACATTGGTTGGTGGACTGTGCTTAAACTCATATTGCCTAGACGTTTAATCTGTGATGAGTGGAGATTTATTCCTTCATTGATGGATACGCTGGTATCCATAGTAGAGCTAGGTGAGTCCCAGGATTTCCGTTCTCTGTTGACGGATTTCCTTTTTCAGTTCAGAAGAGTTACACAAAGACCCCTATCCACTCCCTGTTTCTAAGTATTTTAGATGGTTATGGAGATCTGGATGAATGCAGGTCCCGATCCCTCCGAATTTGTGAGCCTTTTCATAGGCATCCGATTAAAGTTCGTTTTTCAATCTCTTTCATTCTTTTTCCAATTAAAACTCCTTGCACCTTATGGATCCGACTTGATTATTGCCCAATTATCATTTTTAGCGCTGATTTACTATTCACTGGCTCCTTTTTACCTCAGTTGATAGAGTTGAGAGATTATTCAATTTTGCACCTTAATTGACTGCTTGATTTTGTTTTTCGGTCATACTTTCCAATAATTTAATTTTGCCTCTTAAATTGCCTTACTATTTTTTATGCCATGTCCTTACCTTACCTTATCGCCCGGCTTTTAATCTCAAAGGCCTTGTCTTTTGCTTTTCATTCTTATATGGTAGCATTCTGGTTAAGAAGGCAGTATTGATTGACAGGAGAATTCTTTGTTACAACGTGTCTGGTAAGAACTTTTATGTCAGGCCTTATCGCATTTTACGGTAGCAGATTTTATGGCACCTTTCATGGGCGCAATTTTCGTGATAACAGTTTTATGGAAATCTTGGTTTAATCATTATGTAACCAACAATGAAATTTGTGCAACACCTTTCCAGATTTATGATGAGGAGGAGAGTTATGGTGGTTATACTTATTCCTATCCTCACAAGATTTAATCGTTGAAACCGGATGCCTTACTTACACCAATCCCCTCTACCACCAAGAATAGAAATGACACGTTCATAATTCTCGTTATGAATAGATTGGTTCCAGAATTTGGGTTATGTTTAGTTGGGTATTAGCGACCCTCACCTATACCTTGCATTTTATAAAAAAAAATCCTTCATAGCTAATTTATCATAACTTGAGTAAAAAGAAGGATTATTAAATGTTTTGGATATGGTATGAAATGCAATGTCCTATTGACTTAGTACCATTGCTTAAATTCTAACCTGCCTCATCCTCCTTATGTAATGTTGGGCACACACATCATTCTTTCTAGATAAGAATAAATAAAATTTGCCAGTTTATAATGGAGGGCTAGTTATAACTTGACAGACTAGTTAAATTTTAAATGATGATTAATCATGTTTTTAGTTATTAATCCGGTCAATATTTAGACCTATTTAGTAATTTCTTTAAATGTTGATCTAGATGGTACTCCGATGTCGCTTACAATTTAGAACTGTGCAATGAATTATTTTAAGGCTAATTTAGAAGGTATCTTAATGATATTCGACAATTAGACATATTGGGCATGTAAATGATGATTATTATTGCAAATAATGTTCTGTTGATAAAGGTATAAATGTTTTTATTGTTAAATTGTTAAAATTGATTGGTTATATGATTAAACTATGATTTAAAAGTTGCCAGAAGTAGTTGTAGGTCATGGAAGTTAGGATGTTGACCTTGACAAACTAGCCTTTAATATAGAGAGAGATATTGTCTTAGATATTGTTATTCTTTACTGGAAGATGTAAATGTGTGTCTTAGATATTTATGTTGATATCGCAGTTGCATGCATCATGATTTTTCATCAGGTGGCGGCGTAGAGTATAATGTCTTGTTACCCTTGTACACACGCACACAAAATAAAAAATAAAAAATTTCACTTGCTATAAGAGGTCGTCGGTGTAACGAGGAGGTTCGTTACATATGGTATCAGAGTGAGGTTCAATCCATGACTTGGGATCGCTATGGATTTCGTTGTTATGATTTGATTATACTATTGCTAATCGAGTTGATTGTGTGCGTGCAGGTAATCATGGTTAGAGGACGCCGCAGAGGAAAACGACGGGGTGCTAGGGGAGGAGGTGCGACGCCTCTAGTAGCATCCACGCCTGAGGGGTCTAACCCCCAGGGAGACGAGCAGGTTCTCGGACAGGAGAAAATAGTATTTGGTGATGTAGTCGGGATGATGAGATCTTTTCATCACATGTCCGAGGCACTGATCAGCCGTTTGGACAGAGATGAGACCAGAGCGTCGGCGCCCACTAAGGTTCTGCTGCGCGCACTGGCCGTTACTAGTAGCATTCACCGTGAACTCGAGAAGCTCAAATTTCACGAGTTCTTTGGTGCCCCGGACTGCGCAGCCATCGAGGCATGGTTGGAGAACATGGCGATGTGCTTCGCACTTCGCGATTATACCTCCAACATGAAGGTCCGCATGGCGGTATTTCAACTGAAGGGAAGCACTCTTCTATGGTGGAAGACGCTCCTACCACAACTGAACATGGTTGTCGAAGACGTGTCATGGGAACTATTCAAGGAACGGTTCCGAGAGAGGTACCTTTCATAGGAATTCATTGAGCGTCATCTCAATGAGTTCAACACCCTACGACAGGGAGGTTGTACGGTGCTCGAGTATGAGGCACATTTTATGGAGCTAATCTGGTATGCTCCACACCTTAACATTGAGAAACTTAAGGTCAACAGGTTTGTATTCGGCCTTAACGGTAGCCTGCGTGCAAAGGTTAGGATTTTGATGCCTCAAACTTTGCACGATGCCGTCCAAAAGGCCCTCATAGCTGAGGAGGAGCTTATCAATGGGGGTCAGACCAGGACTCCAACGAGACCAACAGGGTAGGTCCCATCTAGAACATAGTAGCACTAGACACCAGCGAGACATACGCCAGGATATCGTGGCTTCCAGAAGGGATCCACTTTCACTACACCCCGACGACCGCCGCCTCAGCAGCGGACCCCTTATCAGGGACCACAACATCAGCAGCATCATCGCTCGTAGCAGCAGCAGTTTAGGCCTGTTCAACAGAACAGACCAGGGTACTAGGTCGGTGGGTCGTCATCTTCTACTTCAGGTACTAGGACTACTGGGCCGAATAAGGGGTGTTGGACGTGTGGGGAGCCACACTACCAGTGTGATTGTCCTGTGGAGAGGACCCGAGTGTCCGGATCAGCCGGACCCACTACCGTGGGAGATATGGGCAAGGCCCATCGGATTCATGTAGCGGTGAATAACTGCCAGGCAGAGCACCAGTCAACTGTGCTCGAGACGACAGGTACTGTCATTGACCAGACCCTTAGTATTTTTATAGATCCCGGTGCTACCGAGAGTTTCATTTCTGGTGCAGCACTAAAAAGGATTAAGGTAAAGGCAGTCGAATAGGATGAGTTTAGCTTCGTGGAGATGGCATCGGGAGCCAAACAAAAGGTTGGAGGAAAGGTTACGGGCTGTGCCCTTAACCTGGGAGATTTTGGCACGAGGGCCAACTTGTATGTCACGATCTTAGGATCTTATGATTTCGTAATTGGTATGGATTGGTTGGAATCGCATGAGGCGATACTCAACTATAAGACGAAACAGTTGAGCTTGATCGATGACGAGGGACAGAGACATGTGATTGTAGGATGGAACGAGGGAGTTTCCTTGAGGTTGGTCTCTTCCTTACAATTATGGAAGAGTATGCGCAAGGGGTCCAAGCTCTATGTGATCCTTGCGCTAAACAAGAAGGGAGTAGCGGAAGTTCTAGAACACCTTCCGGTGGTGAGAGAGTTTGCGGACGTGTTTCCGAAGGAGTTACCTGGGATGCCGCCGGAGAGGGAATTGGAGTTTACCATAGACCTAAAACCAGGGACTGAACCGATAGAAAGAACGCCTTATCGGATGTCAACTCCGGAGCTACAAGAGTTGAAAGTGAAACTGAAGGAGTTGTTGGACATGGGACTGATACGTCCTAGCGTTTCCCCGTGAGGTGCACCTATTATTTTCATACAAAAGAAGGACGGATCATGGAGGCTTTGCATTGACTACCGTCAACTGAACAAGGCCACGATCAAGAATCAGTATCCCTTGCCGAGAATTGATGATCTGTTCGATCAAATGAAGGGTGCGACGGTGTTCTCCAAGATCGATTTACGATTGGGGTATCACCAGTTGCGGATAAAGGAGGATGACGTCCCTAAGACTGCCTTTAAGATGAGATTTGGACATTACGAGTTTACTGTTTTACCGTTTGGACTGACAAACGCCCCAGGAGTATTTATGAGTTTGATGAACGGAGTGTTTCACGAGTACTTGGACAAGTTCGTCCAAGTGTTCATTAACAATATTTTTATTTACTCTTGTATGACGGAGGAGCATGAAGAGCACTTGCGCTTGGTACTACAGTGTCTGTGAGAGCACAAATTGTATGGGAAATTGTCCAAATGCTCTTTTTATCAATCGAAGATTCACTACTTAGGGCATGTCATCTCCAGCGAAGGTATCGTCATGGATCTAGCCAAGGTCAAGGCTATTATGGAATGGCCTGCGCCGACGAATGTCACAGAAGTGCGTAGCTTTATGGGTTTAGCAGGATATTATCGATAGTTTGTCAAGGGATTTTCGAAGATAGCAAATCCGATCACGAAATTGCAGAAGAAAAACAAGAAGTTTGTTTGGACCGAGAAATGCGCGGAAGCATTTCGGAGGCTTAAGGAGTTGTTGACGACAACGCCGATACTAAAGGTCCCTGACATGGACGCGGACTTCTGGGTATGCATAGATGCATCCAAGGAAGGTTTAGGTGGAGTCTTGATGCAAGACGGACGAGTGATTGCTTACAGTTCAAGGAAACTGAGAAGGCATGAGGAGAACTACGTGACGCACGATTTGGAGTTATTAGCCATCGTATATGCCTTGAAGGTTTGGAGACACTACCTTGTTGGACGAAAATTTGAACTAAAGATTGATCATTTTGGACTACAACACATTTTTACGCAAAGCAACTTGAACGCGTGACAACGACGTTGGTTAGAATTGCTTAGCGAGTACGACTTTGAGATCACTTACATAAAGGGAACAGTGAACCGAGTGGCGAATGCTTTGAGTCGAAGACCATGCATCTTTTCGGTGTTGCCTCTTCAGACGAATCTACGTGAAAAGATTCTAACTTTATAGCGTGACAATGAATGGTACGAAGAGGTCGAGGGTTTTATCGGACAAAACAAAATGATGGTAGCACGATATGAGGGATTTTCATTTGATAGAAATGGGTTATTGAGGTTTAAAAGTTGGATTTATGTACCGCCAAATGACGAGTTAAGGATGTTGATCCTGAGCGAGGCTCATAGAGCAGTTTACATGGATCACCCGGGAGTCACAAAGATGAGAGCAGACCTTAAACCCTTATTCTTTTGGAAGGGAATGAAGGCTAACATAGTCAACTATGTGGCTAGATGTCTGGAGTGCCAGCAGGTAAAGGCTAAACATAGACACCCAACAGGACTACTACAACCACATGTTATTCCAGAATTGAAATGGGAAGTTATTTCGATGGGTTTTATATTTGGACTGCCACTGACGACAAGGAGACATGAATCGATTTTCGTAGTAGTAGACACTCTTACGAAGAGTGCTCACTTTATTCCTATGCGTATGACGTATCAGGCACTTGACATAGCTAGAGTTTTCATCAGTGAGCTTGTGAGGCTGCATGGCATGCCTAAGAGGATTATATCCGATCGAGGATCGGTGTTTATTGGACGATTTTGGACGAGTTTCCAAGAGGCCTTGGGAACCCAATTTAACTTTAGTACTGCGTATCACCCGGAGACTGACAGACAGACATAATGAACGAACCAAACCTTGGAGGACATGTTGCGCATGTACGTGATGGACCAACAAAAGCGTTGGGAAGAATTCTTGCCACTAGTAGAGTTCTCTTACAACAACTGTAACCAGAGCACCATTAAGATGGCGCCTTTCGAGTTTCTTTACGGGTGACCATGTCGGACGCCTTTGAGTTGGGATCGACTTGAGGATAGGGTCTTGGTGGGACCAGAAGCGATCCAAGAAATGGAAGATCAAATGCAAACAATAAGACAAAGGATTAAAGAAGCACAGGATCGACAGAAGAGTCATGTCGATGCGCACCGAGTCAACCGTACTTACGAGGTCGGCGATCCAGTCTTCCTGCGGGTTAAACCGCATAAGAGTTCGATCAAGTTTGGAAAGGGAGATAAAATCTCTCCTAGGTTCGTGGGACCTTTCGAGATTATGGAGAGAAAGGGGCCCGTGGCCTATCGACTAGCCTTGCCTGATTCTTTGAGGCATATGCACGATGTTTTTCATGTATCTGTTTTGAGACATTATATTAGTGATCCTACACATGTGATTGACATGAGTTMMTTGCAGGTATTAGACGAGGGAGCGCTCACGGCTGAGCCAGTCCACATCTTAGATCATCGCGTTCGATAGTTACGACGTCGAATGGTAGACCAGGTCAAGGTCCAGTGGGACAATTATAGTCCGCACTCAGCGACCTAGGAGGACGCATATGATATGCGCCAGCAGTTTCTATTTTTGTTTGATAGATAAACATATGATACTGTGATACACTTATTTCGGCATTTATACTGTGAAACTTCGGGATGAAGTTTAGACCAAGAGGGGGTGTATGTAACATCCCGCTCTGGTGCACTAAGAAAACTTATTCTTTGAGGACACTTGCTCACAAGTGATATGGACTATTATGATATTAAAACATGTGTCCTTGATTATGATGCATTATGGTAGATGACATGATGTTTTACTGCATTGACATAGACATGTGCTATTGACTCGGTTTTACTGAGTGTGCAGGGTTTTGGACCTTGAGGATGCAGAGGCATCGATGGAGCCCCTTGGACTTCGGATCGAGTTAGGGAGTGTGTTATTGGGGTTTGATTGTTTTACTATGATTTTAGTACATTTGATTAGATGATATGATGTGGACATGTCTAACATGATTGTTGATGATGCAGGCTGACGATAGCTTGCCGACCAGACTCACATATGGAGTAAATGGGTCACACACGACTACCAGAGAGGTTAAGGGAGAGGTGTGGACAACAGCCCTGCAACATCCTACTAGAACTCCTGTCGTGGCTCAAACTGTAGGTTAACGATTACCTAGTTCGAGAGGACCCACGATGCTGTGAGGGCAGACTGCGGCAGTCGCTCACGATGATTCTAAGGGGCGTGCAATAAGGCAGGGGACTTATTCCTTAGAAAACCTTAGTCTCCCACAAGTTCACCTGGCAGAGTGTTGACTCCAGGGGTTATTGATGTCTACCAAATAGTCAAGAAGCGAGTGGCACCCTTGGAGCACATGGTGCGTCTTGAAGGGCACGTCGCGCAAAAGAAACAAAAGAGGCGAGTGGCACCCTTGGAGCACATAGTGCGTCTTGAAGGGCACGCCATGTTGATGATGTTAAAGGAACGAACCTAGATGGCCCTAAGACTAATATCTCATTAAGAAATTTTAAAACAACTTCCCTAATTAAAATGTCGCCTAGTTCAGAATCTAAGTCCTAAGTCTAAAACTTCGCTAGGGGTAAAATTTTGTCTACCCGTAAGAAATTATCTCTCTAAAAATAAAATAATAAAGTTTAAAATAAAAACCACTTAAGTAATAATTGTGGACTTCATAAATTTTTGGTTAAAATGAAGAGAGTAAGAACTTAAATAAAATATGTGGAAAAAAAAAGGGGGGGTAAAGAAGAATTTCATTATTTAACTTGTGAAAGTGTAAAAGATATTAAATTATTAATAAAAAGGAAAAGAGGTTAATTTGCGCAACTGCCATTTTGGCTCTAATAAAAAGGGGAAAGAAGGGAATAATAAAAAATTAGGAAACTAGGGAATGGAGGTGACATAAAAAGGGAAAGAGGGAACTCATGGTAAAAAGCAAGAGGTCAACTTAGTAAAGAATCTGCATTCAAGAACCTTCTAATTTTGAACTGACTTAGCATTTTCATTTTAGGGAAAGTATTTAAAACCTATGAGGGAATCTAGGGACACCTAGGAGCAAATTTAGGAGTAACTCTAGGTGGGTGAGGGATTTATAGAATTTAATAAATTAAAGAAAATATTTATTGGAGGAATGTGGGGGATGAACGACACTTGTACGAAGGAGAATTATTAGAAGATTTTTATTAAAACTTAATTTAAATGAGATTTAGGGAAAGTTTGGAAGTTCTAAAAATCTATAAAATAGAGGAAGGAGGAGGAAGAAAGGGGGATTGGCTGTTAGCACAACGTCACGTTGTCGTATTAGTGACTTGACTGATTTACTTGTGGGGAGTTGGGATTTCCCAGCTCGGATAGGAGTGGTAGCTCGGCCTTGAGAGGCAAGCTGGGAGCTAGACGTACCATCTAGATAGTGTGTGGCCCCTTTGTATCTTGGGGGGATAAGGGGGAAGCAGAGTATCCCTAGCGTTGGCTGGGAGGTATCGGTGAGGTCTCGATGGTCGGTGAGCGGGAGCAGCACAAAGCGCGTGGACGACACTTAGAGCAGGAAAAAAGGAAACGGTATGCTCTTTGATTTGTAGAGTAGAATGTATTAGGGTGTATGATTAGATCTGCATGTGTAATGTTAATCTAGATGGGTGAATATTTAACTTCAATCGGTGTTGGTTATCGTTGGACTGAATGGTTTTTCTTTATTTGCTTACTCCGGCGAATTGTTGTGTTTTTAACATTGCTGCAAAATTTTATTGTGTCAATTTGAGTAACCTCTAGCCTTGTAATTATCATTTCGTTTCTATCCCCTGAACGACGAAACTCACTGTGTATAGTCACGCTGGAAAACTTGTTTCTGGCACACTCCTTTGTAATTTGTTACCCAAGAAAACCCCTTTATGGCATTTTTGTCTTTGGTAATTGGTTACTGTGAATTGGTTCAGGAATTTGAATTTTCGGTGTTCTTACCTCTGCGTCTCCATCCCAAATTTGCAACTCTGCCCTTGTTTTGTATACTTCAAACTTGTGTTAGCAGCTGACCCCTGGCGAATCCACCCTTGATCGTTTTAACTACCAAATTGTACCACCGTATTTTAAATTGTCCCAGGCTCACTCATCCTTACCGATTGACCTAATAATCCATGGCTAGATTCGACGAGTAGTTTTCCCAGAAGACTTATTCACAACGAATTATATTCGACTCAAATTTAAACTGTTGAAGCGTTGTGTCTGGAAATGTTCTTACCAGTATAGCTTTGTATTTATCTAGCGTAGGGGAAATTTAAGCCCATTAGGAGACACGCGCTTGAGCTTTAGGCACGACAACTTCGTATTGATTTATGGTTGTCTCTTTAAAGGTGCTGACAATCCACCCTTGACCACATCCTCCTCTAACTACGTCGGATCAGATTTCTTATACAACAAGTCCCTTCTTAAATCCGCTGTGTAGCTTGTCATTGAGATTTAAGGGAATCAATTTTACAGTGAGGATATCACTGTCATATCCTAATCATCCGCCACTGCCCGTCGGGGTACTTTCGTTGTACATTGGTTGGTGGACTGTGCTTAAACTCGTATTGCCTAGATGTTTAATCTGTGACGAGTGGAGATCTATTCCTTCATTGATGGATATGCTAGTATCCATAGCAAAGCTAGGCAAGTCCCATGATTTCCATTCTCTGTTGACAGATTTCCTTTTTCGGTTCAGAAGAGTTACACAGAGACCCTTATCTGCTCCTTGTTTATAAGTATTTTAGATGGGTATGATTATCTAGATGAATGCAGGTCCCGATCCCTCCGAATTTGTGAGCCTTCTCGTAGGTATCCGATTAAGGTTCATTTTTCAATCTCCTTCATTCTTTTTCCAATTAAAACTCCTTGCACCTTCTGGATCTGACTTGATTATTGCCCAATTATCAATTTTAGCACTGATTTACTATTCACCAGCTCCTTTTTACCTCAGTTGATAGTGTTGAGAGATTATTCAATTTTGTGCCTTAATTGACTGCTTGATTTTGTTTTTCGGTCATACTTTCCAATAATTTAATTTTGCCTCTTAAATTGCCTTACTATTTTTTATGCCATGTCCTTACCTTACCTTATCGCCCGACTTTTAATCTCAAAGGCCTTGTCTTTCTCTTTTCATTCTTATATGGTAGCATTCTGGTTAAGAAGGTAGTATTGATTGACAGGAGAATTCTTTGTTACAGCGTGTCTAGTAAGAACTTTTATGTCAGGCCTTATGGCATTTTACGGTAGCAGATTTTATGGCACCTTTCATGGGCGCAATTTTCGTGTTAACAATTTTATGGAAATCTTGGTTTAAGAATTATGTAACCAACAATGAAATTTTTGCAACACCTTTCTAGATTTATGATAAGGAGGAGAGTTATGGTGGTTATACTTATTCCTAGCCTCACAAGATTTAATCGTTGAAACCGGATGCCTTACTTACACCAATCCCCTCTACCACCAAGAATAGAAATGACACGTTCATAATTCTCGTTATGAATAGATTGGTTCCAGAATTCGTGTTATATTTAGTTGGGTATTAGCGATCCTCACCTTTACCTTGCATTTTATAATTTTTTTTTCTTCATAGCTAATTTATCATAACTTGAGTAAAAAGAAGGATTATTAAATGTTTTGGATATGGTATGAAATGCAATGTCCTATTGACTGAGTACCATTGCTTAAATTCTAACCTGCCTGGTCCTCCTTATGTAATGTTGGGCACAGGCATCATTCTTTCTAAATAAAATAAAATAAAATTTGCCAGTTTATAATGGAGGGCTAGTTATAACTTGAGAGACTAGTTAAATTTTAAATGATGATTAATCATGTTTTTAGTTATTAATCCAGTCAATATTTAGACCTGTTTAGTAATGTCTTTAAATGTTGATCTAGATGGTACTCCGATGTCACTTACAATTTAGAACTGTGCAATGAATTGTTTTAAGGCTAATTTAGAATGTACCTTAATGATATTCGACAATTAGACATATTGGGCGTGTAAATGATGATTATTATTGCAAATAATGTTCTGTTGATAAATGTATAAATGTTTTTATTGTTAAATTGTTAAAATTGATTGGTTATATGATTAAACTATGATTTAAAAGTTTCCAGAAGTAGTTGTAGGTCATGGCAGTTAGGATGTTGACCTTGACAAACTAGCCTTTAATATAGAGAGCAATATTGTTATTATATTCAAAGTTTAAACCATTTGAAGGTCAGACTTGTTGCATTAATTGTCTGGGTCTTGTAATGTGATTAAAAGTACCCTCCCAAGGAAATACAGTACTAGTAGTGAGTAAATTAAATGAGTTATTAATGATGCACTGTTGTAAATTGCCTTAATTGGATAACCCTGTTGATTGCGATCTTGTTAGTTACGTTTTTCTTTAGCTTAGTAGGCTTTGTCTGTTGTGTCGGGCGGGTTGTAGACACCTTCATGTTCCTCAGAACAGTCGCCAGCCCTGAGACCTTAAATTGTTAAAATCGATGGGAACCTGGGCTTGAGCATTGCTTATGTATCTTGGAGGTCCTAACCATTGCAGGGTAGGACGGGCGGGTAGTCTGTCTCTTTATTGTCGGTTGATTGTTGTTCTTTACTGGTAGATGTAGATGTGTGTCTTAGATCTTTATGTTGATATCGCAGTTGCATGCGTCATGATTTGTCGTCAGGTGGCGGCGTAGAGTATAATGTCTTGTTAGCCTTGTACACACGCACATACAAAAAAAATAAAAAATTGCACTTGCTATAAGAGGTCGTCGGCGTAACGAGGAGGTTCGTTACATCTTTATATGTTATCAAGACTTTGTTGAGCATGTCTATATAGAACGTGGACAAATATCGTGACTTGATCAAAATGATAATATTCACTTTGTATTTCTTTTTGTGCAGCGAATGTGTAATTCTCTGCAAAATCAACTACAGACAAAATTGTCCCTGGTGGAAACTCTTGAATTGTAGGTCTTGTCATCGAGCTCTATGTGAATGCTTGGTGTATTTATAAATTTCTTCCTCAAACTTCTTCAAAAAATCTATCACGCAGATTTTATCTACTATCAAATCAATCCTTTTGGAAATAACATTTGAAGAATGTGGAGTTGTGTTGTTGATATATTCATATATCTTCCAATTGACTGTTATATTAGAAAATGATTGATCATTCATATCAATATGATACTTTGAGTGAAACAAACTTATATTTCCACAACAATCACATTTCTTTTCACCAACACATCTTTTTTTGTAAAATAAATCACCACCTT
>ML777144.1:1336724-1396934 GCA_009831015.1 Picea engelmannii
TTAAAAATAAAGAGACACCGATAAAAGTGTGTCTCTTGTAAGTCTGACTCCATAGGGACTATGAGATAGGCCCAAGCACCCAAAGACATCAAGAAAACTAGAGAAGTAACCCAAAGACATCAAGAAAATTAGAGAAGTCAAACTTGAAGGGGGAAGGGACCAGGAAAAGGTGGAAGAAAAGCATAAAAAATCAAGAAACACCATTAAATAAAGTTGAGATATTGAACATTTAAATGTGGAGGGAAACCCTTAGTTTAAGATTAATGTGTAAGACAATAAAATAATGGGGATAAAAGGAAGGAGTCCCAAAATAAGGAGGCCACATTAAAAAACCCATGAAGAAGAACTTGTTGGTCCCTTCCCTTGAAGGGAAACAAGAGGGTGCAAGTTCCAATGTCGAGAAGAAAGACGAGGCTAGTTAGATTTGGCTTGAGGGAAATTAAATTGATTTGGTTGAGGTCTATTTGCCCTTTTATTTTGACCAGAGAACATAATGACACCTCATTAGCAAGTAGTGCTAGGTTAATAAGGGGAATAATAGGATAAAACACCTATTTTTTAGGATTTTGAGGCCAACTACAAGCAAAATAAAGGAAGGGTGGTTGGAATAGAAAGAAAGAGAAATTGAGGATTGTGATTCCTCAATGTAATAAGAAGAAATAATGGAAAAGTAAATGTAGTGTGTGCATGTTAGAAGGGAGAAAACAACATAGAGTAAATATCATTGTTTGAGTAACCAATAATGGAAATACTTTTGGATCTATGACCTACCTAAGGGTGATGATTACAAATTTTAAACATTGAGGTTAGTGGTTGGGTTTTTGTTGGGTTGTGATGATAGTTATTTAGTTTTATATTAGTAGCTACTATGGTTGTTAATCATGTAGGTTGTGTCTGAGCCCTATAATGTAAGTTGTGTTTTAGGAATGACGTTGTTGAGCCAAGATTGTGATGAGTAATTATTGCTAGAGTCACATACTTGTTTTGGATGAAAGTAAATGGAATGGTGTTCCGCTTTAAAGTCATGTTTGTATGTTTTCTTTATGTGGAAGTGTTGGTGTGGGAAAATGTCCCATGTCAATTTCACATGTTCACCTAGCAAAAGGGATCAATTAGATCTTTCTACATTGAAATTGGAGAATGACACCATAACAACTTACCTAATTCTACCATGTATCGTATTTCATTAAGATAATTAATAAAGGGATGTGAAAATATTATTTTCTTTGTCAAAAATGTTTCTCTAATTGGTTAGAATTTGCCACATGGTTTGAGAAATATATATTTTTTTATTGTAGAGAATGTGGTTGAGTTAACTAATAAAAAATAATTTAGTTGAAAAATGTAAAAGTAAAATAATTTTAAGGAATAAATATAAGTTAACTAGCCAAAATTTTTAACCCAAATAGGTAAAGTATGAATTAACCAACTAAAAATTTTAACTCAAATAAATTAAATTGAGTTAACCAACCAAAATTTCTAACTCGAACATGTTAATGACGGGTTAAACATTTTAATATCCACCAAAAATGTTATATTTCATTATTGCAATATATATTGTAACATTTCTTAATATATGAATTGTGGAGATGAAATTAATATCATGTTTACGAAATCAAACAGAGAATGGAATCCAAAAATCTATTATCAATTGCATTCTCACACATTAATTTATCTAATTACATTAAACAAAATTTGATTTATTTAATTGTAATGAAAAATTTATGTAATTAAACAAAGTTTGATTTATTCAATTGTAATGAAAAATTTATCATTAAATGTATTCTCATGTAAATTAGAAAAAAAATTGAACAAGATTCAATTCGAGGAACTATTTAGTTTTTTCAACATAACATAATTAAACTTTGGCATTGGAATTTGAACGACATCTCACTTGATTTGCCTCTCACAACAACCACTATAATTTGTCCCTCCCTCCCTAATAGACAAATACACGTTTACAAGTATAATTACAATGAAGGGTGTTATATATATTTGACCTTTGAAATGGGCATGTATTGATATTCTCTATGAGTATGACTTTTCACTTACTAAAGTCGAATGGGAATTGCTAATGAATTAAAAATAACTAGTTTGAAATAGTAGAATGCATATATATTATCATTTTTTATATTTGAACTTGTATTTACTTTTCTTTCCAAATATTAAAATTTCATAAAAAGATCAGATTGGAACATACCTATTAATAGATGCCATATGTTATAGGAATTGGTGATATTTTTCTTTTTCAGTTTGATTCCTCGATACTTTTCTTTATCTTCTTTTATAGTATTTTATAACATTATCACTTTTTCCCATATTGATATCTACCTTCATGAGGTTCAATGCTGACAATTACTAATTTAACTCCAATTACAAGGTTCACCACTTCTAATTGTAATTGTTGCAAGGTTTGATATTTTTTTAATGTTATGTTTATTTTCAATTATTCATAATTTATTTTCCATTTTATTAAGTTAATTTAGTTTTCATTATTGCTACTATAGCTATTATTTATATATAGTGTAATAAGGCTAAAACACTTTTTGCTAAACTCAGGATTAAATCCGTAGGAGGCATAAAGCTAAACTCGGGATTAAATCCGTAGGAGGCAAAAAGCTGTTTATTACAACCTTTTAACCGCTTCAACGTAGGTCAAGGCTTCAGGGACCTATCAAGCCGTCAACGGTCCCTCAGTGCTCATTCAGCTCACCTTGCCTTGTAGGACAGTATTGGATCAAAATTTTCATTTTCAAAAGAGGAATAAAATGCTAAATTTGTGTGATGTCATCATCATACAAATGAAAAAACAGTTTATGCTCATGCCTGGTTTCCGTACATGCGGAACTTGACCCCCCAGGTTTGGGCAACCTAAAAAGAAGATAGAAAAAATGACTAGTTCGATGTTCTCTCAGCACGGGAGGGCTTCACGCTCCCAGCCTTGCATTTCGGTTAAGAACATGCGGCCAGCAGTGACACACAATACTGGTTTTGTTACTCCCTTCTCATCTGGAATTTTTGGTACTGGTCCCTTCTCATCTGGAATTTTTGGTACTGGTCCTATAGCTATTATTTATATATATCATATGTGATGAGATAATTAGAAATATACAGAGTATAACTTACATATATTACTCAAATTTATTGTAGAAAGAAATATATTTTCAAATATAATAGACAAATATGAACTAGAATATTATACCTTTACATATATGGAAGAAATGTTCACTTTCCTCTTCAAGGGGGTAACCTTCAATAGAGTAGAGCCTAGATTACAAGTGAATTCACAAGACATATTTTAGAATGCTTCTACATCTCTATATAATACTTTCTACCCCTAGGAACATTATAGAAAAATAACTTTGTAGTAAGAAGAACCTTTTAGTAAGTAGTCTTACAATAATTGTTATCACACTATTACATGGGAATTATTTACTAGTGATGGCCTTCATACATAGAAATACATAGTAACCTATCTCTCTCCTTAGGTGGTTAGAGAGGTTAGGACCCTAACATGCCCTCCTACTTATCTAGAAGCATTATCCTCTAGGTTGGAGATGAGGGAAGTGTATAAGAATGGTTGTTGGTTCTCATGTGGCATCCTCTGTCTATGTATCCTTCCATTGTATTAGGACTTCCTGGATTGTGCATTAGCATAAATAATGCTCTTGTTTGTCAAGGAATCCCTCAAGATGCAACTAAATGGAACCTTCTTCATCCAATTTAGGAAGGTTATTTTGAACATAACAATTAGATCCAACCACTTTCTTTAATTAGGACACATGAAAGATGGGATGGATTTTAGAGTGTCTTGGAAGTTCTAAATTGTAAGCCATTGGCCCTCTACACTTGAGGATCTTCTAGGGGCCATAAAACTTTGGAGCAAGCTTCTGGTGGTGGTTGTATTTTAAGGAGGTCTTCTTATATGGATGAAAATAAAGGAACAATTGATCCCCTTCTTCAAAATGGTAGTTAGACAGATGATTATCATCTTGTTTCTTCATTCGATTCTAAGTCGTGACCATATTATCTTTAAGAGTGTAAAGGATATTAGATCGAGATATAAGGATTTTGTTGATCTCTTGTACCTTGGAGACTCATAGTAAGTAATATAATACTAATGGGGGATTTTGGCCATAAAAAAGCATAGATATAGGCTCTAATGCCTCCTTTCTCTTATTATTGTGTCACCTTTGTAAATCCTTCAATCCTATCCCAAGTTGTTCTTAAAGGGGGATGTTAGGATATTTAGGCACTTAGGAGTTAGTTAATATCAACTTGGTCTCATGTGTCTTAAGGTAAAAATGTGTTTTTTAGTATGTCTCTTTATTGTGCATTAATATGCATTTGTTGTTATGTAATTCAACGGTCATGATATGTTGTAGACATAAACTGATATAATGGATCATATTCTCCTCGATATTAATGAATATATTGATCCATGGCTTAGCACTCGATCAGTCCATAATCTCTATTTAAAGAGCATGGGGGGTCATTTGCTGATGATCGATTGTGAAAAAATATCTTGTAAAATATTTTTCCTTTTTATTTTTGTCCTTTGTAACACTTGGGAGTAGATGTTGGATGAGAGAGTTTCAGACCCTAGTTTTTCTTGTTATTGTGAGGATGTTGCTTCTTTGGATGCTTGGTTTATTTTTTTGTTGGGGCACTAAGGCTTTGTTAGATGTACCTATAGTGTGAATCACTCCAAGTTGCAAAATATTATCTTTCTCTCTAATCAAAGAATCACAAAAAGACTCATGAGTAGATACAAAGATAGAATATGCACTACCAAGCTTAACAAGAATAACATATTTTCATCGGCCATCCTTTAGATCTATTCTATAGACTTTAAGTAAAAGTCTAAGGGTTTTGAAGTTAGATAAATAATCTTCAATGCAAGGGAAATCATTGGGGCTTAAATTCATTAGATGATTTTCAATATAGTGGGATCAAATCACATTGTGTTTACCAAATACGACTTCTAGCTTATCCCGTGCTTCATTTGGGTCATCAATTCCTTGAAGATGAAACCATAAATTAGGAGAGATGGACATTCTGATTAATCCACATGCTTCATCATTCTTATTATCCCATTTGTATTTCTTTTTGGCATTATTGGGGGCATTTTTGGAAGGTAATCTAGTACAATTATTTACTTCTTAGTACATCATATGGTATTTCCACGAGAAGTAGTTGGTACTGGTAAGCAAAATATCACTTGGAGTATCCATATTAAAATATGTAAACAATATGGATTCAAAAGTTGAAACTAACTATTTAGATGGAAATATATTCAAAAAATAGGTTGTTTAAAAAAATGGCATTGAAAACATATTTTGGATGTGAAAGTCATGCCCTTTTAAAAAAATACATAAATGATAGCCAAGGTGCCACGTGGCAGGTAGAAGTTCTCCCACGTGGTGATGGATGCAAAATGAGGTGGATAAGAAATAAAAAATTTACTTCATTCTCTAGCTTTTCCTATAAGCTCATTTTTACAAATAAGTCACTTATAAAGTGACCCACTTTTGTAGAATACGTGAGAATCACTTTTACTATGAAGTTACTTTATAAATAAAAATTAACTTAAAAAAATAATATTAAAGTCACTTTATAGTGATTCACTTTTATAAATTAAGTGAAATGCACTTTACAATAAAGTTATGAGATAATGTGAGACTTGAGCTCAAGACCTCTTAGTAAATAAAGAAACTTTCACTTAAATCAAAATTAACTTAAAAAAATAATATTAAAGTTAATTTATAGTGATTTATTTTTATAACTTAAGTGAAATGCACTTTACAATAAAGTTATGAGATAATGAGAGACTTGAGCTCAAGACCTCTTAGTAAATAAAGAAACTTTCAACCAAGTGAAATAATGTAAAATATATATCAAATTTGATGGAGGGTTTTTTTTTTTAAGTGCATGCTTATCCCTGCAAAAAAACTTCAACATGGCCCCACACAAAAACAAGCGAAATTTTGAAGAAATAAATTCTGAATCTCAACAATAATGGGGTTAGAATCTCAATTACCTTACATAGAAAATGAAAGTTGTGTCTTTGTGTTTTATTTGTCAAGCTTTCATAAAGCATAAAGAAAAGAGAATACACAGAAAGGAAAACACTTTCTGCTCTCCTTCTGATTCATCGAGATTGCGTAGAGCATACAAGAAAGAGCATACAAAGACCAAAAAGAGTAGAAAACTGGAAATAAAAATTGAAAATCCAAATAATAACTTTGCAATATTTTAAGGAGTGTATTCATACTTTATACCTCTAGATCTAACAAAAAAAGGTAGTATCTTGGGTAAACAAAAACCTTTTCAAGTGAAATTAAATTTTCTTCCAATTGAAAGTAGCACTCCAAACACAATGGAATAGTCTTTTCAACCTAGAAATACATAGAAATACCATAACCCATAAATGTGACAACATAGGTTAAGGATCTCAATCTAGAATGACAGCGGGTCTTCAAATAGGGTCTGACACCATGTTCAACAAAATAGGGTATTCTGACATAGGATGGACATCTTAAGTAACCACTCACACAACCAGATCAAACATAATAACACCAATGTTTTTATGTCATTAAAACCCTCAAATAAGAAAATAGTGCACGACCCCAACCAACATGGCCACTTGAGGCAATATATTAATGAAAAAGAAAAATATTTTACAAGAGAGTTTCTCACAATCGATCATCAACAAATGAACCTCCATGATATTTAAATAGAGACCATGGATCAATCGGGTGTTAATACACATATCAATATGCTTGTTAATATCAAGGACAATATGACCCATCATATCACTCTATGTCTAGAATATATCGTGACTGTTGGATTACATAACTACAAATCAATACTAAAGAAACACACTAAGAAACACACTTTTACCTTTTATCACGCAAATTGTAGGTTGGGAAAATATCAACCCAATCCACAAGATGGCGAGAACTACAGGAGAGTCTACCCATTTTCACCTTAGGTAAACCCTCCAATTGCTTTCGTGAATGAGAAATCCTACACAATGGGGGAACCCCGAGTAACCCTAGGGGGAAAGAGATGGAAAATGGAGTAGTTGAAAGATAAGCCCCTATATGTAAAATATGGAAATGAAGGGAGGCTTGATAGGATGTCTTGTGGCCAAGGGAAGTTTCCAAAGGTCTTGAGTACCTGCACCAAAGTGTTAGACCTACCTGAGACAAGACAAATTGAAGAGATACAAGCCAAGATATTCAATGGAAAAGAAAGTGAAGCTTGTTTTCCTATGTAGAAGCAGTAAACAATGATATAAATCAACAAGTAAATGATAATTAAGACTACTAGATATGCCACTAAAAGTCAAGTAAATATGCAAGAGATAAAGCTAGTAATGACTAGTATAACTCAAGTGACATAAATCAAGACTTTAGTGATGATATAGGGTTGTTAAATGATGTTATTTCAGAGATATTATGACATCCTTATGGATGTAAGAAAACATATGTTACAACAAAAATATCTACCCCTGAAAAATCAGCAAACAACTTGTCCAACGATTAGCCAATATCAAGTAGTTTAACAATGACAACTTGTAAGCAAAAATTAGTGGTAGATTAGTGAGTAAAACAAGTGTTAAAGAGTAATTCGCTACAACCCTAATGGTTGTAGATTGAATTTATAGAAGCAACAAGATATTTTTGGTCAATCAAGATGCCTTAGTGGCCTTAGCAAGCCTAAAGCACATTGAAAAGATTCCAACTAAGACAATTTCAATATCTCATAATTTCATGTATATCAATGCAATTCTTTTTATTTCTCTAATGCAAGAGATTATTTACTAAATATATTGGATTTTGGAGTCTTTGAATGAATGATCTAATCAGGCTACTTCCTTAAGGGTGTAAGCCCTTTTACTCCCTAAGACAAGAAAAACTAGCTAGGAAAAACTGGGAGGGTGTAAGCCCTTTTAATCCTCCTAGTAACCCTTTGTACAATAGATTATTCAATACAATTATGATAGGATTAGTGGGGTTTTGTGCCCTTATATTCCCCAGGATCTTAGCAAATTAACCTTGAAACTAAGAAAGAAGCAATAACAAAGCAAAGTTTTCGTACCTAGTCCAAGCATCAACAAGATAAACTCCTTTTTAACCAATAAAATTCCATCAGAATGAAAGATTAGCCGCCAAGAGAAATAGCACATCACTTCTTCATCCAATAGCAAAGAAAAGCCATCACAAGATCAAGTAGAAGAGAGAGAGAGATGTAAAATTTCCCAACAGGGGCACACATTTTTGCCAAGGAGTCTTTCTCCCAAGGAAAGTTATGTCAAAATGAAATGAAAATCATCTTTATTTATACAAAACTCATAAAGAGTGTTTGTCCACTTAAATTAGGGTAAGCCAAAAATTAAGGAGGCCAACCTTCCTTACTTCCCCATTTACAACATAAAAAGTTTATTTGAACATAAAGTAAATCCTAAAACTATTGATACTAAGAGGGGGGTGAATCAGTATCAAGTACAATTTAAAAAAAAAATCAACTTATACTTAAACCATTCAATTATATCCAATGAGCAATGAACAATAGTATAATTGTTACACCAATACACCACAATACACCATGCACAATATATGAGAAATAATCAATAGTTATTGTTCAAGGGAAGTAATGACTTCCAAAGGTAGCTACAACTTCCAAATATAAAGGGAGGGATAAACCTCCAAAAGGAAGATACAATCCTCCAATATCAAGAGATGGTTGACCTATCCATCCTTGCCCCTTCCTTCCACCCAAGAATATATGAGAGACAATAAAAATTTACATTAAATTATCACCATCAACCAACCATCACATAGAACCTGATAATGCTTCCTGGGACTTCTTCAACTTCTGTAATTCTTCACTTCTTGGAAAACTCCGATCTTGTAGATAATATTACTCAATGTATTCTCTGAAATGCCTCCAAGTTTCACTCCTTGAATCCTCCCATAAAAAGAGTTATAGAAAAAATGGTAGACCTTATTCAATTTTGGTTTATTCAGGAGAGCGAACTTGTACAACATGCCCCACGCTCAATTTTCAATATCATATTCTGAAATTTTTACACAGAAAACTACATCCCGTACTCTTTCCAATTCAATTAGTCTCACTTCATTTGGATCCTCTATGAAGATTTTATGACTATTTTACTTGGAACACATGTTTATGACTAGCTTCAGGACTAGTAAAAAAAACCTATCTTCCACAGAGTGTATCTCCAAAATTATAGCGAATAAAGAGAGGAAATTTTTACCACAGGTACCTACATACGTATTCTCAATACCATACCAATTTCACGATCTAACTCGTTCTAGAATTTTTTTTATAGCGAAAATGGTAAGATGACCTGTAAATAACACATCACCAAAAGACTTCATCCTCCCTTGAAATCTGACCTTGTTTACTTCATATTTCCTCTGAAATTCGACTTATATCTCCTTGTTCATTAACAAACTTGTGTGTGTTAAAAAATTAATGTTTAATGTGATGTATTTATACCTTTATGTCACTTCCTTTTAACATTAGGGACGACCTGACACTTTCTTATTTTGTAATTATTTTCTTTAATTATCTTCAGGGCCGACCTGTACTTCCTTCTTCAATTCAATTTGTCATCTTCAAAAATTCATTTCTCCTCAACCATGAGGATCCACATGACGTCCCACCTACCACCCAAAACAACATGATGTATACTATCCATCCATGGGTGTTTTATCTGCATGTGGACTGTCCTTCATGTACAAATACATTCATCAATCTTGCGGTCCAAAACCAATGACTAGGGTTGACATCAATGACAACAACCAATCTTTCAAAAATCCCCCTCTATGTCATTGATGGAAACACTCATGCTCCCCCTGTCATCATGCTCCCAATTTCTCTCCGCCTTTGAAATCAATGGAAAAAGGTTGGGTTTCTCCCTATGAGTTCAATTGATCTGGATTTTATGAGCAAGACAAAATGAATACAGATTATTAAAATATGCTTAATACAGAATAATAGAGATACAATAAAACTGGTTTTCTATTCAATAAGGAAATAAGCTGAAACTGTAAAATGCAGCGGAAAACAAGCTTGCTGGATGGTGGCAGCTTATCTATGAGAAGAGATGCGACGACTATGCTCATTCACAAGAAAATGATTTTACAATGAGGCTCCAAAGGCCTTTTTATTATAAATAAAATCCAAAACCCTAACCCCGGAAGATGAAAATCCAACAATTTTGTGGACCCCATTTTGGGTAGTTTGGTGTATCAACTTCCCGGGGGAGTAACTTTGGCATATGATCTCCGTTTGGGGCGCACGATGGGTCGTTGGAAAGGTATCGTTGAGGAGATTTATTTTGGGGGCTCAATCAGAGCCTTTAACTATCATTGAGAAGCTCAATCCCGAAAAACCTTCATTTAGGCCCTCAAAATGGCTCGGGAAGTAAAAAACTGCTAAAAATAGTAAATTACCAAAATTGCCAGAAAATTGTTTTGAGCCAGTTGGAAAAGGTGGGTGGCCATTGATATCCACCTGGAGAAATCCTCCCTCTTTAGGAAGAAATTGTCTCCATTGCGTTGAGTTCCCAGGGGAGAGGGAAAAACATTTATTGAATCTGCATCTTGATGAGCTGCTTGCCTTGTTGGAGAAGTTTTGTTGCTTAGCTTGTTGAAGGTTGTCACAAACTTGTGGTTGGAAGGGTTGGAAATTTTTAACCAGTCTGGCTACATGAGATGCCTGTGTGCAGAATGAATCTTTACACTTTGTTGCAATCTTTTCAACCTGCTTCTGTTGGATCGAAGGTGCTTGGGTCAAGGTTGTAGTGGTTGCAATATCCTTATGTTCACCTTTTGAACAAATTGTGAAGAAGCTAAATTTTGTAGTATGAGATACTACCTTACGACATTGTTTAGGTGGGACAGTAATTGGAACTACCTCTGGTATCCTGTAGAGATGACCCCCCAGAGTAACAATGGCACTACAGGGTTGAGACTGATAGATAGCATGGCGCTTCCACATATATGGTTGGCCCAAGAGAACATCACATACATCCATTGGGGAAACATCGCATAATACCTTATCCTTGAAGGGTTGGATGTCATATGACAATCGACATTGCTGGCTGACACAAATATCTCATCCATGGTGAAGCCACTCGATGTTGTATGGTTGTGGGTGTGGTGTTGTCGACAATCCCAACTGTTTGACGACCTCTGCTAAGATAAGGTTCTTCTGGATTCCACTATCAACAATAAAATGTAGTGGGGTCCCCTTCACCCACATCTCTGAATGAAAAAGGTGCTCCCCCTCTTCAGGATCTGTTGGTTCTTCTGGTTGAATTGTTTTGGTCGCGACAATAGCAGTGGGGTCTACGTCAATGATCTGTCTTTTGTCAGTATTTTCTGAATCAGATTCTGAATTAGGGTTCGGCTCCTTATCTTTGATTTTGGCCACCAATGATTGTTTTGAGCGACATTCATTGGTGTTGTGCCAGGGGATTTTGTGGAAATCACACCATTTTTCAGTGTCCTTCTTTGTCTTCCCATGACCCTTCTTTTCTTGTGGCTTGGACTGGATTTCAGGAGACTATTTGTTAGGGCCTTCTTTATCATACTTTGGTTGTTGCGGATTTGTAGACTCGAACTCCCGTTTGTTCTGGTGATTAAATTTCTTCTCGATTTTAAAAACATATCGATAAGAAGCACTGAGTGATGAGATGTCCAGAAAATCCATTTTAGTTTGGATGTATCTGTGTAGAGCCCCACGATATTTCAGAACCAAATGTCTTTCGGAGTCTTTGATACCCAACTTGGTGCGTAAGGTATGGAAGGTATTGATGAACTACAGAACTACATGGCCCCTCTCTTTCTGCAGTGTGGTCCATCTCATGTATTGGTCATCATAGTTGCCAACAGGGTAATACTGTTCCTTTACCGCATCCAAAAAACAATCCCAAGTGGGATCGGTCCCATATATTCCAGACTCCTATGTGGAAATTTTATCCCAGTAAGTTTCCCACCAATGTTTGACATGGGGGAGAGCCTTAAGGAGTGCGAAGGTGATCTTTTCCTTGTCGGAGAAATTATGAACAAAGAAATAACCTTCTAGTAGATTTAACCATTTGTCTAGGGCATCTGCATATATCTGACCTTCAAATATGGGAATATCAAAATTAACATGTACCTTTAAAGGAGAGGTTCTTCCAAAGTGGGTGTTTGATGAAGATGCGCATGTTGCTATTGACAAGCATTGAAGGATGTGGGAAAAATTCTCCATCATTTCGTCCCTCTGTCACGTGAGAGCTTGCTCAAGCAACAAATTGATAGAATCATCTTATTCATTGTTTTTATTTTCTTCCACCATGGAGGTTTTATTGGGTGTGTGAGAGCGATTGTCCTCAAGAGAGACAAGATCGAGACCCAACTTTCTATACTCGGACCTCGTAGGGGACATGCTAAAAAAAAAAAAAAAACGATCAAGAGCAGCCTACTCTAATACCATTGATATGAATTTTATGAGAATAATGAAATGAATAGAGATTATTAAAATATGCTTAACACAGAATACCAGAGATACAATAAAATTGGTTTTCTATTCAATAAAGAAATAAGCTAAAACTGTAAAATGCAGCAGAAAACAAGCTTGCTGGAATGGTGGCGGCTTATCTCTGAGAAGAGATGTGACAGATGTGCTCATTCTCAAGAAGATGATTTTACAATGAGGCTCCAAAGGCATTTTTATCATAAATAAAATCCAAAACCCTAACCCCAGAAGATGAAAATCCAACAATTTTGTGGACCTTGTTTTGGGTAGTTTGGTGTATCAACTTCTCGGGGTGTAACTTTGGCATACGATCTTCGTTTGGGGTGCATGATGGATCGTTGGAAAGGTATCGTTGAGGAGATTCATTTTGGGGGCTCAATCATAGCCTTCAACTATCATTCAGAAGCATGATCCTGAAAAACCTTCATTTAGGCCCTTAAAATGGCCCTGGAAGTAAAAAATTGCTAAAAATAGTAAATTACCAAAATTGCCAGAAAACTATTTTGAGCCAGTTGGAAAAGGTGGGTGGCCACCGATATCCACCTAGATCATAAATGGAATAAGGTGACCTTATTCTTTGGGGCTGCTCCCCCTAAACATGTGGTACTCAATAATACTTCATCCTTATTTTTGGTCTTTGGGACTTTTTCTTCCTTTGAATCCTTTTGTGTGGATTTTGTCTTCTCTCTATTCTTCATGTCTAGGATGTATATGTTGTCTGATCTTCTTGTTATAGTTGAAACCAATCTTCCTGAGTTATTTTATCTGATTTTACATTTTTGGGAGTCAAACATAAGAGTGTATCCTTGATCACATATTTTGCTGACACTGGGGAGATTATGCTTCAGATCTTCAAACAATAGGACTTTTCCTGCTTTTACATTTTCATTTCCAAGCTTTAAAGTTCCTTTTTCAAGTATTTTGGTAGATGAGTTTTGGCACAGGGGAATACCCAAGGTTCAACGCTTCAACAATGCACCAACAAAACCCTAACTACTGGCCCTTTCGGCAACACCTGCGAAGCAAGCGAAGTCTCACCCGAGGTAGAAGCAGGGGGGGTTACAAGACTCAGGTGTCTGTAACCAAGTCGGGAAACATATATGTGATAATAATACTTCGCAGATTATTCTAGCAATACTTAGAAGGTGATATGCATTAGTTCATTAGCTTCATTAACATCACAGAGAAAACCCTAAGATAGATCGGCGTAGTAACAATAAAGATTAAACACTTTAAATATTTAACACATAACAATGAGTTAGATTTAACATCATTCATTCTTAACACAACTAAGCACTAAGCATCATTAGATCTATCTAATATACATAATAATAAAATCACTGAGCAAATTCATAACATAACCAACAAAGCACAAAGCAAACCAAAGACACAAGATATACGTGGTTCACCCCAGTGTGGGGTTACATCCACCAACTACTTCGTCTTCTTTATTATTATTCAATCTCTTACATTCATCCGTTCCTATGCACTAAGCCATAGAGCCAAGCTTCGCACCAGACAGGAGATCTGCGCACCAGATCCTCCTTCCCAAAAATAGGTCAAGGCACAGAGCCAACTTCTCTATTGAGAACAGAGCCTTACATACACATTCGGTTGCACAAAGCAACTAAGAAATACTTGCACTTAGCCTCTTTTTCCACTATTATATTCATCCCTTTCTACATTACATTCTTACTTATTTATAATTTCACAATAAGGCCTAATCATGGGTAAACCCATCGGCTAACATCCCATAACCCATTACAAAAACCCTATGGAACCCCTTGTTGGGTCCACATAGCCCGCAAAATAAGTGAGATCCGTGATCTAAGCTCTGCCTGGGAACTCCATCTTCGACCAGCCTGTCGAAGTCCAAAATTGGTCCAAACTTGACCAAGGTTTCCTCGAAACTTGGTCAAGGGCCAACAGGCCCCCAACACTCAATGTGACTCATCTCGAGTCACTCAGGTTTGGTAAATGCTGCTTTGAAGGCCTTGAGCTTCACTCAAGATTCCTCAACTTGCTACTTCACATGAGCTTCCTGATCAACGAGCTCTTGGATCATTTTCTCTAGAACAGACCCTTCCAAGCACTTTTCTGCTATTGCAACCACTTGGTCCAATTGCGAGCCTTGTCCTTCAATTTCTTCAAACACGTTGCAAGCTTCATCCTGCACAGGTTGTAGTTTCTGTGTGACTTCCATTACCCTGCCCTAGATAGCAGTAATCTGTTGTTGTACCATGCGTTGTTCCTGGGATCTCTTCATTCTTTCAACTGTGGTGAGCAACTTCATCTGCACCTGCATGGAGAAGGCATGTTGTTGCGCCTCCTGTAACTATGATTCCAATTTCCTTAGCTCTGGACCTTCTGTGAGGCGTTCATATGTTTGTGCGCTTCTATCACTCTGCTGTTTGCACTTTGAGGAGGGGGCTCTGATCCTTACTATTGTTTTCTTAGCGGCTTCCTCCCTCTGGTCACGCACCTCCTACAGGGTGCTCGATACTGCTTAGATCTCCAACTTCATTATCCTCGCTTGAAGCTGCTGGATGGTCTCAGCGAGCTTCGCCACTTGAACCTCAACTGACTCATGTTTCTCCTGTGCCAAGCTTGGAACAGAGTGACATGCTTTATTCACCGCTTCTTTGACTGTAGCTCGTTCTGTGAGAAGCTACTCATTTTCTCTCTATAGCTTCGCTTTGTCCTCTTGGAGCATCGCCCAAAACTCTTCTTTCTCATTTTCATAGGTGGTTACACAGTAACGTGCTACTCGTAATTGTTCTAATACTTCCTCTTTCTCTTGTTTCAAATCTTTTGTAGCCTTCTCCTTCTCTTCTTGGACTTTCTAAAGTCGAGCCTTTGTTGCATCTGCAAGTCTTCTTAATTAGGTTGGTTCATCCCCCAATTCTGTAATCTGTGACAAAGAAGGCACAGTAGGTACTGCACAGATCAATTGAACAATGTGTTGTATTTCCTTCAGTTCCTTCTCGACCCTTTCATACAACTCCTCCTACTTCGCTTCATATCTTTGCAATATGTCCTCGGAAGCATCCTCCATGGCTTCGTGGACCAAGCTGATGTCATCCTCCGTGAGCGTGGCCTCTAAATGGGGCTTACTAGAGCACGTCTTCTTTCTTGCCGAAGGTTTTTGCAGAGAAACCTTCCTCTTCTGAGGTGTTACTATTTCAGTAGGGGGATCTTGCCATTTTCTAGCCATTTTATAGCGTCGTTCTAACGGGTGGGGTGCCTCCAACGGTCATATAGATTCGCCAGGGCGAAGTCCCATTCTGCGCAGTCCTGTTGTTCCGGTAAGGTTCAAATCCTACGAACCTGCCTCCTGCGAGGTTCTAGTCTATAAAGTCTTCCATCTGTTCTCTGTAGCTTCTTGTGGCTTTTCTAACTTGGATTTCTTTTTACTGATCTCCCTTTCCTTCTTTCTTGTGATTTGATTTTCTATAACTGTTTATGAATTCCTCTTTTCATTATTATTCTTATCCTCTTGTTATAGCCCTAATTTGCACCAGACATGCTTACCTGGCATCAGGCCATCTCAGATTCCTTCTTTGCCAAAACACTGTTGAACAACTCTTCTCAAAAACCCCTTTTATAAAGTCCCATGCGCCTTGCTACATTACTACACGCGTGTACACACTAGCTGACCCAAGACAACCCGTGTGTACCTACAAAAGCACGAAAAAAGGAAAGTTGTTGATGGAACACACAACTTTGGGTAAGTTAACTACACCTTTTGGCCATGCATGGTCGGAAGTTCGACCAAATACCTAACTTCTTCTAGCCTATAAAAGAAGGGTTAGGGGTCCCATTTGGAGGAGGAGAATCATAGTAAAGAAACTATACCCGATTGCGCATTCCCTTTGTCCCAACCTTTAGCCATCCTTGTGCAAAGAGAAGTATAGAGAAAATAAGTTGGAGGACATTTGAAGAGGAGCCTAGGAATAGGTTCATGGAGCAGTGGTCGGCTTCATCATTGTAAGTTGATTTGTTGAAGTTAATAATAAAGAAGTACTTTTCCCGTCCCACCATATGAGGTTTTCATGGTTTATTGCGTACATATTGATTAAATCTCTAACCCATTAATCCGTAGATCAAATGCATGTGGAGTTCTTTGTTTGTCTTGTATGAATGCAGGTCAGCCTTGGGAGGAGAGCTCCAGTCAAAGAGAAACCAAGCGTGAAGAAGGATCAATATCAAACGCCCGAAATAAGGTATGCTCACTTGATCTTCTTAACTATGTATTTGCTTAAGAATAATGGGGATTAGATCCAGGATGACGATAGAAAGTAGGAATCTTTAGGTCTTTTTTGCATGCATGATAAAACCCTAAGTGCTAGTCTGTAGAGGGATTTCCCACTCACAACATAATTGGAAACCATACTGGGGAACTCTAGGGTTTCTGGGAATGTTTTTTCTTGGGTATTTTTAAGAACTGGTTTCATTTCTTGTTTTTAAAGTTTCTGCAAAAGTCTGAGCTAACAGAGATTCTGGTCTTCCATACCAGTTATCTTTGTTTCTTTACTTGACTGCATATTTTTTTCGAGACCCACAGAGGTACATGCGGCCTGTATAAGGTCTGCACGCATGTACCCACGCCCTACCCTCACACAGCCCACGTGTACACGCTAGTTGAGGAGGTGTCAGTCGCGTGTATGATTTCAAAAAATTTCTTTTAGGGAGGCAGTCATCCTCTTCCCTGTCAGAAGTAATCCTTCTCAGGGGTTTTCTGGAACTCATTCTAGTCTCTATTTTTTGTAGTTTTGTAGCTTAGGTTTCACCTCAGATTGGTTTTGTTCTATGAAATTTTCCTTCAATTGTTTTCTTTTTCTGTTAAAATAAGTTTCTGAGTCTTCAAGAAATTCTGGTTCTCAATACCAGTAGTCTTTGCTAGTGCTTGATTGCTTGTTGTTTCAATTTTTGAAGAGTTGCAGAAGTACACGTGGCCTGTATAAGGCCAACATGCGTGTACACATGCCCTGACTTTACACAGCTCGCGTGCACATGCTTGTTGTTGAACTGTCAGCAACGTGCCTGTAGAGAAAATTTTTGTTTAGGGTAAGGCAGTCATCCTTTCCTTTGTCAAGAGTTATACCTCTCAGGTTTTTGGGTCTCTGTCATAGTGGTCAGTAACTTGGGTTTGATCACAACAATAGCTTGTTTTTTCATTAAAAGATTTTTTCTATTTCTTAGCTTTTTAAACTTATTTTTATCTTGAAATTTTAAGAAAAATGAGTTGCATTTTGAAAACAAAATTCCCCCTCATAGCCCGGGGGGGGGGCATGAATCGTGCATTCATCAGTTTCTTTTAGAATCTTTTGTTATTTCTATTTTGATTGGAAGAAAATAAAAAAAAAATTAGTTTGTTAGATCTCTTTCTTTCCTGGAATTTTCTTTGCATTGTTATTTGAAAAAGAAAAGAAATTAACATAGTGTTGTGTTTTCTTCTCATCTTAAAAGCATTTCCGAAAATATATATATATATATATATATATATATATATATATATATATAATCATTCTTTGCCAGTGTTCATGTAAGTTTCATCATTTTTTTACAAGAGTCTTAACACCATCAGTTGCACTACCGTACCCTTTTGAGTAAATCAAGCCAGTAAAAAGAACGCTAATTAAAATCAACTAGACTTTATGTTTTATAGGGTTCATCAACTAGTCTAGGCTAGAGCCTTGATTTAGGTTGGAGAGGAAACTCTTCAAGGATGCAAAACATACATAAGAGTCTGTGATAGGGAGTGTCAAAGTCCAGTATCGTGAAAGTTATCCAGAACCCCCCTTTAACACGGGCTAAACATGAGGTCGCGTGCGAAAAGGTAGTGGAGATAACCCCTCCAAAGTTGGACCAATTGTAGTGGAGAACACATATAGAGGGCTTGTCTTGGGATTCCGTCGATTGCATTTGCCACAGAGCTTCGTGGGTCTTGAATCTGTTCGAGGTCCTCAGTTGTCTTCCAGACCACTTGCCTTCGATACCCTTGATAGGTTTCAGGCTCGATACCCTGCTCATTGTGGTCTATCCGACTTTCGACTGTACCCGCCTGGTGACTGTTCGTGCATTGGCAACCAAGTTGCCTATCTTTTTTAGAGACATACACAGGTGACTGCGGGGGTATACCACGGTACATAGGACATACATCGAGCCACGCTTTGTAGAGTATACCCGGAGGGTGCTTCCGTGTTCGAGTTTCACTTGCACCGGTAAGTTTCTCTAGTGTTGGTTGTTGTAACTATTCTTCCAAATAGTTAGTCGTTTGCTTGATTTGCCTTTAGGAACTTTTAGTGTGTGCTCTGTGCTCCTTAGTTTTCCATAGTGAGTTAGTCATTCGTGGATTTGGGTCTCTGACCTAGGGTGGTAGACCGCCCACTCCGCCGTTCGTGAGGACTTTTTGGTCTTCCGCTTAGAAACGTGGAGCCACCTCTTTATAGGCGTTGTTTTGATACCACTGGTTTGCCAGAGTCAGTGCGTGAGACTTTTACGGACTTGAACGATCCCGCAAGGGGAGAACCTGTGCATAGGATATTCATGGCTAATTTTCCCGACCATACCAACCAAGCAACCCCTTCGCAAGGGGATTCTTGTGCTTTTCCCTTCTTCAGAAACGTTGGTGTCCCTTTGATGGCCACTTTGTACATTCTTGGGTTGAATGTGGGATTATCGGTTTGGTTGGGTACCATTCCAAATGTCCCAAATTCTCTTGACACTTCTCAGTTAAGAACCTTAAGTCATGAGCACCCTGTTGATGTTTCTTCATCAGCAAAGTCTTCTCCTCCTCCTTCTCTCGCCTCTGGTGAAAGTACAGTTACTAGTAGCCGAAAGTCTAAACGAAATAGAAAGATGAAGAATAGGAAGAATAAATCACCAACCTCTGTGAGTCATGTTGGAGATAGGTCGACAACCTCTGCAAGTCACGATGAAGACTAGAACCCAGACTTTGCAAGTTATGATGGGGGTACGCACCCACCCTCTGCAAGTCATGCTAGGGGAAAAATTCCAGTCCCTACTAGTCATACTGGCAATAGGTCCGTAGCCTCTGCGAGTCATGTTATCGACCCATCACCAACCTCTGCAAGTCATGTTGGAGATGTGCAACCAACCACTACCAGTCATGCTAGGGGCATTGATTCTGTTGAGAAACCTAGACGGATAGGACGTAAGCCTAAGTTGCCTTGTAAGCTTTGCAAGGGAGATCACCTTACTCATTTATGCCCTGGCATTCTAGAGGTACAAAGATTGTGGTCCCTGTCTGCAAGCTCTTCTGATTCTGAGTCTTCTAAGGTTTCCTCACAGTATATTCAGCCATTGGTTGAGCAAGTGGTCATGCCGATGCAGTCATCAGCTGATCTCACTCCTCTTTTGGGGGGTGAGGTGCCTTTAGACCATGTAGTCTCTCAAACTATTCAGCCATTGGCTGAGAAAGTGGTCATACCGATGCAGTCGTCGGTTGATCCCACTCCTCTTTTGGGGGGTGAGGTGCCTTTAGACCATGTAGTCTCACAGCCTATTCATCCATTGGTTGTGAAAGTGGTCATGCCGATGCATTCATCGGCTGATCCCAATCCTCTTTTGCAGGGTGAGGTGCCTTTAGACCATGTAGTCCCACAGCCTATTCAACCATTGGTTGTGAAAGTGGTCATGCCAGTGCAGTCATCGGATGATACCACTCTTCTTTTGGGGAGTGACGTGTCTACCAACTATGTTTTTAGCATTTCCGGTTCAATAATTTCAGAACAAGGGGGCATTCCACTCGTTCTGAGCACACCCCCTCCAAGCCCTAGGACAATTTCCTTTGATTGGAATGACCTTGTTGAGCCTTGTCTTCCTTCTGCCGCACCTTTTCAAATAAGGGTTGAAGTTAATTCAACAAAAAATTATTGATGTATTGTGGCTGAGGGAGCCTCTACAAGTATTTTATCCTCCTCGGTTTGGAAAGTCTTGGGATCTCCCAAGCTTGTGTCTGCTTCGCATGAGCTGTTTTCTTTTGACAGACGTACTAGTGAATATTTAGGGTTTCTTCCTCAGTTTCCTATCTCATTAGGTGGGAAGACTATCCTTGTTGATGTTATAGTGGTGCATGGCCCGTTAGATTTCAATATGCTTCTCGGGCATGATTATGTATATGCTATGAATGTTGTAGTGTCTATGCTCTTCCAGGTGATGCATTTCCCTCACAATGGAAGCATTGTCACTATCGACCAGCTAGAATCTGATAATCACCATCCTAATTTAGCATTATTTCAGACTACCCCTTTATATGTTCCTAGTGTTCGTGTAGACTCTACCCCGCCATGGGTTAATTATGTGGCATCTTATCCTCAGTGTTCAATTGCTTCTGAGTAGGAACCTGTGCAATCATGTTTGCCTTCTCAAGACTTGGAATCAACAATTGATCCTTTGGTTTATCCAATGGGGGCATGGGAGCCCTCGCTTCCTCCTCTTGGTCCAAGTGGGCTTCAGTATCCTTCTAAGTCTAATCTTGTTGTTTGTAGATCCTCAAGCCCTCATTCTTGTGATTCTTCATTGATAGACTCTGCCAATCCTGGCCAGAACCTCCATCATCATATGGAGTATGGTTAGTTTACTTCACCCTTTGGGACTGTCGACCCTCATTTGTGTGATTTATCAGATTTTAAATTGCCTTCATATGAGGCTATCCTTGAAGCCATGACTACGATTTCTATCCTGCAGGAGGACTTACACTGTGGTTTGTGTTTTCTTCCCTTCTGGGAGACTTCCCAAGTTGACTATCGAAGAGACTCCTGGTCTGAGCCTAGCAGTGGGCTCTACCTAAACCAGTTTCATACATGAGTTGTAGCCCCCATGGAGTCTTCTTTAAGCCCTTTTCAGACTCCCTAAAGATGAAAATATTGCCGAGTGACCTTGTTTCTTCACACTCGTTAAATTGGTCCAGAAGAACATTCCTTACACGGGTCTTCTTTTAAGCCCTTTTCAGACCCTCTAAACATGAAAAGATTACCGAGTGATCTTGTGACCTTTCACGCTCGTTAAACTGAAATTTGAAGTCACGTCTGTCCGGTGGTAGTTTACCCTTTTTTCGGTCCGGACAGTCAACTGTACGAACAAAGGTATACTCTAAGGAACTCCAATTCTCTAGAAGAGTACCCTTAGGTATAATTTTACCCCCTTTTCGGGCCTGAGGGACTAAATGTACAAAAAAGGAACCCCCACAGAGTCCATAGTTAATCTCTTTTCAGACTCCCTAAAATTGAAAAGATCATCGAGTGACCTTATTCTTTCACACTCGTTAAAATGGTCCAGAAGAACATTCCTGACGAAGTCCATAGTTAATCTTTTTTCAGACTCCTTAAAAATGAAAAAATGGTGGAGTGATCTTGTCTATATCACATTCGTTAAAATGGTTTTGAATAGATGTCTTTTTGGTGCTAGTTTACCCCTTTTTCGAACCGACTAGACTACCTTCGAAAAAGGTACCCCAGTGGAGTCTCCTTTTACGTTTTTTCAGACTCTCTAAATATGAAAAACCGCCGAGCTTACCTTCTCTGGGATCGTTAAACTCACATTGAAGGACATTACCATTGTGTGTTTTATTAATCACATTTTCATACCCGATTCTTTGGCCTAATGCCAGCTCCATGTTTCTCTCAACTGAACCATCTAAAGCATGCCTTATACGCAAGCCCTGTAGCACCTTGCCTCTGTGTCTTGACACCTTTGGCCCCTGGAGGATTTTTCTCAAGTGTCCTTACTTTGAACATCAGTCTTGTCCCTGCGCCTTGAACTTTTATGTTTGCAACACTCATCCCTCCTTTGTAACGTAACATTCTTTTATTCTTTTTCCAAAATTATTGAAAAAGACAAAAAAATCAAATATACCCCAAAAAGAGGAAGGGAAAAGTATTTTCTTTATTGGAAGCATAATGAGTCGCCCTTGGATAAAGCACATCTGTTCGTTTGTTCGTCAAACTATGGGATTTAATACAACCTTAGGAAGTTGTTCTCGCTACATAGAGTTGTGTCCTCCTCCATTTGGTTATTCTTCCAAACATATGGAGAGTTTGCGTTGCCTCCTGCCTCATAAAATTATGTTAATGCCATGCTGCCTGAGTCTCATCATTTGTCATGCTATTGTCCAAGGGAAGTTTTTACCAAGCCCGAGTCGGCCCCTCTGCAGTTTGTCTCTTGCCCTCATACCCGGCCATCCTGAACGTCCAATCAAGTCTTTGATCGAAATCAATGAAGACTTTAGTCTGATCATCAAGATTCTCTAGTCCATGACCGACGAGCCATCGAAGACCTCTGGGTAGTGAAGTCGTACACTCATATTACACTCCTACCTGAGTTTTGAAGATTTTGAAGTTGTTGCTCGAGCTCTGAATCCAGCCATCAGGCCTTATCAACTTCTAAGAAGATGGATACTCTACATGTATATCTTTTTGATTTAGAGATGTAGCTCCGTTGTGTATTGCTCGTGACTACACTTTATATAGTTATATGACATGGATCTACAGTGTATTTGATTGGTAGCCATGATTTTATTTTATCTCGAGCATGGGTATGCCCTCCTCGGTGAGACAATTATTATTTTTGCAGACGACACCTTCGATTTCTGGTCCCTGGGCTCACTTATTTGGCATATCTGTAAAGATTGTTAATGTATTTCGACCATCAGATTCTCTTCTGACCTCACACATTAGGGGGCATATGTTATAACCCTAATTTGCACCAGACATGCTTACTTGGAATGAGGCGATCTCAGATTCCTTCTTTTCCAAAGCACTACTGAACAACTCTTCTCAAAAACCCCTTTTATAAAGTCCCATGCACCCTGCTACATTATTGCACGTGTGTACATGCTAGCTGACCCAAGACAACCCGCGTGTACCTACAAAAGAATGAAAAAAGGAAAGTTGTTGACGAAACACACAGCTTTGGGTAATTTAACTAAACCTTTTAGCCATGCATGGCCGAAAGTTTGACCAAATACCTAGCTTCTTCTAGCCTATAAAAGAAGGGTTAGGGGTCCCATTTGGAGGAGGAGAATCATAGTAAAGAAACTATACCTGATTGCGCATTCCCTTTGTCCCAACCCTTAGCCATCCTTGTGTAAAGAGAAGTATAGAGAAAAGAAGTTGGAGGACAGTTGAAGAGGATCCCAGGAACAGGTTCATGGAGCAGTGGCCGACTTCATCATTATAAGTTGATTTGTTGAAGTTAATAATAAAGAAGTACTTTTCCCGTCCCACCATATGAGGTTTTCATGGTTTATTGCATACATATTGATTAAATCTCTAACCCATTAATCTGTAGATCAAATGCATGTGGAGTTCTTTGTTTGTCTTGTGTGAATGCAGGTCAAACTTGGGAGGAGATTTGTAGTCAAAGAGCAACCAAGTGTGAAGAAGGATCGATATCAAATGCCCGAAATAAGGTATGCTCACTTGATCTTCTTAACTACGTATTTGCTTAAGAATAATGGGGATTAGGTCTGGGACGACGATAGAAAGTAGGAATCTTTAGGTCTTTTTTGCATGCATGATAAAACCCTAAGTGCTAGTCCATAGAGGGATTTCCCACTCGCAACACCTCTCCTAGCATAGCGAATTCGCACTGATGATGTGCTCTCGAAGGGTTTGAAGTTAATACCCCTTCTCTTATTAATTCCAGGGTGGGTATTCTACTTTCTTGTATAGATAGGTCCTTCAAACCTTCTTGCATTCTTTCAACCTCGAAAACTAATTATCTTTCCTTTTGTTGCTTTGACTTATCTTCTCATTCTTCTATTAGTCAGTCTATTTTTCTAGCTATGAAATCCCTTAGTTATTGCTTTTTCTTTTCTGTAGCTTCTTCCTCTACTTTTCTTCTGATCTGATCCTTCTCAATTCAAGTCTTTCCTAACAAAAGTGGGAAAGGAGTGTCGTTCTCAACAAACTTAATGACTTCAAATTCCTCTTCAGTCGATGTTCCATGGATAATAATAGGTACTTTAGTAACTCTTACACATAGGGTTATCATCTTACCTTTAAACAAGCCTATCCTTCCCAATGAAGGTACCATAATAGGCTTTCCTAAAATTTCCCAAGTATCTTATGTCATAATATTCACTGGTGTTTCTTCATCCAAGATACAGTCTATGTCGAAGTCTTTTATTCTTGTACTTATGTGTTGTTTTAATTTCAAGATCTTTGGTAAAATGACATCTTTGTGATTATTCATTGTTTCTTTCAATTGTGATAACATAGTCTGATATTTCTCTGATTCTTTCTCTTTATGATTCTCTAACATGCTCTTATTCTCTTGACTTTATTTTTCTTGTCTCATGTTCATCCTTTCAACTTTAGCAATCATCCTTGGACAATCCTCAACCTCATGACCAACAATTTTACAACAAAGACAAATAGGACCTGTATCAGGGCATTCCTTAACAAGATGTCCCGGTCTTCTGCAGTTATAACATAGTGTCAATCCTCTTTTTCTTTAATATGTTCCCCAACATCTTTTGTACTGCACACTAGGATCACAGTGTTGGACCTGCAATCTGCAAAAATTCTTTCTAGGTTCCTACATCCACTTATTAGTCCAAAAATTCTTTCTATGCATAGGAATAACATATCTTTATTCATTTCTATTATCTTTACTTAGATCAACTCTCTCTTCCAACTGCGCCCTAGCTTTCAGACTATGATAGGATCTATTAAACATACCTAAATTCATCCTTTTGAAACAAAAATTTTCACTTATCTTGCTCTTATCAAAGCACAAATCTTTACCTCTTTTAAGATCTTACCTCTTTTCTTCAGATCGGGTTTCTTTCTTAGCATAGATCTTCACAAGTTAAGTAGAGTACTATGCACTACAACAACATATCTACACACAAACATTCTCTTTTCTTTACTTCAGTTACCAACAATCACAGTTTCAGGTCCTGGCAACAGAACCATTTGTTGGCACAGGGGCAGACCCAGGGTTCAACGCTTCAACAATGCACCAAAAAAACTCTAACTACTGGCCCTTTCGGAAACACTTGTGAAGCAGAAAAAGTCTCACCCGAGGTAGAAGCAGGGGGGGTTACAGGACTCAGGTGTCTATAACCAAGATGGGACACAGATCTGTGATAATAACACTTCACAGAGTATTCTATCAATACTTAGAAGGTGATATGCATTATTTCATTTGATTCATTAACATCACAGACAAAACCCTAAGATAGATCGATGCAATAACAATAAATATTAAACAATTCAATCATTTAGCACATAGCATTGAGTTAGATATAACATTCATTCATTCCTAACACAACTAAGCACTAAGCATTAACAAATCCATCTAATATACATAATAAGCAAAGAACTGAGCAAATTCATAAAATAACCAACAAAGCACAAATCAAACCAAAGACACAAGATATACGTGGTTCACCCCAGTGTGGGGCTACGCCCACCAACTGCTTCATCTTCTGTATTATTCTTCAATCTCTTACGTTCATCCGCTCCTGTGCACAAGACACAGAACCAAGCTTCACACCAGACAGGGCATCTGTGCACTGCACACTAGATCCTCCTTCCCAAAACTGGGTCAAGGCACAGAGCCAACTTCTCTATTGAGCACAGAGCCTTACATACGCATTCTGTTTCACAAAGAAACTCAGAACTACTTGCACTTAGCCTCTTTTTCCACTATTCTCTTCACCCCTTTCTACATTACATTATTACTTATTTATACATTTGTGATAAGGCCTAATCATGGGTAAACCCATAGACCGACATCCCATAACCCATTAGAAAAACCCTACGGAACCCCTTGCTGAGTCCACATAGCCTACAAAATAAGTGAGATCCGCGATCTCAGCTCCGCCTGGGCGCTCCATCTTCGGCCAACCTGTCGAAGTCCAAAAGTGGTCCAACCCTGACCAAGGTTTCCTCGAAACTTGGTCGAGGGACAATAATGAGTCATCTCCAAATGCAACATTTCCACCCTTTTTCTTCAATCTGAAAAATTTTCTTTGATCTCCGGTCATATGAGATGAGCACCCACTATTTATGAACCATTCATCTTCTTCTTTTCATTCTTTAGCGACCAATGTTATTCAACAGTTTTCATTGTGTGGAATTTCTTTCCTTTTCCATGTTGTAGTTTGTACAGGGACATTTGGCATACGATTATCTTCCTTCATCTCTATGCAATCTCGTGCTTTGTGACCAAGATTAGTGCACTTGTAACATACAATATTTTTATCCATTAATGGGTTAAATGGATTATAATTTATGTTGATAGGTCTACAAACATTTCCATATCGATTATTTTCACCATTCATGTAGCTTGCATAGTTATTCCTTTCATTGATTCTACAATTGATGGCCTTGTGTCCAAAATTTCCACAAGTATAACAATGTACAAGAAAGAAATTTTTATACCTCGGAGTAAGTGATCTTGTTTGTGGTGTAGTCCATCTGGGTTCATGATTTATTCTTCTACAGTTTCCTTCAGAATGATTGCTTTCATACCTGATGGGAGAGGATCTTCTTGATGTCTCATTCCTTTTGAATTCTAGTCTTCTATCTTGTTGTTCAACTTGCTATGAAGTGTTGGTTTCATCCTTTTCATCTTCCTTCTCTTGTTTTGTTGTCTTCAAACTGTCATTGTATCTTAGTCCTGTATTGTCGTTTGGAGATCTTTGACTGCTAAGGATCTTATCTAATTTTTTAGTGCTTTTTTCGAACTTCTTCAAATTTTCTATTGTCAATAGTAGCTCCCCTTTTGTGTGATCCAATTTTTCTTTCAGTTTCTCATAATATTCTAATTGTTCCTTAAAGCTACCAATGATATTTTCAAGTCTATAATTTTGTTCTTCACAACTACTCAATTCACCTTTTAGTATTATTTTTGTGTTTCTAAGCTTGTTATTTTCAGTTTCAACATGCTTCAACTTTTTAACATTCTCATCTTCTTGTTCACTCTCTACATTGTATTTGTATCCCCAAAAGGAATCAAGGTTGGTTTCTTCATTTGAATCTTCTTCAGAAATGATTTCTTCTTCTTTAGAAATATTGTGATCATCATCTTGGGTTTCTTGGGTTATGAAGAGGACTTCTCCTCCATCATTATCTTCTTCATCACTCTCATATGAGGATATGTCATCATCTTTGGAGTATAATCTCTTTTTATTGTTGAGGCTTCTCTTTTTATAGTAGCAGTTTTCAACAATATGTCCTATTCTTCATCAAGGTCGTTATCCTTGTCTTTTGTCTTATTTATGACTTTAAAGGATGCTTCATTGTTTATCTGGTCACTTTTTGTACTTGTTCTCATTTCATATGCTATAAGAGACCCATGTAATTCATCCATTTCCATTTTGGTCAAGTCCCTAGTTTGTTCAATGGCAGAGACCTTATCATCATACTTTAAGAGAAGTGATCTCAACAATTTTTGTACAACCAAGGATTCATTAAACTCTTCACCTAATCCTATGATAACATTAACAACTTCATCAACTCTAATAAAATAGGTTGCAATATCTTCCTTTTCATCCATCTTCAAATTTTCAAATTCTGCTCTATGTCGTTGAAGATTGACTTGCTTAACTTTTGGATCACCTTCATAGATACTCTTGAGTTTTTTCCATACCTCTTTAGAAGTGTTGTAGCCCATCACTTTTCTAGCAATGGTTGGTGCCAATTCTCCTAGAATAACATGTCTGGATTTTGAATTACAACTCATAAGCTTCTTCTCATTTGGATCGGTTGGATAATTATTTGGGATTACATAGCCATTTACAACTAAGTACCAAATGTCTACTCCCAAAGCTGTTAGGTAAGTTTTCACTTGATCAGTCCAGTATGCATAATTGCTTCCATCAAATCGTTGAATCCCATTTGAAATGTGCTCATGGTCATCCATCTCTGCTCAGGATTTTCCTTCCAGTGGTTAAATTGTTTTGAAGGCAACCTGCTCTGATACCAATTATTGATAATGAGAGGGGGGTGAATCAATATCAAGTACAATTTAAAAAAAAATTCAATTATATCCAATGAGAGATGAACAATAGTATAAGAGTTACACCAATACAACACAATACACCATGCACAATATATGAGAAATAATCAATAGTTATTGTTCAAGGGAAGTAATGACTTCCAAAGGTAGCTATAGCTTCCAAATATAAAGGGAGGGATAAAAATCCAAAAGTAAGATACAGTCCTCCAATATAAAGAGAGGGTTGACCTCTCCATCCTTTCCCCTTCCTTCCACCCAAGAATATATGAGAGATAATAAAACTTTACATTAAATTATCACCATCAACCAACCATCACATAGAACCTAATAATGCTTCTTGAGACTTCTTCAACTTCTGCAATTCTTCACTTCTTGGAAAAATCTGATCCTATAGAAAATATTAATCAATGTATTATCTAAAAATCCTCCAAGTTTCACTCCTTGAATCCTCCCATAAAAACATTTATAGAGAAAATGGTAGACCTTATTCAATTCTGGTTTATTCAGGAGAACGAACTTGTACAACATGCCCCACGCTCAATTTTTAACATCATATTCTGAAATTTTTACAAAGGAAACTACAACTCTTAATCTTTCCAATTTAATTGGTCTCACTTCATTTGGATTCTCTATGAAGACTTCAAGACCATTTTACCCATAAAACTTGTTTATGAATAGCTTCAGGACTAGTCAAAAACCCTATCTTCCACAGAGTGTATCTCCAAAATTATAGCGAATAAAGAGATGAAATTTTTACCACGGGTACCTAGATATGTCTTCTCAATACCATACCAATTTCACCATTTGAATTGTTCTAGAAATTTTTTTTATAGAGAAAATGGTAAGATGACCTGTAAATAAAAAACCTTAGAACACATCACCAAAAGACTTCATCCTCCCTTGAAATCTGACCTTCTTTACTTTAGATTTCCTCTTAAATTCGACTTATATCTCCTTGTTCATTAAAAAAATTGTGTGTGTTCAAAAATGAATGTTTAATGAGATGTATTTATACCCTTTATGTCACTTCCTTTTAACATTAGGGCCGACCTGACACTTTCTTATTTTGTAATTCTTGTCTTTAATTATCTTCAGGGTCGACCTGACACTTTCTTATTTTGTAATTCTTTTCTTTAATTATCTTCAGGGACAACCTGTACTTCCTTCTTGAATTCACTTTGTCATATTCAAAAATTCATTTCTCCTCAACCATGAGGATCCACGTGATGTGCCACCTACCACCGAAAACAACATGATGTATACTATCCATCCATGGGTGTTGTATCTGCATGTGCATTGTCCTTCATGTCCAAATACCTTCATCAATCTTGCGGTCCAAAACCAATGACTAGGGTTGACATCAATGAAAACAATCAATCTTCCAACAAAAACATGACGTCATTCCTTCAAGGAGTGATGTTTTGGAATTTCGGTCAAGTCGTTGAGCTTGAGAAGGAAGTTATTGGGCCTCCAAAGGCCTTCCCTTCACGTGTGTGGTCTTATATTCAAGGTACAAGGAATCCCCCTCATCAAAATTTCCAAATGTACATCAATAATCACCATCACCACCAGAACCCTAGCCCTAGAGTGACATCAAGCCTTCTAAAGTGACGTTTTGGCCTCCAAAGGAAAATCATTGGGCTTGTAGGGGCTAGGTGAGGTCCTCCATGGATTCTTCCTTTGTCTCCAAAGGAAACATTCACCTTCCATCCTTCCCCAAGGTGTGGGTTATGGCATACAACCTTTGGGATTCTTTCCCCAATGAAGTCCCAAGCTGGGCTTGTTTCTCTAAATCGTCCACTAGTCAAGGTCTTGCAAAGATAGGAAAGTGCATCCTCCAATGATCTCAAGTCAAAGAATCATGGAAAGTAAAACCACATTTAATATAAGATACATTCAAAAATGTACATAAACAACTACCTCATCAAATTAAATAGGTGCCCAAGATCCTATGCAATTTTCCAAGTTTAGGTATGGGAGTGTTGACAGAGTGACCTATTGGGTAAATCATTCCTTAAGTCAAGGAGTGTTTCTTAGGTGGAAACCTCTATAAGTCTTGTGGATAATATGAAGTGGATGGGGGGTTAAGACATTTGGGCATGGGATTCATGACATAGAAGGGTTCGTATTGTCTCATTTATGGGTGCCTTTGTAGAGGGTGTGTTGCACCTTGATTTTCAATGCATCCTTTTTCCAAGCCCATTTATTGCCATTTGTTTTTTTTAGATGTTTCCAGGTTGAAGCCAAGGTGGGGATTCTACCTAAGAATGAAAAAAATTGTCTACCTTGATACTACCCTGGTCACATTATGATCCAAAAAATCCTTAGATGCTGATAATTTAAAATACACATATACCTCTACTTGATCTTCAAAATAAAATGATTGCTTGACAGTTTTTCAATTACATGTGAAATACTTATCTATCCAATTCCACTTTAATGACAAATGACTTGTAAATAAATGAACTTGAAATGAAAAAAAATCATATAATCACATATACAAGTTGGGGAAAATGGAGTTCACTGAAATTGGGCGACCTCTCTGGGTCCACTTCCAATAGAGACTTCTTTTATTAATGCTCAAATGCTTGTGTTTTACAATGACCTCTTTACACATTTCTCAAATGAAAAAACTTAGTGCATCGTTGAGTTCCTGGTGAAAAATTGTGCAAAAATGATATAAAATACTTTAAATTTTGTGAAGGTGACCCCAACATGCTTTATGGTGTAGCCTCGTACCCTTCGTACTCTTGGCATGCTTTATGAGAATAAAATATCTACATAAAATTGTGTTCTACGACCTTGGGGTGTGTTCCATTAAATAGGCATGGACCCCCCTAACCAATCCATAAATTTGTGTCATGCTTTTAAATATATATTAATTGGTTTTATAACCAAATCCGAAATTCTAGGCATGCCTTAACTATTATTAAAATTATAGTTATAACCAACTAATAATAAAGGATAGTTGGTTAGCGGAAATTTGTTAATTTGTTGCATGGTTTTTGGGTTGTGGGTTCTATTCCCACCGACCACAACCTTTTTTTGTTATATATAATATACATATTATATACTTAACAAACGCCACACATATATTGGAATGGTTTTTATAATATATATATAAAAGCAATCATATTATATACTTAACAAACGCCACACATATATTGGAATGGTTTTTATAATATATATATAAAAGCAATCTCCACGTGAATTTGTTGGAACAAATATGTGTTGAGCCCTATGCCTTAATGGAATGGTTATGTGGTGTGCTAATGAATCAAGGCCAAAGGTCGAGGGCTTAGGCCCTCAACCCTTTATCCATCCATATAAAAATTTACACCACTTTAAATAATTTGTATGTCATATAGTTAACAAGGCACGTGGTGTATCACCTTGGTAAGGTGGCTTTTTTAAGACCTTTGGATAGGGAGTTCATGGGGTTGAATCCCATTGACTCCATATCTTTTTTATATAACCAAACCAATATTGGCCAATGAGGGGTTTCCACATGGTAGCCTCTCATTGGCTCTTTCAATGCCACATGTCAAACTATGATTGGAGCTACTTGTTATCCAACGATTGTACCACTTGTATCTTGTCGAGTCATTGCCAATTAGGTGCCATGTTTCACCCATACAGTTGTGACACATGTCACTTATTTATTTTCCTTGTACTTTGACCTTTCACCCGGTTGGCTATAAATTTGACTATTTATAAATTTTTCATACGAGCTCCATTCGACGAACCATTTGCGCCTTTATAACATTGATGACGATCTCTATGCATTGATAGAGTTTTTGAGAGATTTTAGGAAACTTTATTTTTTAACGATTTTGAACCATTCTGGACCTCTATGGATGTTTCATATCTTTCTGGACCTCTGTGATCATTCCTAGATACTCTTGTATCATTCCTCCCCATTGGAAGACTTTTGGACCTCAAAACGTTTATTCAACAACTAGGTGAGGGTAGAGCTCCCTCACCCTTCCTATCTCTATCCATTTTTCCTTTCTTGGATTTACTCCCTTGATACCAACTCAAAGATATTCTACATCACCTCGCTGTGATGTCCTGATTCTTCTGTTGAGAATGGCATCTTCCTGTAGTCCATCCAAATATTCTGGAGAAAAATCATCAACTGCTGGAACCTAGATAATTTTATCTTCATCCATAATCATAGAAGGCTCATAAAGCTTCAAATTCTCACCATTTACCATTGAATACATTTGCATGTAGGCTGGTAGATCTAAATGAAAGGAATTAGTACCAATATTCTCTAAGATATTGAATGGACCATATTGGATTGGCCTTATATTTTTTCCTTCACCTTTCATTCTATATTTGTTGATATAATGTAGCCATACTTGATCACCAACTTTGAATTGATGATCGACCTGATGTTTGTCATGCCTTGCCTTATAATTGGCCTGTTTCTTCTCCAATTGTTCCTATACTGCTTGATGTACATGTTGAATCTTCTGGATGAATCTTTTAGATTTATTTGTATCATCATGTCCATCTTCTTGATTTGATTCGCCAAAACAAAATTCCATAGGTGATTTAGGCAAGTACCCCAAACATACTTCAAAATGAGTTTTCTGAGTAGATGAATGCATGGCATGAGTATATGCATGCTAGATACAAGGTAACTATTCATCCCATAATTTAGGATGCTTGTTGCAGTATCCTCGAAGTAGATGTACCACTTTTCTGTTTACCACCTATGTCTGTCCATCTGTCTATGGATGAAAATTCATGATCTTCTTCAACTTAGCGTCCATTAGCTCCCATAAATTAGACCAAAATTTTCCCAAAACGTGAGTGTCTCGATCTGATATTATAGATGTAGGAAGTCCAAAATGAACCCATACATTAGAAAAGAACATTTGTGATGTCTGTTCAGTTGTGACCTATTTCTTGCATGGCATTATAATACACATCTTGTTGAATCTATCCACCACGACACATAGATAATAATGACCTATCCTGGACATTGGAAAACCCCCTACAAAGTCCATGGAGATACTTTCCCATGGTCGTGTAAGTACTAGAATTGGTGTATATAACCCCATCTTTCTGTTGATAGGCTTATCTGTGGCACACATGACACACCCTTTGATATACTTGGAAACTGTCTCGTTCATCTGAGGCCAATAACAATACATTTGTCACTGTGAAAATGTCTTACCAACCCTGAAATGACTAGAGATGAGAATGTATGAGCTTCTCTAATTACATTGACCCTTTCATCTCTTGGTAAACATAATTTTCCAAGATGATATAATAAAATGTCATGCATATAATAGTCTAACTGATGATTGTTGTGAGTCAATGCATCATATAATTCTTTAAAATTATCACCCCTAACATATTGTTCATGATAAATTTCATGTGCTAAAGGAATATACATGAGTATTGTAGATTCATTAATTACTAGTCTTGATAACATGTCTACAACCTTGTTATGAATACCCTTCTTATACTTGATTACCATATGAAAATGCTATAGAAAACCCATCCACCTGAAGTGCCGTGATTGTTGTATCTTGGTTTGTGAATGAAAATAATGTAATGACTAATGATCTGTATGATTTATTGTCTCCTTACCCATTAAGTAATGTTTCGATTTATTTACACTTTGTACCAATGCATACAATTCCTTATCATATGTTGGATAGTTAATCACAACTTGAGTGAAAGTATCAGAATGATAACATATAGGTTTACCTCATTGCATAAAGACTATGCCCATGGCATATCTTCTTGCATCGATTTGAATCTCAAATGGATGTTGTACATATGGCAATTCCATAATTGGTGCGGTGCTTATATTTTCCTTCAATGTCTCAAAGGCTTTCTGTTGCTTGCCTCCCCATTGGAAGACTTTTTTAGCACTCATTAATGCATGTAGAGGTGCTGCTATGTATGAGAAATTAGTAATGAATTTCCTCTAGTACTGTAGTTCTCCTAAGAATCTCTTGACTTCAGTGGAAATAGTTGGCTTGGGCCATTTCACAATGAATTCTACTTTTGCAGGATCTATTTTCAGCTAACCATTCCCTACAATGTAACCCAAATATACCAGAGAAATTTTTTCAAATTGACACTTAGACATTTTTATATACAACTTCTCCTTCTTCAAGAGTTGAAGGAATTTCTTGACATGCATTAGATGATATTCCCATGTTCGGCTAAAGATCGATATGTCATCTAAATAGACAATAACAAAATCATCTATATAGGGTCTGAACACATCATTCATCACTCTCATGAATGTTGTTGGTGCATTACATAACCCAAATGGAATATCCAACCATTTGAACAAGACTTGCTTGGTCTTGAAAGCAGTTTTCCATATGTCGCCTTCTACAATTCAGATCTGATGGTAACCACTTCGCAAGTCCAACTTAGTGAAATAAACAACATTTTTCAGTTGATCTAATAGATCATGTATTCTTGGAAGAGGATAACAATTCTTTACCATGATCTTGTTTAGGGCTTGGAAATCAATACACTTCCTCCACGTGCCATCTTTCTTTGTAACTAATACAATATCATAACCACATAGAGAGGATCTTGGTCTAATTATTCCTTTATCGAGCAACTCTTGAATTTGATTCTTGATTTATACATTCTCGATCACCCATGACCTATACATTCCAATGTTCAGAACATGAGAATCCTGTTGCAAATATATTTCATGTTCAACCTCCCTTTTAGGAGGCAACCCTGTAGGTTCCTGAGACAAATCATCATAATTAGATATAATGTTGATCAATTCTTGCTTATAATTTGGATCACAACTTGCTAAAGCATCTGTTATATCTTGTTCTTTCTATTTCACTATCACGAGAACAAAATATTTACTTTTTCTCATGAGTCTCTTCATTTGTCCTATGCTCACTAAAGAAACATTATTTTTGATGCGATGAGCTCTAATAATATATTCAATCCCATCCTTGAGAAGGTGATATTTGTTTTATTCTCGATAGAACACAACCTTCTTGTCAAATATATATGTACTACCCAAGACAATGCCACAAATGTCAAGAGGCACAATATATAACTCAACCTCGTCAAAGAACTTAGCTGTAATTTCAAACCTGATCTTACATTGTTTCGTCACTTGCAACTTAGCATCGTCACACACCCAAACTAATGGATATGGATTTTTGTGAGGTGTCCTCTTCAATCCCAGCTTCTTAACAATTGATTTAGATATTAAATTAACCTGAGATCCACCGTCAAATAAAGTATCTACTTTTGTATGCTTGACTATAAATCTGACATGAAAAAACTCGCTCCTTTTCTTTTGATCAATATCACTTTTCATCTTGGCAGATTGTACTGAAGAATTTGATTTAATAAATGATATATCTTTGCTTCCAATGGCCATGATCTTGGATTCATCTTCGAAATTTGACCCTATATCCCAATGAGTTGATGCAATAGTTTTTTTCTTTCCTTTATCCTTTGATTTCTATGGTCGTAATTCTAGATGCAACTTCCAACACTGTGATTCCTCGTGTCCCTTTTCCTTACAAGGGGAACATGTAGGTCTTCCCTCAACTTGTTTCACTGTGGCTGATTTCTTACTCTTCCATTTACCTTTGAGTTTCTTGTCGTACTTGAATGACTTCTTATCTTCGCTCGTATTCTTACCCTTACTAGCCTCTCGGTTTGTAGCTTGTACTGACATCTTATCAATGTTAGTAGGGATAAACATTAGAATAGTATGACAAAGATATGACTGCATGCCACCGATGTACTTTAGAAGAGTTTCACGAGTATACAACGAAATTTCTAGGGATAATTCCTTCTTTTTGAATTCCTATGTATATTCCTAAATATTTTGGCCTTTACCCCGTCTCATAAGCTTCCACTCGATCATTGTTGTTTGTGTATGTTCCAGTGGATATAATTGTTTTCATATAGCCTTAGTAAACTTATTGTTATAACCCTAATTTGCACCAGACATACTTACCTGACATCAGGCCATCTCATATGCCTTCTTTGCCAAGCCAGTACTAAGAAACTCTTCTTAAAAACACCCTTTTTAAAGGCCCACGTGCCCTGCTCCACTACAGCCCGCGTGTACACTCTAGATGACCCACTACAACCCGCGTGTACCTACAAAAGCACGAAAAATGGAAAGTTGTTGACAGAACACACAGTTTTGGGTAAGTTAACTAAACCTTTCGACCATGCATGGCTAGTCATTCGACTAAATACCTAGCTCCTTCTAGCCTATAAAAAAAGGGGTAGGGGTCCCATTTGAAAAGGAGGAAAAAATCATAGTAAAGAAACTCTACCCGAATTAGCATTCCCCTTGCCCAAGATTCTGCAACCATTTTGTGATTTCAACGAAGAAGAGAAGCAAGTGTGTTAGTAGTTGGTGCACAGTAAAAGAGGAGCCCAGGACCAGATTCATGGAGCAGTGGACGTCTTCATCATTGTAAGTTGCTTTAGTGAAGTTAATAATAAAGAAGTACTTTTCCCGTCCCACCATATGAGGTTTTCATTATTTATTGCGTAAATGTTGATTAAATCTCTAACCCATTAATCCGTAGATCAAATGCATGTGGAGTTCTTTGTTTGTCTTTTGTGAATGCAGGTCAGCCTAGGGAGGAGAGTTGCAATCAAAGAGCGACCAAGCGTAAAAAGGGATTGATACCAAACGCCAGAAATAAGGTATGTTCACTGGATCTTCTTAACTGTGTATTTGCTTAAGAATAATGGGGATTAGGTCTGGGATGATGGTAAAAAGTAGGAATCTTTAGGTCTTTTCTACGTGCATGATAAAACCCTAAGTGTTAGTCTGTAGGGGGATTTCCCACTCACAACGGAATTGGTGACCATACTGGGGATCTCTCGGGTTTTCTGGGGATACTTTTTTGGTAGTTTTAAATTGGTTTCACCACCTTTTTTCTGAGTTTCTTCAAGAGTCTGAGCTAGTAGGGATTCTGGTCCTCCATACCAGTATTCCCTGCTTTCTTTGCTTAGATTCTTTTTATTTTTCAGAAGTCACAGAGGTACGCATGGCCTATATAAGGCTTGCATGTGTGTACACGCGCCCTACCTTCACACAACCCGCGTGCACGTGCTAGCTGATGAAGTGTCAGTCTCGTGTATGAGTTCAGATTTTTTTTTGGTTAGAGAGGTAGTCATCCTCTCCCTTGTCAGAAGTGATCCTTCTCAGGGGTTTTCTGGAACTCATTATGGTCTCTGTTTTTGCAGTTTGTATCTTAGGTACCACCTCAGATTGGTTTTGTTCTATGAGATTTTCCTTGAATTGTTTTTCTTTTTTGAAAAATTAATTTTTTGAGTCTTCAAGAGATTCTGGTTCTCAATACCAGTAGTCTTTGCTAGTGCTTGATTGCTTGTATTTTCATTTTTGAAGAGTTTCAAAGGTACACATGGCCTGCATAAGGTCTGCATGCATGTACATGTGCCCTGACCTTACACAACTCACCTGCACACGCTAATTGTTGAACTGTCAGCTGCGTGCCTGTTGAGAAATTTTTTGTTTGAGGCGAGGCAGTCATCCTTTTCCTTGTCAAGAGTTATACCTCTCAGGGTTCTTGGTCTCTATCAAAGCAGTCGACAACTTAGGTCTGATCATAGCAATAGCTTTCTTTTTCATTAAAAAGTTTTCCTCAAAATTTTCCTTTCATAGGTTTTTTAGACAAGTGTGAGAGTCTGCTTTCATCAGCTTGTGTGTTATTGTCAGTAAATCTTTGCGATCTGCGCTTAGGCCAGAGGTTTTCTTGGTCTTTACTTTTCATCATTTTTCCTTTTTTGCTTTGCGAGCATTAAATAAATTAAAAAAAAACACTCTTCTATTTCTTGGTTTGGTTAAGTAGTTGTTGGTTTGCATTAATAACCAGGAAAAGTTTTTCGTTCATAAGTTATTGGTTGTTTACTTATGACAATAAGTAGCTTGTAGTCGAGTGAAATACTATTTTGGGTTGTTGTTCAAAGATCTTAGAAAAAAATTTAGTTTGAAAAGTTGATTAAGAATTGTGTCAATAAGAAGTTATTTTGTTTCCAGCTTTCCATTTATCTTTTCTTTCGTCTCAAAAAACATCACTAGTTTCAATTTCATAACCTTTGACTTAAGACAAGCCATAAAAAAATAATGATTAATTAAAATCAACTAGACTTTATGTTTGTAGGGTCCATCAACTAGTCTAGGCTAGAGCCTTGATTTAGGTTGGAGAGGAAACTCTTTAAGGTTGAAAAACATACATAAGAGTTTGTGCTAGAGAGTGTTAAAAGTCTAGTATCGTGAAAATTATCTGGGACCCCCCTCTAACACAAGGGCTAAACACGAGGTCACATGCAGAAAGGTAGCGGAGATAGCCCCTCCAAAGCCAAACCAAGCGTAGTGGGGAACACATATAGAGGGCTTGTTTTGGGATTCTGTCGATTGCATTTGCCATGGAGCTTCATGGGTCTCGAATCCGTTCGAGGTCTTCAGTTGTCTTTCGGACCACTTGATTTTGATACCCTTGAAATGTTTCAGACTTGATACCCTGCTCATTGCGGTCCACCCGACTGTCGACTATACCCACCTGGTGACTGTTCACACGTTGGCAACCTAGTTGCCATTATTTTAGGGACTTACACAGGTGACTGCGGGGGTAGACTGCAATACCTAGGATAGGCATCGGGCCACACTTTGTAGAGTATGCCCAGAGGGTTCTTCCGTATTCGAGTTGCACTTGCATCGGTAAGTGTCTCTAGTGTTGGTTTTTGTAACTGTTCTTCCAACTAGTTTAGTAAGTGCTTGTTTTATCTCGTGGGGACTTTTTCTAGTGTGTGTTGTATTTGAATGAATAGAAATCCTTAGTGTGTCTTTGATCTTATTACATAGTGGAGGATCACGAGCTCCACCAGTCACAAAGGCTTCTGGTCCTGCCACCGGTTACACTTGAGACACCCCCACCATCGCTAAGGCGAAAGCTAGACCAACACGGGTCTTTTGAAGCGACCGGGTCACAGGAAACTGTGCCTAACCAACATCCGGAGGAACCAACCATTTCATACCTTGGAGAGGAAGCTATTGGTCCATCTAAAACTCCAACCACTGATATTTCGGCGCCCATCATCATACAGATTTATCCTTACGAGCGCCAGACAGTGTCACACGCAGTAATGGAAATAAACACTGCCACTTCTTCTGGGAATTCTCCTATTCCCACAGTTGTCACCACAGGGGGTGTTCCACCTCCTAACCCACCATCATCGGTCCTAGCCATCATGGTCTCAAATGATTCTACCTCGAGCAGTGGTCCGATCTCATCTTTGGTGGCGACCACTGCTCCTTTCACACAGAGTGCGACAGGTCCTCCGTTCTCATACAGGATGCCTATCTCAGGTACAAGTCCTGTACTTTCCCAATCCACTTTACATACTCTAGGTCTGAGGGAAGGGAGCTCTAACGCTCCTTTGCAAGGACCCATGGGGGGCACATCAGCTCCCTTTAACACTTTCCCTTACAGAGGAGGTCATATACCTCCTTCATCCCCTTCGCTCGACGATGCTCACCAACATTCTGCCGGGTCGAATGCACCCCATAGTTCATTTGGAGCAGGGAGTCAAGGAACACCTTCTCATAATATGTCGGTAGGTTCAACACCGTTTTCTTTGTTCGGTGCGTTTGGTAACTATGCTTTCTCGTCAGTTGCTTTCTCGACTGGGGGCAACCCCTGTTACAGAAAACCTAATCCTATGCAGGGTACTATTCCTACACAGGGGGAAAACCCAGGAACTTCTTCCGCATCATGACCTTGGAACTCTTAGCAGGGATCAATTCCCTCGTCAGGAATGTTGATCAGGGGCAACTTTTTTCACAACCAATGGAACCCTGGGCAAGGTGCAGTACCTATGCCCATGGGATCGACATGGGGCAACCCTTCTCAAAGTCCTCCGGATGTAATGCATGCCCAACCATCTATGTCCTATTTCAGGAATTAGCCGATGATGTCTCCTCAAACGCATAATCTGTACACTGGTCATGGCCATGGTTTTTACCAAAACCCGGGCCAACAACCCAACTTTTCCTGACAACCTGGTGCTAGTCAAACTCCAGGCCCCTTTTTCCATGGTTATCACCAACAACCCAAACTACCTTTCCTGTCCACCTTGCATTTGCCAGACTTAACAAGGTTGTTGAACGACCCTATCTGTGATGATCCACATTGGCCCCCTATGCTGACGAAGTTGCCTTCGGACATACCAAAGTTCGAAGCCAAGCCTAACGAAGATCCAGGAGATCATGTGACTACTTTTCACCTTTGGTGCTTGTCCAATTTGTTGAAAGACGACTCCATAGAGTTGCGATTGTTTCAACGTACTCTCATTGGGAGTGTTGTGAAATGGTACATTGAGCTTGACCACTCAAGATACACTTCCTTCGACAAATTGGCAATGGCTTTCCTAAACCATTTCCAATTATCTGTGAGATACAACACTAGCACATAATTGCTGACCAATTTTGAACAGACAAAAGCAGACCATATCTCTGATCACATCCGAGAATGGAGACACCAGAAGAGTTTGATTAAGGTGCCAGTCCCACCAACATTCTTGCTAGAGTGGTTCCTTAAGTCTTTGGTCCCACAGTTATCCAAATACGTCGCAACATCGGGAGTGTTTTTCGAAGAATATGCAATCATGAGAGCTCAACAGCTTGAGATAATCTATTCTCGGTCTGGTCTACTGTACGAGATCTTGCCATATGCACCACGATCAATACTTGATAAAACCAAACAGAGAGCTGGACCACATGCCAATGGTATTGTTGGTTCAACACAAACAAATCCTGATGAACAACTTATGAAACAATTGCAATAACTGTCTATCCATCATACAACGGCCAGCCAGACTACTGTTTCGGTTGCTCCCCCTACCCAAATGTTGGATGTACACAACATGCAATCGACAAATCCAAAGGCCACCCAACATCCTGATGGAAAGAAGAAACAACGTAAGAAGTGTAAGGGGGATAAGAAACCCACTAATAATGTTGGCGGGGGCAACACCAAGAAAAGGAAGTCGAAGTATCCATGTAATCTGTGCGTGGAGGACCACTCGACTCACCAGTGCCCTTGGCTTGTAGAGGCCCAAAAGTTATTGTCACAGCAACAACCTGCTGTGTTAACAAACCCATTTCAACATGGCCAAAATCTAACTCAAGCCTCTACAAGCGCGGAAGGGGGCAGCCAAGGACCCCCTCTATCTTCAAACAATCCTGCATCCGCGAATGTGTATATGATGAAAGGTGATTCCTATATATCCACTAGAGAACATGATTATAGCAAGTTGAAAACCTCTGAGAAAGGTAAAGAAGTTGAAAACCCATCTCTTCCTCTCTAGATCGAGAAGACGTTGGGCGAAACCATGACACACATCCAAAAAGGTGCGTTTAAGAAAGCTTCTCACAACCCAAATGCAAGGGACGCCCAAAACTACTCTATGGTGGAGGATTTGTCTCAAACCCCTTGTGCGATGTCTGCTTTGGAAGTTCTCCAAAGCTTCCCTTCCCAGAGAAAGGCTCTATTAGCCGCTTTAGGATCCCCCAAGACTTGTAATCCGGGTACGATCATGCTTGATGCAACCGACTTGAAACCTTATCTCCCTTACCACATAGCATTCTAGATAGTCGTGGCTCACACCATGAAAACTTTTAGTCGAAACATTTTCCACATGGTGGTTGATGAGGGTGCCTCAACATGTGTAATTTCTTTGGCGTGTTGGAAGGCCATTGGCCAGTGCGTTTTTTCTCCGTCACCTACTCTTCTTACTGCTTTCGACAATCGTTCATTCCGACCACATGGAATTATCCCCTCTTTTCCCGTGCAGTTAGGAGGGAAAGCTGTGTGTGTCAAGGTTGAAGTGGTCGACGCATCTCTCGAATACAATATTTTGTTAGGGAGGAGTTGGACATATTCTATGCAAGCAGTAGTCGCTACAGTTTTCTGGGTCTTTTTGTTTCCACACGAGGGTCAGATCGTGACCATTGATCATTTGTATTTCTCCTGTCCTGACCCTTCATTGGGGGCATCCACGGTCCCAATGATTGATAACCCTCAACCCAGTGTCGTCAACATAGGGGTTGGTTTGTGCCCACCTTTGATGGGTACTTTCGATTACCCACCTCCTCAAGGCGATGTTAAGTTCATATCTGACCACCATAAGGTTGAGATTTTTCAAGTTTCGTCATTTCGCATGCCTTACTTCAACGATCCATGGATTCTTCCTTCCCCATCAGCCACGATGGAAGGGACATGGCACCATGGTATGTCCATTCCCTTGTCCATGGAAGAAGTGGCATACTCTTTAGCCCAGCAAGCTTCTGCCAACCTTGATCCGACTCCTGCACAAGAGTTAGATCTGATTCTAGAGCCTGTTTGGGCTCAAGGTTCCCTCATGGATACAGATTCTTTAGACTTATTCTTTCCCTTAGACGAAGCAATCATTGAAGCAATGACTAGTCTGGACAAAACCTAGGACGATCTCCATCATAGATCTTACTTCCTCTCAGAGTTAAGCAGAATTGAAGCAGGGGAATTCACCTCGACTATGAATGGAGATAGGTCTTGTCCTATCAATCCTTTGGCTACACATGTTGTTTATGTCGAGGGTAATATGGAAACCATCACTGAAACTATACCTATAAACATCTCCAGAACCCCTGGCGTCATGGAGAATGTTTTCGTTGGAGATGACTTCTCCCTCGAAGAGATTCAAATCTACACGAATTTATTTAAGGAATTACGTGACGTTTTTGCTTGGTCTTACGAGAAAATGCCAGGCATCGATCCAAAAATTGTTGAACACGAAATTATGACTTATCCTGACGCTAAGCTGGTTCGGCAGAAGCTTCGTCCAGTTAATTCTAAGAAAGAAGTAGCTATTAAGGTTGAAGTAGAGAAACTGCTCAAGGCAGGTTTTATCTACCACGTCCATTTGACCCAATGGGTTTCAAATTCGGTGTCGGTTAACAAAAAATAGGGTACAATTCGTGTATGTACGAACTTCCATGATTTGAACAAAGCCTGTCCAAAAGATAATTTCCCCACACCATTTATTGACCAGATAGTCGATGAATGCACAGGTTGCGAGGCCTTTTCTTTCATGGATGGTTTTTTGGGATATAATCAGATACAAATCAAACCCGAAGACCAACAAAAAACAACATTCATCTGTCCATGGGGTACATTCACGTATCGTAAGATGCCTTTTGGTCTGAAAAATGTTGGAGCTACCTTTCAGCGGGCCATGTCTTTTGCTTTCCACGATCTCAAACATATCGTCGAGGCCTACTGAGATGATTTAGCATCATGATCTTGTAAGAGAACTGATCATCCCACGCACCTTCGACTTATCTTTGAGCGATGTCACTACTTCCAGATTCGCTTGAATCCCAACAAATGCAGTTTTTGTGTGATGTCAGGCCATCTAATAGGTTTCATAGTTTCAACAATAGGGATCATGGTCGATCCTCTCAAGGTTGAGGCAATAGTTTAGTTGCCTCCCCCATGTACAATCCTTCAACTTCAGAGTCTAAAGGGAAAAAAAAACTTTTTGCGGTGTTTCATCGCAAACTATGTCGAGATCACAAAGGGATTTATGCGTTTACTGAAGAAGGATGTTCCTTTTCATTGGGACGATCCCGCTCAATGCTCCTTCGAAGCATTGAAACGTGCCCTGACAACTGCCCCTCTGCTTCGGCCACCCAAATATAACAAATATTTCTTATTATACTTGGCTGCAACAGAGTCAACCATCGACATGGTCTTAGTTCAGGAGGATGATTTTCTCTCAGAATATGTGATTTATTACCTGAACCGAGGCCTGGTTGGATCGAAACTCAATTATTCTCATATTGAAAAACTTGTGTTGGTAGTAGTCGATGCTGTCCAACGATTCCGTCATTATGTTTTGTTTCGCAAGACCACCGTCATTGCCGTTGTGGATCCATTTCAATACGTGTTGACATAATGGGTAATCAATGGAAATATCAGTAGATGGATAGTTGTCCTCCAGGAATTTGACTTAGATTTTGTTTCGGCGAAATCCAAAAAGTCACTGGTCTTTTCAGAACTTATCTCTGAACTTCCGATCGAGTCAGGTGATATTATGCCCGACGAGTCGCCTATTCAAGGAGACATGTTTTTTATAGCATCTTTGGACCCCTGGTATGGAGATATACTTGTCTATCTCCAGACTTTGAAGTTCCATGCCCTTGATTCTCATGATGAGCATCGTCGTATATGTCATCCGGCCAAGAACTATCTCATACTTGAAGATACTCTGTATTGTCGAGGTGTAGATTTCATCCTTCACCGGTGCCTCACTCATGAAGAAGTGGAAATCGTGCTTAACGATTTCCATACTGGAGCATGTGGTGGTCATTTGTCTAGGTTGGAAACAACCCAAAATATTTTATGAGCCAGTTACTTCTGGCCGACACTAATCAAAGATTGTATCGCATCATTCAAGAAGTGCCACCATGTTTCCCATCATCACCGTTGGGCCCTTCACCAAGTGGGGGATTGATTACACTACCTGCAACCCTCCTTCAACAAGGGGGAACCGTTATATCATCGTAGCAGTAGGCTATTTCACCAAGTGGGTCGAAGCTATGCCAACATTCAAACATGATGGCGAGACTGCCGCCCTCTTTTTGTTTAACCAGATTATAGCACGGTTCGAAATCCCAAGAGAGATTGTCACTGACCATGGCAGTCACTTTCAGAACACAATGATGACCGAGTTAACATCAAATCTTGGGTTGAGGCAAGAACATTTGTCACCTTACTACCCTCAAGTGAATGGTCAGGTGGAAGCTGTCAATAAATCTCTTAAGACCATCCTACAATGAACGATCAATTCGGCCAAGTCAAATTGGCATTTGATATTATACTCGGCATTATGGGCCTACCAAACGTCTGTTAAGACTACCACCGATTTCTCACCTTTTCAACTCATTTATGGGCTGGAAGTAGTCTTGCCCATAGAATGCTAGATCCCATCTTTAAAATTGGCAGTACATTTATTGCCAGACACTTCACCGCTTGAAGAGTGTTTATTATATCTCTAGCAGCTCAATGAACAACGTCGTGATGTGGCCTTAGCTAATGAAGCTCACAAACAAAAATTCAAGTGTCAGTATGATCGGTCTGTTCATCCTCAGATTTTCTCAGAAGGTGACCTTGTCCTGGTCTATGACCAAGATAAGGACCCCCTGGGGGCAGGCAAGTTCAAACCCATGTGGTTCAAACCTTTCATCGTAAAAGAGGTCCTAAAAAAGGGCTCTTATCGTCTGGTAGAATTTTAGGGAAATGCTTTGGCAGAGCCTAGAAATGGGCTCTACCTCAAGAAGTATTACTCATAGGTAGGTCACCTTGGGTAACTTTTTTTAACATATGTATAATCTTTGTACTATTAATTTTTGGTTTCTTTTGGTTTTATGGACGTGTTGTTTTTGGTGTTATCTTTTGTCACTGTGGCAGATGTCAAGTGAATCAGAGGTGTTCGCTGGATTCGTAGACAATGCTAGGTGGCACACTCAGAGTCTTTCCTCCGCATCTTGGGTAATTTTTACACCCCAGAGCCAGTTACTATCTTCAAAAGGTATATGTTTAGGTGACACCACAAACAATGTCGCCGAATACAACACAGTTATTGAGTTTCTTCATGACGCGTTGTCACTTGGTATCTCTCACCTCCAGGTCTATTTATATACTCAGCTGGTTGTGTCTCAGTTAAATAGAGTCTACCATGTTCATGATCATACTTTACACCGATGGTTCCTTGGGGTACGTCTCTTAGAACGAAGTTTTGATTATATTACATATTTTCATGTTCCTAGGAGATTAAATCAAGTCACGGATACTCTAGCTAATCAAATTTTAGATTGGCATCTCACACACATATAAGAAAGACACACACATACACATGTAAGTACCTTTTTAAAGCAAAAGTAATCCATAAGACATAAAAAAGACATAAAATTCCATATATAATATCAAAAATATCAGAGTACATGTGTGGGCGCAAATGCTTCAAAAATACGTCCAATAACGAGTCATGGGGCTTATGCCCTCAAAAATATACAAATAGTGCCCTCGGCACGTGAAAAATCCAACCTAACTAAGGACGGGGCTTGTTGGCCCTGTTGTAATGGTCAATGATGTTTTCCAAATGCCGAAAAAGTCAGACCCACGTCTGTGGTGCCCCCACTACATGAGGCTTCATAGACAGTGACAGATCCTCGATCTCTACCATGGGGACTATGCGAGTAAGCGAGGTAAAGTTTCACTCTACTCATCTCAAAACTCTCTCAGCCTCAATGGATGGAGGTACTCCTGCTGCTGCTGGTCTACCAACTGCGGCTGGGGTGGCCTCTGGTCGAGGACATCGCCTGTTCCTCGCATAGTCCATTGGTCACATTGGCACCACATCTGCACATAATAGACATAGATCTGTCAAATACTCTGGTGTATAAAAAAAATGATATATATAAAAAACAACATAAAAATTACATATATCCAACAAAAACAAAATGAAGCAAACTTACCCATCTCTCCTCGCTGCTCTCCGGGGGGTATCGATATCTCAGGGTCTCTAGAGAAGTCAATCCTGTCATAGGGGTAGTCCTCTATGACCAGAATCTGTTGTGCCCACCAAGCAAAGAACTTGTCATCGAAGGCCTCAATGGTCCTCCTTCCCCCCTGTTGCGGTAACAACGTCGCCCATCTGCATAATGCAGGGAGAGAGGCCTCATGCCCTCATATAGTCTCTCTAGGACTGAAACTGGGCACTCTCTCAAAGAAGAAAGCACAAAGAATCATCCCAAACCCGAAGTTCCTCTGATTCTGCATTCAACACTCTGTTAATTGCCTCTTCATACAATCGAGTAAGGTGGTGCTCCAGTCAAATATTTGTGCATTTAAGCACTGAACTACAAAATTCATGTGCGCACATGAAGCCTGATGCAAAGAAGTGGACCCAGTAATCTGCCCAATGAGAAACATTATCACTTTTAATGATAAGTTAGAGATCTTGCTTATCGACACTTGCGAGCTCGTTCTATTAGTATCGGCTTCACAATGGAGCCCAATCAACTTTGATATGTTATGAGGCCCAGAAGGAAAGGTACGAAAATTGACTTGTTCCCCTCTCCTCAAGAGGCCAGTCAGGAAGTATATATCCTCTGTTGTTGGAGCCAACGACTGCCCCTCTAGCATAAAGGCCTCTGCATCGGGATGCCAATAATCCACCAAGGCGTTCAATAGCCTAGGTTGTGCTCGCATGAAAGGACAATGGAAAAACTTTAACAAACCACACTGCAACAGTGCAGCAAGAGAATCAGTGATGCAGGAGCATCGCCAACATCAAGTGAGCCAATGCGAAAGCCAAAGACAGCTGGGCAAGTGCCAGCCCAAATTTTGAAATTTCCTTGAAGTTGATGTGTAATCTTAAATGTGATAATTAATAAGGAGCGCACTTGTATAATGTAAATGGACCTTGAGCAATTCGCTCTCGTCCTTAGTAGGTAGAAGGAATTTATAGTAGTTAATGCAGGTAGATAGAATTTAATTCTAGATTAGACGGTTTCTAGAGCGCAAGAGGGAAACGATATATAGACACCCTCATTGTGTATTGTAATATTATCATTGAAGAGCATAGAAGAGAAGCAAAGAGCTGTGTAAGAACACCCATGTACAGATATTTGGATTAATAGAAGAGCTTTGATTCAAATTCATGGTTTTTGTGTTTGTTCTGTGTGTGTTGATGTTGAATGATATGCTCATGGATGTTTGCTTCCTGTTATACATTTGCTTTATATGTTGTGTATATGATTTCATGTGTTGAGTTTGAAGTCTGAGAGGAAGTAAGAATGAGTTTCAATTGTTTCTCTGTCTAAACAAGAGTTCCTGCAAGGAGTGCGTTGACAAAGGGTTTAGATAGAGTTGCTTTTGTTATCATTTCCGTAGAAGTGTAGTTGGGCATAGGAGGCGTGAAAGGAGTGCACAGACCAAGAAAAGTCTCAGGGTTGTGAACCTAAGTGAAGTATTGAAGGACTGTTGTTGCAGGTGTGTGCAGAGTCGGAAGGAAATTCAGCACTTGGAAGTGACTGAATGTTGTCGCAAGGAGTGCGAGCAAGAGGTCTTCCTAAGAGGACACAGAGTCGTGGAAAACTCAGGAGGAATAGGACCTTCGGGTAATCGTCGAAGAGAAGCACATGAATCTTGTGCCATGAAGTGTTTACACAGGCGTTGCAAGTTCATGTGTAGGCGAACAAGTTTTCACGGAGGAACACTTGGTCATTCGTAGGAATCATCAAGGAGGAACGGATGGTCGGTATTCTCTGAGGAGGATTCGCGACATCCCATGAGCCGTCAGATCTCACGGAGGCACAGGGGAGATACAACGAGTATTCTCTAAAAGGTTCGAAGCTCAGGAGGGGCAGGGCCGTTGATCCGAGCCATAAGGGCCGGAGGATCTACACGTGGAATCCCATATTAGAGTTTTTTGGGTGGAAATCCTGTGAACATTGCAACGGGAATCGCGAAATTGCGAAACGCGATATCCTGACGACTAAGAGAACAGTGTGGGGCCACAGGAATCGGTGAGTGGATAGGTGGCACACCATTTCGGGTTTTCGTGGTGAGAAGTCCCGAAACAATTGCATCAAGATTCGAGATACCGCGAAGTCCGAAATCCTGAGAGATGTGACGGGGTGTTGAATAGTCAAACTCATGAGTATATCGGAGTTTTGACGAATCGAGAGTCAGGAGTCGAAGGACCAAGTTCCTTGACGTCGCGAGTGTCGAAATCATGATAGAGAAAAGTCTGATAAGGAGGGGAAAAGAAAGGGTCAGCGTTGACTATTGTCGAGCTTCAGGAATTCGAGAGTCCAACGCTCAACCACTGACATCGCGAAGTAGCAAAGTCTGATCTCTCGAGTGAGAAGAGGGGATCGCATGAGAGTTCCTATGGGTACAGATTTCCTGATAGGGAAATAGAAGAACAGTTTGGAGTTCTTCAGGCCATGTGAAAAGGAAAGATCCTGTGAATTGACATGGACTTTCAGCCTGCGGGTTGAGGGCGTTGGCATCATTTTTGGTATCAGAGCTTGAATCTTGCTTGCATATTTCAGGCAAGGGAGGAAGAGGAGATAAATAACACTCTGATACACAACATCAGTTTTGGTATCAGAGCACAAAAGGGTTCTTTGCTTTCTGTAGCATAGAAGAAGAGAATTCACCATGTCGTTGAGGAGAAGAGATAGTCAGTCACCCGATCCAAAGGATAGGGAAATGCAGCGAAGAAGAGGCCAACAGATGACATATCTAGTCATGGAGAGAGAGATGTGTGATCTACGAGCTAGAATCGAAGACATGGAGACAGCGCAAAGGCGTATAGTCAGTGCTGGGGATCTCAGTGATTCCGAAAGTGAAGTTGAGGCTGAACGTGAAGAAGAAGTTGCAGCTGAAGATGAATCAAATGAGCGTTTAATCAGAGCTATTGCAAGGATGGGTGCAAGAGAAAAAATGGACATTCCAGTTTACGAGGGAAACTTGGATGCAGAGGAGCTTCTAGACTGGATTAGAGCTCTAGACACATACTTCGACTATGAATATGTCGAAGAAGACAAGAAGGTCAAGCATGCTGTCACAAGATTGAAGGGACATGCAGCATTGTGGTGGGATGAACTACAAGCTGATAGACGCTGCAAGGGAAAGAATAAAATAAAAATCTGGGACAAGATGATCGCAAAGATGAAAGCAAAATTCATCCCCAAAGATTATCAAATTACTCTATTCAGGAGGATGCAGAACCTGAGACAGAAGATGATGACAGTAAAATAATACACTGAGGAATTTTATAAACTGAACATCAGAGCAGGTCATTGGGAGAGCGATGATGAGAAGGTTGCCAGATACATGAATGGCCTGTGATATGATATTCAGGATGAGATGAGCATGGTAACCATCTGAACGATGGAAGATGCTTATTAGATGGCTCTGAAAGTGGAGGAGAAGTTGAGCCAAAAGCAGAGTCAGAGAGGCCGAGGCAGAAGTCATCCCAGAGGCAAATCGGTTGCCCAGGATAAATATTAGAAGCCCAAGGAAGAGTGGAAGAAACCTCAGACTTGAAAAGAGAGAGGTGGAAGTTCATAGCGTGGGCAATATGTTGAACAGAGAGGACAGCATACTGAGCAGAAAGGAGATTATGCTGGCAATAATACTTTTCCTCGTACTAGAGGTAGAGGAAGAGGAAGAGGTGGAGTAATTTCATGCTTCACATGTGGAAAGAATTGGCACAAGTCTTATGAGTGTCCTGATAAAAAGAAGGAAATTGGAGAAGCTCACATCGCCGAGGCGCAGAGGTGGGATGTTGAGGCAGAATATGTTGAAGGCGAAAGATCACTGATGATGCGAAAAGCTCTTTTGACACCAGAGAAGGAGGTGGAGAGTTCATTCCAAAGGACCAGACTTTTCAGGACTACTTGCAAGACCAAGGATAGGGTATGCAAGGTCATTGTAGACAGTGGTAGCATGGATAATCTTGTTTCTACAGAGATGGTAGAGAAGCTGGAGCTGGAGACGATTGATCATGCAAGCCCATACAGAATTTCATGGCTACAAAAAGGACACCAGGTAACTGCCACTAAACAATGTTTAGTTGAATTCAAGATAGTAGGATATAATGATAAGATATTGTGTGATGTTATTCCTATGGATGTTTGTCATCTATTGCTGGGTAGACCATGGAAATATCACAAGAATGTGATTCATGATGGGAGAATGAACACATACACCCTGGAGAAGAATGGGAGGACACACATGTTACTTCCAATTAAAGATAAGGAAGTGAAGCTGGAAGTAAGCAATACTGTACTTCTCATGACTGGGAAGGAACTTCTTACAGAGGTTAAGAAGAAGGAGGATCCACAATTCATTGTGGTCAGGAAACTGAAGATTGTTTTGACCAGCACAAAAGTGGATGATTTATCAGAAGAAATTCAGGAACTGCTGGAAGAGTTCATTGATATAGTAGTGGACGAATTACCTCGTTCGTTGCCACCGATTAGAAGTGTGAGTCATCATATTGATCTCATACCTGGATCCAGTTTTCCAAATAAATCCGCGTACAGGTTGACGCCGCAACAGAATGAAGAAGTTAAAAGGCAAGTCCAGGAGTTGTTGGACAAAGGTTTGGTCAGGGAAATCTTGAGTCCATGTGCTGTTCCAACAATAATCAGTCCGAAGAAAGACGGAGGCTAGAGGATGTGTACTGACTCGAGGGTGATTAATAAGATAACCATCAGGTACAGATTTCCATTGCCGAGGATGGATGATATGATGGATTTCTTGAGTGGAGCAAAGTATTTTTCAAAGATTGATTTGAAAAGCGGATATCATCAAATTCACATGAGAGAAGGTGATGAATGGAAGACAACATTCAAAATAAACGAAGGGTTGTATGAATGGCTTGTTATTCCGTTTGGCTTAACAAATGCACCGAGTACCTTTATGAGGTTGATGAATGAAGTCCTGAGGGAGTTCATTGGGAAATTTGTCATTGTGTATTTGGATGACATACTGATTTTCAGTAAATCAGTAGCAGAGCATTTGAAGCATTTGGCTACAGTGGTGAAGAGATTACAGCAGTAGAAGCTATTTATAAATATGAAGAAGTCCTCATTCATGAAGACAAAGCTCATTTACTTGGGATTTGTTATTTCTGCAGATGAGTTGAGGATGGATCCAGATAAGGTGGAAGTAATCAAGAATTGGCCATCGCCAAAGAATATCTTTGAGGTGAGAATTTTTCATGGATTGGCTAGTTTCTACCAAAAGTTCATCAAGAATTTCAATGGAATTAGCACAGCGATGATGGACACCGTGAAGAAAATACATAAGTCTTTTCACTGGATAGAAGAGGTTGAGAAAAGTTTTAATCTGTTGAAGAGGAAAATTACGGAACAACCAGTTGTGGTGTTGCCGGATTTCCGAAAGACATTTCAAGTGAAATGCGATGCCAGTGGATTTGCAATCGGGGTAGTCTTGAGTCAAGAAGACAGACCGATCACATACTTCAGCGAGAAGCTGAATGAGGTGAAAGTGAAATACTCCACGTATGATAAGGAATTTTATGCTATCATACAGGCATTGAATAAATGGAGGCATTACTTGATCCCGAAAGAATTTGTCTTATACAGTGATAATCATGCACTGCAGTTTGTGACTCAATAGGAGAAGTTGAATCAAAAACATGTCAAATGGGTTGAGTATATGAAGAATTTCACATTTTTGATTAAACATATTTCTGGTACTGCTAACAAAGTTGTTGATGCTTTGAGCAGGAAGTGTTTGCTGTTGCAGGAGTTTTGAGTCAAAACGTTGGGTTTTGATGATCTCAGGGACATGTACGTAGATGATCAGGATTTTAAAGAGGCGTATGAAACAACTGAGAATCCAGTTCTCAGAGACAGAAGCCCTTGGATAGACTATATGATCTAGGAAGGATTACTGTTTAAAGGCAATCAACTATGTATTCCGAAATGCTCCATGAGGGAGAACTTGCCAAAGGAGAAACACAGTAGAGGATTGGCAGGACATTTTGGTCATGAAAAAACGTTCGCAAAGCTGAATGAGTCATATTTTTGGCCAGGAATGCGAGCAGACGTCAAGAGGTTCGTGGACAGATGAAAAATTTTCCAGCATTCGAAGGGGAGAAGACAGAATGCAGTACTTTATCAACCATTGCCCATACCAGAGAGGCCATGGGATGCAATTAGCATGGATTTTATATTGGGGTTGCCAAGAAAACAAAGAGGTTTTGATTCAATCTTTGTGGTGGTGGATAGATTTTCCAAGATGGCACACTTCATTCCATGTCAGAAAACCAGTGACGCAACTCACATTGTGAATCTGTTTTTCAAAGAGGTCATTCGACTTCATGGTTTGCCAAGAAGTATAGTTTCATATCAAGATACAAAGTTCATAGGGAATTTTTGGAGGACCTTATGGAGGAAGCTGGGAACTAAATTGTTGTTTAGTTCAGCGTATCATCCTCAGACGGATGGACAGACAGAAGTAGTAAATATAAGTCTGGGAGACTTGCTGAGAATCTTGGTGACAGAGCACCACAGCCAATGGGATAACATATTACCATAGGTAGATTTTGCGTATAACGACTCAGTAAACCGAAGCACAGGGAAAAGTCCATTTCGGGTTGTCTATGGCATGCAGTCGAGAGGAATTTTTGAACTGATGGATTCAGAACAGACTTGCTGAGAAGCTTGGTGACTAGGAGCGCTAGTGCAGAGGAATTCGTAGAGGCGATGAAAGAACTTCACAGCCAGGTGAAGGAGCGACTGCAGAATTCAAGTCAGGAATATAAGCGAAGAGCAGATCATCACAGAAGACAACTTCAGTTTGAGGTTGGTGACTTGATTCTGGCACATTTGAGAAAGGAAAGGCTCCCAAGAGGAACATACAATAAGCTGAAGATGAAGAAAATCGGACCCTGCAAGGTCTTGAAGAAATTTGGGGCAAACGCTTATGAGATTGAATTACCCGATGGGATCGAAATTTCTCCGATATTCAATATCTCTGATTTGTACCCATATAAACCTGAGGAAGCAGGAACAGGATATGAACAGCCAATGATTCAGTGGCGAAAATAGATGCCAGTTGCAGATAAGCCACAGATGGAGTGCATACTGGATAAAAGAATTGGTAAGAAGACCAGGCGGAAAGAATATTTTGAGTATTTGGTCAAGTGGAAGGACCATCCAGTTGAAGATGCCAGCTAGGAGAATGAAGCAGAGATCCAGAAACATGGACAGACCATGCATGAGCTCATGGACAAGATCCCATGAAAATTTTCAAGCGAGGGAGTATGATGTAGGAGCATCGCCAACATCAAGCGAGCCAGCGCGAAAGCGAAAGACAACTGGGCAAGTGCCAGCGTAAATTTTGAAATTTCCTTGAAGTTTATGTGCAATCTTAAATGTGATAATTAAGAAGGAGCGCACTTGTATAATGTAAATGGACCTTGAGCAATTCTCTCTCGTCCTTAGTAGGTAGAAGGAATTTATAGTAGTTAATGCAGGTAGATAGAATTTAATTCTAGATTAGACGGTTTCTAGAGCGCAAGAGGGAAACGGGATATAGACACCCTCATTGTGTATTGTAACATTATCATTGAAGAGCATAGAAGAGAAGCAGAGAGCTGTGTAAGAACACCCATGTACAGATATTTGGATTAATAGAAGAGCTTTGATTCAAATTTATGGTTTTTGTGTTTGTTCCGTGTGTGTTGATGTTGAATGATATGCTCATGGATGTTTTCTTCCTGTTATACATTTGCTTTATATGCTGTGTATATGATTTCATGTGTTGAGTTTGAAGTCTGAGAGGAAGTAAGAATGAGTTTCAATTGTTTCTCTGTCTGAACAAGAGTTCCTGCAAGGAGTGTAGTTGAAGTTGTCCGCAAGGAGTGCGTTGACAAAGGGTTCAGATAGAGTTTCTTTTGTTATCATTTCCGCAGAAGTGCAGTTGGGCACAGGAGCCATGCAAGGAGTGCGCAAGCCAAGCAAAGTCTCAGGGTTGTGAACCTGAGTGAAGTATTGAAGGACTATTGCTGCAGGTGTGCGCAGAGTCGGAAGGAAATTCAGCACTTGGAAGTGACTAAATGTTGTTGCAAGGAGTGTGAGCAAGAGGTCTTCCTAGGAGGACGCAGAGTCGTGGAAAACTCAGGAGGAATAGGACCTTCGGGTAATCGTCGAAGAGAAGCACAGGAAGCTTGTGCCGTGAAGTGTTTACACAGACATTGCAAGTTCACGTGCAGGCGAACAAGTTTTCACGGAGGAACACTTGGTCATTCGCAGGAATCATCAAGGAGGAACAGACGGTCGGTATTCTCTGAGGAGGATTCGTGACATCCCGTGAGCCGTCAGATCTCGCAGAGGCACAAGGGAGATACGGTGAGTATTCTCTAAAAGGTTCGAAGCTCAGGAGGGGTAGGGTCATTGATCCGAGCCATAAGGGCCGGAGGATCTACACGTGGAATCCCATATCGAAGTTTTGTGGGTGGAAATCCCGTGAACATTGCAACGGGAATCGCGAAATCGCGAAACGCGATATCTCGATGACTAAGAGAACAATGTGGGGCCACAGAAATCGACGAGTGGACAGGTGGCACACCATTTCGGGTTTTCATGGCGAGAAGTTCCAAAACAATTGCATCAAGATTCGCGATACCACGAAGTCCGAAATCTCGACAGATGTGACGGGGTGTTGAATAGTCAAACTCGTGAGTATATCGGAGTTTCGACGAATCGAGAGTCGGGAGTCGAAGGACCAAGTTCCTTGACGTCACGAGTGCCGAAATCGCGATAGAGAAAAGTCCGATAAGGAGGGGAAAAAAAAGGGTCAACGTTGACTGTTGTCGGGCTTCGAGAATTCGAGAGTCCAACGCTCGACCACTAACATCGTGAAGTAGCGAAGTTCGATCTCTCGAGTGAGAAGAGGGGATCGCGTGAGAGTTGTTGTGGGTACAGATTTCCTGATAGGGAAATAGAAGAATAGTTTGGAGTTCTTCGGGTCGTGTGAAAAGGAAAGATCCTGTGAGCTGACGTGGACTTTCAGCCTGCGGGTTGAGGGCGTTGGCATCAATCAGGGTCCTCATTGACCAACACATCAATATCCTCATGCTCTCTTTCCCTCCAGTGAACATAAATCCTGCAAATAGACAAAGTTTAGGAGGGTTAAATCTTGTTTTTTTATTTTTTTACACTCAATGGGAGGTCGACGCGGGTTGTAGTGCTCACAGTAGCATGTACACTTGGGCTGTCATAAGACAACCTGCGTGGATGTAGGGCCGATCGTTTAAAGGTCGACGCCCCTCCAAAATATGAACTTAAATGCATAAAGAAAGAATTAAAATGCAAGAGGTGGTAGTGAGTCCTTACTTGGTCCAAGCAGATGGTCGTTTCCTCCAATGAAGCTCCCAGAATCAACTCTTTTCACAAAGGGGTAGTTTTGGTTTTTAGTCAATTTCTCAATTAGCAATGGTGATAATGAGCTGCTAGCTTCTATTTATAGACTTTTTGGCCTCTTTTTGTCATTTTTTTGGACCCTTTTGTCATTTTTTCTAAACTGAACATCATTTAGTATGGTTTGAGAGTTTTCTTTGGATTGTCACGAGAAGTGTTCTTTGGGTATTGGGAAACTTTTTGGAGTTTTGGGTCGTTTTGAAGGTCCTTTGGTAAAAAGACATTTTTCCAACTTGTTACATTTAAGATAGGATTCCAACTCCACTTTCTGCATCTTGTTGTCTTTTCTTCTTTGCCATAGGATCGATCCCACCGAGTTGTGACACAGAACCATCATTGCTGCTTTAGGAGTGTCGTAATTTAATGGTAGAGCCTACCTTAACATGGATGCCCTAGGTAGATCCTGGTTGCATTTTGGTGTCCATGCTGTCACTAACGACTATAGGCCTAGGAGTCCTTACTATCTTTTCCTGATTACGAGTTTGAGTCTCATTTGCATAATTCTGTATCACTCTTGACCTCACCCTCGGGACTCCCAAAGCTTAACGGGTCTTCTTTTAAGCTCTTTTCAGACCCTCTAAACGTGAAAACATTGCTAAGGGATCTTGTTGACCTTCATGCTCACTAAATTGAAATTTGAAGTCACGTCTGTCTGGCGGTAGTTTAACCCTTTTTTGGTCTAGATGGTCAACTTTACGAACAAAGGTATGCTCTAGGAGCCTCGGTTCTCTAGAAGAGTATTCTCAGGTATAATTTTAACCCTTTTCTAGGCCTGAGGGACTAAATTTACGAAAAGGAACGCCCACGAAGTCCATAGTTAAGCTCTTTTTAGACTCCCTAAAATTGAAGATATCGTCAAGTGACCTTATTCTTTCACACTCGTTAAAATGGTTCAGAAGAACATTCCTGACGGAGTCCATAGTTAAGATTTTTTTAGACTCCTTAAAAATGAAAAAATTGCCGAGTGACCTTGTCTTTATCACACTCGTTAAAATGGTTTTGAATAGATGTCTGGTCAGTGCTAGTTTACCCCTTTTTCGATCCGACTAGACTATCTTCGAAAAAGTTACCCCAGCGGAGTCTCCTTTTACGTTTTTTCAGACTCTCTAAATATGAAAAACCGTCGATCTTACCTTCTCTGGGCTCGTTAAAATTACATCGAAGGATGTTACCATTGTGTGTTTTGTTAACCGTGTTTGCATACCTATGTCTTTGGCCTAATGCTGGCTCCATGTTGCTCTCAACTGAACCATTTGAAGCATGCCTTATACGCAAGCCCTGTATAACTTTTCCTTTGCGTCTTGACACATTTGGCCCTAGGAGGGATTTTTCCGAATGTCATTGCTCTAAACATCAGTCTTGTTCTTGCGCCTATAACTAGTATGTTTGTGACACTCGTTCCTCCTTTGTAACGTAGCATTCTTTTATTCTTTTTCAAGCTTTCCAAAATTATTAAAAAAAAAAAAAATGAAATATACCCCAAAAAGAGGAAGGGAAAAGTATTTTATTTTTATTGGTAGCACAATGAGTCTCCCTTGGACAAAGCACATCCTTTTGTTTGTTATTCAAGATTTGGGATTTAATATGACCTTAGGAAGCTGTTCTCGCTATATAGAGCTATGTTCTCCTTTGTTTGGTTATTCTTCTAAACATATGGAGAGTTTGCATTGCCTCTTGCATCATGAACTTATGTCAATGGCATGCTGCCCGAGTCTCATCATTTTTCGTGCTATTGTCCAAGGGAATTTTTTACCAAGCCTAAGTCGTCCCCTCTGCAGTTTGTCTCTTTCCCTCATTCTCGACCATCTCGAAAGTCCAATCAAGTCTTTTCTCGAAATCAATGAAGCCTCCAGTCTGATCATCAAGATCCTCTAGTCCATGACCGACAAGTCGTCGAAGACCTCTGGGTAGTGAATTTGTACACTCATATTACACTCCTACCCGAGTTTTGAAGATTTTGAAGTTGATTCTCGAGCTCTAAAGACATCATCTCCAGCCATCAGGCCTTATCAGCTTCTAGAAGATGGATACTATACATGTATATCTTTTTGATTTTGAGATGTAGATCCACTGTGTATTGCTTGCGGCTACACTTAATATAGTTATATGACAAGGATCTACAATGTATTTGATTGGTAGCCCTGATTTTATTTCATTCCGAGCATGGGTATGCCCGCCTCTATGAGACAATTGTTATTTTGCAGATGGCACCTCTTGAATTCTGGTCCCTGGGCTCACTAGTTTTGTACGTTGATAAAGATTGATAATGTATTTCGGCCATCATATTTTCTTCTGACCTCACACATTAGGGGGAATCTTTTATAACTCTAATTTGCACCAGACATACTTACTTGACATCAGGCCATCTCATATGCCTTCTTTGCGAAGCCAATACTAAACAACTCTTCTTAAAAACACCCTTTTTAAATGCCCACGTGCCCTGCTCCACTACAACCTGCGTGTACACTCTAGCTGACCCACTACAACCCGCGTGTACACTCTAGCTGACACATTACAGCCTGAGTGTACCTACAAAAGCACAAAAAATGGAAAGTTGCTGACGAAACACACAGTTTTGGGTAAGCTAACTAAACCTTTCGACCATGCATGGCCAGTCATTCGACTAAAGACCTAGCTCCTTCTATCCTATAAAAGAAGGGGTAGGGGTCCCATTTGAAAAGGAGGAAAAAATCATAGTAAAGAAACTCTACCCGAATTAGCATTCCCCTTGCCCAAGATTCTACAACCATTTTGTGATTTCAACAAAGAAGAGAAGCAAGTGTGTTAGCAGTTGGTGAAGGTAAAAGAGGATCCCAGTACCATATTCATGGAGAAATGGTCGTCTTCATCATTGTAAGTTGCTTTAGTGAAGTTAATAATAAAGAAGTACTTTTCCCGTTCCACCATATGAGGTTTTCATTGTTTATTGTGTAAATGTTGATTAAATCTCTAACCCATTAATCTGTAGATCAAATGCATGTGGAGTTCTTGTTGGATTACTGAGAGGGGGGGTGAATCAATAATAATGTAATTATAATCCTTTTTCTTCAAATGTTATATCAATGTATAATTATTATCCAATAATGAGCAGTAATAAATAAACAATCACACACATGCACAGTACACTAGTGTTTTACGTGGAAACCCAAATCGGGAGAAAACCACGGAATGATTTTTCTTATATGTCTTGAAGAATTACATTCATTGGAAGCACCAACTTCCTTTGTTTTCCAACTGCTGGAAGGAGGTTCCAACCTCCTAGCTTCTCAGGCTACAACCTGAGGGAAGCTCCAACTCCCCAAATCTTTGGATACAACCAAAAGGAGGCTACAACCCCCAATGTCCTCCAGCTACAACCAGAAGGTGGCTACAACCACTTTTCCTTGCCTCGTCCTGCCACCCTGAAGTAGAAGTAGAATGATAGAACCACTGTCACACTATCACTGTGAGATATACTGCTGTAAACCTGTACCAATAAGTTTGAACCATGCATCAACCTGTACCTCAACCTGTAATCAACCTGTACCATAAATAAGTGCATCAACCATGCACCAACCTGTAATCAA
>ML777144.1:1403825-1425348 GCA_009831015.1 Picea engelmannii
ACCACCATAAATGGCATGACATGTACTATCCATATAGAATAGTATTATCTGAAAATATATCATAACTCATACCATTACCCATCAAACAAACTTGGGTCCATTACCCAAACCTGGGGTCTTCAACTTCTCATGGCTATAACTCTCTAACTGTGAGGAATTATGTGATGTTCCACATACCACCGGAAATGAAATGACAAGAACTATCCATCTAGGATATTCTCCCTAACAAATTCACTTTCATTCATCTCATTATTCCATAATTAAGCATGGGTTCTCTTACTCCACAAAGCGTCTTCCCATGAAGGCTTTCACCATAAGGGGACCACTTTGGAGTTCATCCATATTTACTTCTTATCAACCATGAAAAAACAATAATGAGTCATATTTACATCAAACACTATTGGGTCCATTACCCAAAACTTTGTGCTACGGGTCTTTCTTCAAGGGTTGACATCAATGACAACCAACCTTAATCAACAGTTCTTTGTTTGTCTTTTGTGAATGCAAGTCAACCTTGGGAGGAGAGTTGCAGTCAAAGAGCAACCAAGAATAAAAAGGGATCGATACCAAACGTCGGAAATAAGGTATGTTCACTTGATCTTCTTAACTGTGTATTTGCTTAAGAATAATGGGGATTAGGTCTGGGATGATGGTAAAAAGTAGGAATCTTTAGGTATTTTCTGCATGCATGATAAATCCCTAAGTTCTAGTCCATAGGGGGATTTCCCGCTCACAACACTTATCCCAAGAAGAGATTACTTTAACCTTTTGAACCAGATCAACTTGCATCTAACTCTCCCACTAGATTAAGGTAGTGCAATTTAGTAGAAGTCAATCTAACTGTATCTTTGCAGTCTCATATGTAATTATTAGAACCCTGCAATATACCTCTATCTGCTTGATCCAATTGTCCAATTTCTTGGCATTCAATTCTCCATCATAGGTCGACAACTCGAACTTAACATCCAATTTTAATAAAGGAAGATTATGGTCAGTCTTCTTAAAGGACTTCTTTCAATGAGAAGAATGTTTACTTGCTTCAGAAGAAATTGATGATATGAGGAGGAAGGGGAAGGGGGCTTGGAAGGTCCACCGCCTTCACCTCCTCCTCCTTTTACCGAAGATTCTCTTATTACATGATATTGAATTCTCCGTTGTAACTCATCTATTGCTTCTTTTAATGATTGAAGCGTAGCTTTGATCTCTTCATGAGTCATGGGATGATCTTCTTCTTCTTCTTTTACCAAATCCATCTTATGTCGTCAAAATATTTTTCCAATTTCGGACTTATAACTTGCAAGTTTTCCTTTACCAAGTTTGAGTTTGGCTCTTGTAAGCATCCACTTGCAAAATACTTTTCAAACCTGCTCTGATACCAACTTGATCCGAAAAATCCTTAGATGCTGATAATTTAAAATACACATATACATCTACTTGATCTTCGAAATAAAATTATTGCTTGACATTTTTGCAATTACATGTGAAATACTTATTTAGCCAATTCCACTTTAATGATAAATGAATTGCAAATAAATGAACTTGAAATGAACAACAATTATACAATCACATACACAAGTTGGAGAAAACAGAGTTCACCCAAATTGGGCTACCTCTCCTGGTCCACTTCCAACAAAGACTTCTTTTATTAATGCTCAAATGATTGTTTTTTTACAATGACATTTTTACATGTTGCTCAAGTGCAGAAATAAAGTGCACCGTTGAATTCCTGGTGATAAATCGTGTAAAAGTGATATAAAATACTTAAAATTCCATCAAAGTGACCCCAACATGATTTACGGTGTAGCATCGTACCCTTTGTACTCTTGGCATAAAATGGTGTTCTTCTTCCTTGGGGTGCATGCCTTTAAATAGGCATGCCCCCTAACAAATCCCTAAATCTGTGGCATGCTTTTAAATATAGATTAATTGGTTTTATAACCAAATCCAAAATTCTAGGCACGCCTTAACTATTATTAAAGTTATAGTTATAACCAACTAATAATAAAGGATAATTGGTTAGTGGAAATTTGATAAGTTCTTACATGGTTGTTAGGTTGTTGGTTCTATTCCCACCGACCGCAACCTTTTTTTTTACTATATATATACTATACATAGTATATACTTAACAAACTCCACACATATATTGTAATGGTTGTTATACTATATAATATATATATATTATATAAAAGCAATCTCCACGTGAATTTGTTGGAATGGATATATGTTGAGCCTCATGACTTAATGGAATGGTTACGTCGTGTGGTAATGAACCAAGGCTAAGGGTCAAGGGCTTAGGTATGCCATATAGTTAATTTGTATGCCATATGGTGTAGCATGTTAGTAAGGTAGCTTTGTTAAGACCTTTGGATAAGGAGGTCATAGGATTAAAATCCATAAACTTTTTTATAACCAGGTCATAGGATCAAATTCCATAAACTTTTTTTATAACCAAACCAATATTGGCCAATGAAGCGTTGCCACGTGGAAACTTCTCATTGGTTCTTTCAATGCCACATATTAAACTATGATTGGAGCCACTTGTCATTCGATGGTTGCCATGTGGCAACCTCTCATTGGTTCTTTCAATGCCACATGTTAAACTATGATTGGAGCCACTTGTCATTTGATGATTGTACCACCTGTACTTTTCCTAGTCACTTCTAATTAGGTGCCACATGTCTCTATGTATCACCCATGCAATGGTGACACCTGTCACTTCTTTATTTACTCTGTACTTTGATTAGGTTGAATAGAACTTTGAATGCTTATAACTTTTTCATATGAGCTCCGTTTGATGAACCGTTTGTGTCATTGCAATGCTGATGACGAGCTCTACGCATTGATAACAATTTTGGGAGTTTTTTTTTTTTTTTTTATCATTTCAGAACCATTATGGACCTCTGTGGATGTTCCAGATCTTTTTGGACCTCTGTGATCATTCCCGGATCCTCCTGGATCACATTATTCTTCTCCAAGTTGAAGACAATGTGTGATACTTCTACCTAAGCATGGAAAACATTTCCCACACATGCTCTACCTTGGTTGGCATTTTTATATTATTATTTTTTCACGGGTCCCATCAGTTTGTTATGAGAGACATTTCATTGTCCTTGAGATCCCTGGGCGAGCATCTAGAAGGTTTATGATTGAATTTTATCTTTTTCCAGCTACAAACCTATGGGCCTTCAACCCCTTCTTCCCATGAAATGAGGTACAATCCCTTGTTGGGTCAAATCACCCAAAAATCCCAAAAGATAAGGAGAAGAACAAGTGGTAAAGTGATGAAAAATGGTAAGTACGATTAGGAATGGAACAATGATTTGTCAAGGAGACCTCCCAGTAGTAAACCATCCCTAAGGGTGACCACTTACTAGGTCACAATTCCAACCACCAAGGTGAAATGGGGAAAAGAGAATAACTTCCAAGAAAACGTTCTATAATCAAAGGCATATTTACATGCAACATACTCAAATGCCCTAAATATTAAAGTGACACTTACCATAATACCTGATTTGTACATCTTGGAGCAAGACCCATCATCTTTCAAAAGCAAGCTGATGTGGAGGATGTCGTCGTCGTGAATTTAATAACTGTGATGGTGAAGCAGGTCTCTGTCTTTGCATGTGGACATTGTCAGTCATCTATCTCTCAATACTCCATGTCTGCAACCTGAGGGCCTCGAGACATCATATCTTTAGTTATCCCTAGAAATTGGGGATAACATCTGGCTCATACTCAGGGACATGTACTCACCATAGAGTGCATGAGAAACTCAACATCTCCTGGTCAAACATGTGCCTACACTAAAACATGAAAACATTAAATCTAGGGTGGTTCTATCACACTTTGTCCATATATATCATAAATCAAAATCTCAAAAATAACAAATAATATAGAAAACCAAATTTTTCATTTTCATATAATATGATAAAAGAGAAACATGTAAATAAAAAATGCAAGTAGAGAAAAATGAAATGTAGCTAAACTACAATGAGAATTCAAGATGCAAATGCAATAAAGCAATATGAACTACCTACTTTTATGGGGCCTGGGCATTGAAGAAGTCACATAACTTGAATTTAGGTTCGGAGAAGAGACCCATCTATTGGTAATGGCATCTTTCTCTTGTCCAAAGATGACAAGTAGTATTTTTTGTTCTCAGACTTCTTCTTGACCATGTAAGTTCCAAGCCAAGAGTTGCAGTATTTTGATCATAGTTGGGCTTTCCCTTCTTCTTATCCCAGATGAATGCACGACTTACTTCACTATATTTTATGTAGGGTATGTTCTCAATGTATGGGTATGAAGGTGGTTATGCATTAACCATATCCTTAATAGCCTTCTCACGTCTTGTGTCCCTTTTATCTTCTTCTTTCTTCAATATCTTGATGGACCCTGGCTCTTTTCCTTGGAATTTTGCAAGTTTATCTTTGTATTGATCTGTCCTCGGAAGTAACACATCTATGCAATATTCCTACATCAAAGTTATGTCTTATGTATCATACTCAACAATATTTGGAACCTCACCAAAATCATCTTCGATACTATAATCAGGGTTATTCCAATCCAATACATGTTTGTAATATACCAGATATAAAATGTATGCAGAACTGAAATAAAATGCTAGTAATGGTAGAATAACAACAATATAACCAAAACATTCACCACATTAACACTGAAATGATATAAGAATAACAACAGAAATAACACTTTGAATCTGAAATCAATGTTCACATGACTCTTTGAGGGGGCAACCTCTAGTTGAGCAGAGCTCTATTACAATAATATCCAAGCTAGGGTTCTCATACCCTCGACTCCTATTTATACTAAAAAGAAGAATCTAGAGGAAGATCCTTCTAGAAGCAGAAGCTTCTATTAGGTCTTCTTACATCCACCTTATTCTATTTTATTAAAAGGCCTTATTAATATTGACCTTTATTACATCCGAATATATTGTTCTACCTATGTGCGGGTTAGGACCCTAACGTGTCTGCCCCCTTAAAAACAACCTTTTCCTCAAGGCTTGAGATGAGGAAATTGCTGCAGAATGGTAGTTGGTTCCCAAGTGGCGTCTACTGGAGTTGTATCTTTTCACTGTACTAGCACTTCCTTGATGGTTCTTTGACATAGGCGATGCTCACGCTGGTCCAAAACTACTTCTGGCTGTAGCCAAATGGATCCTTCTTCAGCTAACTCTTGAAGGTTGGTTTGAATTTGGCACTTAGCTCCAATCACCTTCTTTAAGCATGAAACATGAAAAAAAGGATGTAGCTTCGAATTGATGGGAAAAGCTAACTGATAGGCAACTTGTCCCACATGCTTGAGTATGGTATAAGGACCATAAAATTTGGGCGCTAGCTTCTGACAATGCTCGACCTTGAGGGAGGTTTGCTTGTAAGGTTGCAGTCGAAGAAACACCTGATCCCCTTTTGCAAATTGACGTTCAGAGCGACCTTGATCTGCTTGTTGCTTCATGCGATTTTGTGCCATGACCAAATTCTCTTTGAGGGTACAGAGAATAGCCTCTCGAGAAGTAAGTGTTAGGTCAACCGCCTGGACCTTCGGGGCACCCGGTAAGTATGAGAGAACTGAAGGTGGCTTCTGTCCATATACCACTTCAAAAGGAGTCATGCGTGTAGCTGTATGGTATGAAGTGTTGTACCACCATTCAGCTAGGGGTAACCATTGAGCCCACTGATTTTTATTTTTCGAGGAAAAACACCTCAAATATGTTTCCAAACACTTGTTGACAACTTCCGTTTGGCCATCAGTCTGGGGATGATAAGCTGTGCTGAGATGCAATTCGGTGCCTTGTATCTTGAACAGTTCATGCCAAAAATTGCTTGTGAAAGTTGGGTCACGATTAGAAACAATTGAGTGCGGCATGCCATGAAGCTTGAAGACCTGATCCATAAAGATTTGAGCCACAGTGGATGTTGTAAACAGGTGTTGAAGGGCGCAAAAATGAATGATCAACAACCACCATGATGATGGATTTATTTCCTGATTTGGGTAAGTCAGTGATAAAATCCATAGAGATATCCTTCCAAATAGCAGGTGGAATCAGGAGAGGTTGTAGTGTGCCCGACGATTTGATTATTTCTCCCTTGTTGTGTTGACACACATCACATTCAACTACAAAGTTACAAATGTCCTATTTCATACCATCCCAGAAAAAGGAATGTTTGACCCTGTCATAGGTTTTGGTAAACCTGGAGTGCCCTCCTGTGGGTGTAGCATGAAGCTCAGAAAGTACCGTGGATTTAAGCTTTGATTGTTTATTTAAATACAAACAACCTTTGTATCAAAGTTCCTCATGGAGCCAAGAGTACCCTGGGGAAGTTGGAGCCTTGGACTGCAATTGGTGGATCAACTGCAAACTTTTGGGATCTTGTAGCCATTCTTGGTGAACGGCTTGGAGCCAATTTGGTACAATGAATGAAAGAGAAAAAAGGGATCCTTTGTCTTCATATTTTCGGGAAAGTGCATCCGCAACCACATTGTCTTTGCCTTTCTTATAAATGATCTCATAATCATATCCAAAGAGTTTAGTCACCCATTTTTGTTTTTCTGGGGAGGAAATGCGTTGTTCCAGAAAATACTAGAGGCTTTGATGGTTTGTCTTAATTTGGAAACGTTGCCCAAATAGATAAGGATGCCACAGATCCATAGCATGGAGAATAGCCAACATTTCCGTTTCATAGTTGGATTTTCCCAGATTTCTTTCAGATAGTTGCTTGTTGGTAAAGGCCAAAGGTCGACCCTCTTGCATAAGGAAAACACCAATTCCTTTCCCCGAGGCATCACATTCCAACACAAAGGTCTTTGTGAAATCGGGAAGGGCGAGGACTGGAGTGGTGCACATGGCCATATTCAAGGTTTGAAAACCTTGAGCAGCGGTTGGAGTCCAAGTGAAAAAGTTCTTTTTTAGGAGAGCAGTGAGAGGTGCTGTAATCTTCCCATAATTCTTAACAAACTTGCAATAATACCCTGTTAAGCCTAGAAATCCACGCAAGCTCTTAAGAGTCTTTGGGTGAGGCCAGTCCTGCATAGCTTCAATATTTTTAGGATCCACCCTGACACCATCTTTGCAAACCAGATGACCCAAGTATTCTACTTTTGAGGCACCAAAAGCACATTTAGTCTGTTTCAGGAAAAGTTGGTGCTGAGAGAGTAGATGGAGAACTTGATCCACATGAGCAAGATGGTCTATCCAAGTTTTGCTATAGATGAGGATATCATCAAAGAAAACTAAGACAAAATGGTGGAGAAAAGGACAAAAGACATGATTCATGAGGCTTTGGAAGGTGGAGGGGGCATTGCACAGGCCAAAGGGCATGACCAAAATCTCATAGTGGCCCTCATGAGTTCTAAAGGCAGTCTTGGGAATGTCTACCTCTTTCATACGTATCTAGTGGTAGCCCGAACGAAGATCCATTTTAGTGAAGAATTGGGAGCCACTCAATTCATCCAGGAGGTCATCAATGACAAGAATGGGGAATTTGTCTTTGATGGTAAGTTTGTTGAGGGCATGGAAGTCAGGACAGATTCGCCAAGAACCTTCTTTCTTGAGGACCATGACCACAAGAGACGAGTAGGGGCTCGTACTAGGGTGGATAACGCCTGCATTAAGGAGTTCCTGGACCATTTTCTCAATTTCACTTTTTTGGGAAAAGGGGTGACGATACAGACATATATTGGGAGGAAGGCTTTCGGGTATAAGGGGAATGGGATGATCATGAACACCACGGGAAGGAGGGAGGGCTTGGGGAGTGGAAAAAGACCAATTGATGTTTAGAAAGGATGGCTTGGAGGTCTTGCGGTACTGAGGGTGTCTTTGTTGCTTGTATGGCATGGAGTTGGGCGATAACATCAGAATGACCCTTTTTGAGCATCTTTTCCATGCGATGGGAACTAATGATCTCAGGTGAACTGGCAGTGATGCCTTGGAACTTATATTGGTGGCCCTCTTGGTCGAATTGAATGGTTAAGTCTTCAAAATCCATGAGAATGGGACCCAAAGTCCTTAGCCAGTCTTCACCCAACACAATGTCACAACCTCCCATGTCGATAGCAAACATATGGGATTTCAGGTGGTAGTCACCAATTTGGAGACTCACATTTTCACAATGCCCTCCACATTTCATGGAACCACCATTGGTAATCATGATTTGGAAATTATTGACGGCATGGATGTAGAAATGAGTTTCTTGGGAAATGCGGTGATGAATAAAATTATGGGTGCTGTCACTATCAACCAGAATGATGACCTTCTGATTCTTGATGTAACCAATTAGCTTGAGGGTTTGGGGAGCGGAGAATCCAGTGAGAGCATTGAGGGAAATGATCGGTTCTACTTCAGGAGGGTTTGAGGGAGGGGTTATGTCAGTGGATTCAAGTGACTCAGACACAGAGGGAGTTTCTTCATCTTCTTCTGAAATCTCCTCGGAGATGGCCATAAAAATATTTTGTTCTTTACACTTGTGGCCCGAGAAATATTTGTCATCACAGTTATAACAAAGGCCTTTGAGTTGGCGTTCATCCATTTTAGCCTTGGTCAATTTTTGGATCTTTAGTGGAGCAGAGGGAGTAGTGGGATTTACTGGTTTAGGGCGAGGGATAAAGGAGGGTTTGCAGTTTTGAGTAGATACAACCTGTTGTGCTTCTTTAGCTCTTTTGGTAGACTCCACCCAACTTTCAGGCCGAACCATGAGGACATGGGCCTGAATTTCATCCTTGAGGCTGCTAATAAAACACTCATGGAAAAATGCATCAGACATGCCCTCTGTTCTAAAATACAGGCACTCAAAGGCAGCTGTAAAGTCTTCCACGGTTCCTAATTGTTTTAGCTTTGTCAAATAGCCCAAATGGTTGGTGTCAATGTCAAAGCATTCATAAAGCTCTTCCACAAAGTCTGTCCAAGCAATATACCCTTGACGAGAAGTTTTTCTCCATTGCCACCATTGCCAACGTTCTTGATCTAGATGGAGAACACCATACTAGAGTTTGGCCAAGTCATCTGTAATGCCGTATAAAGAGAAGTAATGTTCCATTTGGGTTACCCAATTAGTGGGGTCCGAGCCATCAAATTTGGTTACATCCACCCATGGGAGGCGTAGGTCACATTGAAAGTGATGGTTCTGAAAGGTATGGGAATGAGAAGAATGGTCACCTTCAGTATGTGGAGGTGAGGAAGAGGAAGGGTCATCTGTAGGGATATGCAGTTTGGTGTAGAGTGCCGAAAATACTGATTCAAGCTGGGTGGTGAGGTCTTGTTTGATTTCCCCCATTGAGGACTACATGGTTGTATTGATGGCGAAAACATTGGCACTGAGTTGTTTCACTTCTTGTTGGGTCTCAATGAGATCAGATTGCAAGGTGTTGAAGTGAGCTTCCAAGTCTTGGCTATGAGTATGGGCCATGAGGACGAGGAAACTAAAAAGGGGTGGGCAGGGTAAAAAATTTTGGCTGAAAAAATGATATGGATGAATGTGATAAGGGCAAAGAGATGAATCCAATGGAATAGGTCTCAAATAATGATGAAAAAATTTCCAGATTTTTTTTTTTTTTTTTTTAACAGAGTTATACTTCGGTCTGAAGAATACTACAGAGAGGAAATGCCCAAATGATTAACCAGAAAGAAATGTGTATTTACTTGGAAACCCGAACACAATTGTGCAACAATAGATCTTGTCTGTTTTAATTTGTTTATGTTTCTGTCCCCCAAGGGTTAGGTATTCAAGGGTTCTACAGACAAGGGTTTGCCCTATTCTATAGCTCTCTGATATACGTGCAGGGTCCAATAGTAGTACTCGGTCCAATATCTCAGGGCACTAACTAAGTAGGATAGACTGTACCCTTAGCCATACTACCTGACTACCCAGGTACTAGAGAGTATCTTCCTAAGTTTTTTTCTCGATGACACTATAGAAGTTAGGTGACCGATCGGTTTATCTAAAGAGGGCTTCAGGTAATCTAGGCTGATCTGTACACAGGTGTTGTCTAATGCGCTACCACTCGAAAGGGTACCAACAGGGGTTACAAGGGTGGACAACATATGTGCGCTTAAGTACCACTTGTATTTCCTGTGTGTATGAATCCCTCAACCGCGGGTTTATGTGCGTAACGACATATCTCTATGGCTTAAAGACGCTGGAATATGTCTCTACCCTGAAAAAAAAATTAACCCACACTTTCTGCAGAGAAAAGTGCTCTGATACCACTTGTAATATACTAGATATAAAATGTATGCAGAACTGAAATAAGATGCTAGTAATGGCAGAATAACAACAATATAACCAGAACATTCACCACAATAACACTGAAATGATATAAGAATAAAAACATAAATAACACTTTGAATCTGAAAGCAATGTTCACAGGCCTCTTCGAGGGGGCAACCTCCAGTTGAGCAGAGCTCTATTACAATAATATCCAAGCTAGGGTTCTCATACCCTCGACTCCTATTTATACTAAAAAGAATCATTTAGAGGAAGATCCTTCTAGAAGCGGAAGCTTCTATTAGGTCTTCTTACATCCACCTTATTCTATTTTATTGAAAGGCCTTATTAATATTGACCTTTATTACATCCGAATATATTGTTCTACCTATGTGCGGGTTAGGACCCTAACAATGTTTCCTGGACACCTCCTGGTTATAGAGAATATTGAAGATGCCATCTCCCATAGGAATGTGCACATGAGTGAGTTCCATGTTGAGAAACCCACCAAGAGTGGCTTCCCAACTCCTCGATAAGAGTATGCCCCAAGCCTCTGGAACATCAATCACCACTATGTTCATGATAAGGCCAATGTGAGGGAAATATTCCAGGTAGACTTCCACATATTCCTCGTTTGGCACCTTCAATTCCTTCAACACCTCTCTTCTGACATAAGGAATATTGCACATCTCCACCACATGAATTGACATATTCATCCTTACAAGCATGGCTAGGACATCTATATTCAACTGAACCTCTTCTTCCTGTGCCGGTTTTGGAAGCAATTCTTGAACTGGAGGCCGGGGTGGTGGGACTACTTTATTTTGTTTCTGGGTAGTAATTTGCTTTGGCTGAAGTGAAACTTGATTTGTTGGCTAAGATGAGGTTTTATCTTTTGAATATTGTGGAGGTAAGATACAAATTATATTTCTTCATTCATAGGTTAGGATTTCCATTTTCTTTAATTCTTTCCTATTCGCTTCACTCAACTGATTAAGTTCTATGAGTTTTCCTTCTCTGGTTCCTTTTCTTCGGGCTTCATCAATATATTCCTGCGTAATACCTGTGAGTGTATCATAATCCTAAACCCGAAAGGAAAATATTGTATCCATGAAGTTGATACTGTCATGAGACTCTTCTTCTCATCTTGGAAACTCTTCCTTTGGGTGAGGTTCTTGGCAAGTAGAGAACCATGGTCATTCCTCCAAGTTCACCATCCCAACAGGGTTCAGTGTGTCAGGAGCCTTTACATATTGTTGAGTCTTTTCCTTCCAACCTGTAGGTTCTTTCCTAATGAATGGATGCCTGGAGGCATATTAATTTCTTTCCAAAGTTGTCAACCGACTCATAACTTGATTTTGAGTATGGAAAAAATGAGTATTCATCTGATCAATATTATGATCTATGAGAGAAATTGGATCCAGTGAACTATGTGTATTTGTCTTTGATTTTGGATCTACTTTGGCATGAGGATACTAAAAAGGATTGAACCTAGAGCACAAAATATTATCTTCAATTTCTGCGCTATACTCCTTAGCTTATTCCAAAGTACGGGGTTTCTTTTCCCTCAGGATGAAACCAAATTTCCCTTCAAAAGAATTGATATAAAGGAGATGAGTAACGTCTATGGTAGGGTGGAAATTATGGGGGATTTGGATATGCAGTTTATCAAATCTGGTATCAACCTCACTAGTAGTCTTGTTCTCCTTTTTCTTTATCTAGTTGAACTGATTCATTAACATACCACTATCTTTTTTCAGTGACCACCTACTTTTGAACGACTTAACAAAGTCTTCATAAGTGGTAAGGTGATCATATGGTAATCCATCAAACCATATTTGGGCATCTTCAATGAGACATGTTACTAGAAAATTCATTGCAACATATTCATGTTCCACTCCTTCATTTTGCATGTCTTCACTCATGGCATGTAGATGTTGTTCTGCAGTGATTACATTGTTCCCAACGAAATTTTTAAACCATTTGTTGATTTCCTTAGGCATGGTATTGGGATATCCAATGATGGATTCCATGTTCAATGGATTATAGAGGCCCTTTTCCCAAGGATGATCCATTGGTTCAAGTGGGAGATTACCGTGAAAGAGTTGTATGACAATGGGGGAATGTAGAGGAGGCCTTCTTTAGTAGGGTTTGGAAGGTTTGAATCTTCCAAGCGGAAGGGTTCTTCAGGAATAAGGATTCTGGGATGGTGGAGTTGCAAAATGAGTCTTATCTCATCAAAGAAGTAAAGGGAAATAAAACTTCCCTCAAGTGGAGTCGCTAGGAAAACTAGGGAAAGGCTTTGGGATAGTTTTCCAAAGTGTCAAAATACACCCTAGAAACGACGCCGAAATGGTATTGTGAAAATTGTAGGTTTGGAAAAGCCCGACCCAATCCACAAGATGGTGATAAAGATGGGATATTCTACCTACTATCACCTTAGATAAACCCTCTCTTTTCTTTATTGAAGGATAAATACTACATAAGGGTGGAATCCTGGGTGACCCAAGGGGGAAAAGATATGGAAAATGGAGTAGTGGAAAGATAACCCCCTATAGGTCAAATATGGAAATGAAGGGAGGATTGAGAGGATGTATTGTGGTTGAGGGAAGCTTCCAAAGATCTTTAGTACCTTCACGAAAGTGTTAGAGATGCCCAAGACAAGACAAATTAAAGAGATACAAGCCAAGATATTCAATGGATAAGAAAGTGAATTTTGTTTTCCTATGTAGAAGTAGTAAAGAATGATACAAATCAGCAAGTAAATCATCATTAAGACTGCTACATATGACACTAAAATTCAAGTAAAGATGCAATATATAAAACTAGTAACGACTAGTATAACTCAAGTGACATAAAGAAATACTTTAGTGACAATCTAGGGTTGTTAAATGATGTTATTGTAGAGACATTATGAAATCCTCATGTCTATAGCAAACATATGCCACATCAACAAGGTCTATCCCTAAAAAAATCAGCAAACAACTTGTCCAACAATTAGCCAATATCAAGTAGTTTAACAATGACAACTTGTAAGCAAACGTTTGTGGTAGATTAGTGAGTAAAACAATTGTTAAAGAGTAATTTTTTGCAACCTTAATGGCTGTAGTTTGAATTTATAACAACAGAAAGATATCCTTGTGCAATCAAGACGCCTTAGTGGCCTTAGCAAGCCTAAAGTACATAGAAAAGATTTCAATTAAAACAATTTCAATATCTCGTCATTTCACGTGTACCAATGCAATGATTTTTATTTCTCCAATGAAAGAGATTAGTTCCTAAAGCTATTGGGTTATGGAATATTTTAATGAATGAGCTAGTTATGCTACTTCCTTAGGGGTGTAATCCATTTTACTCGCTAAGGCAAGCAAGACTAGCTAGGAAAAACTAGGAGGGTGTAAGCCCTTTTACTCCTCCTAGTAACCCTTTGTACAATAGATTATTCAAGACAATTATGATAGGATTAGTGGGTTTGTATTCCCTTATACTCCCCAATATATTAGCAAATTGACCTTTCAACTAAGAAATAAGCAATAACAAAGCAAATATTCTTTACCTAGTCCAAGCATCAACAAGATAAACTCCTCTTTAACCAAGAAAATTCCATCACAATGCAAGGATTAGCCTCCAAGAGAGATAACACATCACTTATTCATCCAATAGCAAAGACAAACCATCATAAGAGAAAGTATAAGAGAGATATGTAAAATTTCCCAAGAGCGGCACAAATTTTAGCCAAGGAGTCTTTCTCCCAAGTGAGAGTAATGTCAAAATGAAATGAAAATCATCCTTACAAATATCCTAAAATGTTTTTTCCCACCTAAATTAGGGTAAAATACAAAGCAAGGAGGCTAACCTCCTTTAATTTCCCCCTTTACAACATAAAATTTAATTTGCACATAAAGTAAACCCTAAAATGTGATGTCATTCCTTCAAGGAGTGACATTTTGGCACTTTGGTCAAGTCATTGAGCTTAAGGAGGAAATCATTGGGCCTCCAAATGCCTTCCCTTCACGGGTGGGGTCTTCTCTTCAAGGCACAAGGAACACACCTCATCAAAAGTGCCAAATATCGATCAATCATCACCATCACCACCAAAACCCTATCCCTAGGGTGATGTCAAGCCCTCTAAAGTGACGTTTTGGCCTCCAAAGGTAAATTGTTGGGCTTGTAGGGTCTAGGTGAGGTCCTCCATGGAGTATTCCTTTGACGCCAAAGGAAAAATTCATCTTCCATCCTTACCCAAGGTGTGGTTCATGGCATCCAACCTATGGGCTTCTTTCCCCAATGAAGGCCCAAGCTGGGCTTGTTCCTCCAAATCATCCACCAGTCAAGGTCTCGCAAAGAAATACAAGTGTTCCCTACAAAGATCCCAAGTCAAAGCATCATGACAAGTAAAATAACATTTAATATAAGAGCCATTCAAGAATGTACATAAAAAACTATCTCACCAAATTAAACTGGTGCTCAAAGATCCTATGCAATTTTAGAATTTTGGGTATGGGAGGGTTGACAAAGTGACCTATTGGGTGAATCATTATTTACGTCAAGGAGTGTTTCCTAGGTGGAAACCTCTCTAATTCATGTATAGAATATTAAGTGGATGGGGGATTTGTAAATGTGTTGAACCTACACAAAATAGATCTAGCTAAACAATAATACACACATTTGCAGAGAGAAAGAATGAAAGAATTCTCATTAACCGTTGTGAATAATGAATAATTTACACATGATATACTCTATATAAATCAATGAGTTCGACTGGAGGATAACCAATGAGCCATAGTGGTGATCTAGAGTGATCTGGACACACACCAACAGTTACGGGACTAAACTACCACCTAGTCTAGTCTCTCAGGCAATTACAGGAGTGAACTGCCAGCTAGTTGAGTTAACTAGTCAAATAGTCTTTAGTTAACTGACTGAACGAAGAGTAGTGAGGAGTTAACTTAGGGGATCAAGGATAATGCACCACTTTGGTGATGATACCAAGGCAAGGTCGAATTAGCATGGTGATGATCCCAATCTTGCATGGTGACAAAACCAATGCAACATCTAAACTCAGCTCAACTAGTCAAACTGAAGTGTCAACTGAAAGATAATATTCTCCAGGTGGAATATTCTCCCCTAAATTATAGGATTCTGGATAATGACTAATTATGACTAATAAACAATGAAAAACCTTAGGAAAAAGAAATCCTAAGTGTGTGTGAAGTAACTCCAACACCCCCCCTAAACATCACTATGGTGAAAATAAAGATTGGGTCCCGACAACGAGGCCATGTTAGGTACCCAAGTGAAAAAGATACACTGAAAATAAAGTGAGGAAAGAGGGAAAACCTCATGGGAAACCCCCCCCTCAAGGTACAATGTATGTAAAAAGAATAACTACAGTTGTTAGGAAATTGTGTCCTTCAGTCCAAGATGACTTCACAAAGAATGGAATTTATGCTCAGTGAAGGTCTTGGTGAAGATGTATGCCTTCTATTTTGCTGAAGGACATAACTGTAAGTCAATGATCCCCTCATGTACTAAGTCATGGATGTAGTGCATGTGGATCTCGAAGTGATTCATCCACTGCCTCTTAACTGGATCTCTGTAGAACTTCAGAGTGCTCTGGTTGTCACACTAGATGACGATTGGCCGATGAAACTGAATGCCCAACTCAGTGAGAAAATGGTGTAGCCACATAGCCTAAATGGTTATGTTAACTACCCGTCTGTACTCTTCCTCAGCTGAAGATAGAGAAATGGCATCTTGCTTCTTGCTCGACCAATAGATAGGCCCATAACCAAGACTGAGCGAGTAACCAGATGTGGACTTGCGATCAATGATATCGTCAACCCAGTCAGAATCAGTAAACCTAATGAGATCTAATGTAGATTCTATTGCATAATGAATCCCAAAGGTGATGGTGCCCTGTATGTATCGAAGGATACACTTTGCAGCTTTCCAATGTATCTCATGTGACTCCTGCATGAACCTGGAAACTGTGCCAACTGCATAGGAGAGGTTTGGTATAGAGTGTGTGAGATACAACAAGCTCCCCACTAGTTGTCTGTACAGTGTGTTTTCAACTAGTGGAGTCTCCTCACCATCCTCAAGTTTGACTCCTGATAGAAAAGGAGTGGGAGAAAAATTGCAGTCTGTCATGTGAAATCTCTCAAGGAGATCTTGTGCATACTTGGCCTAAGACAGTTTGATGCCTGATGCATCCTGACTGATCTCTATTCAAAGGAAGAAGTGTAGCGGATCCATGACTGTCATCAAAAACCTATCATGTAGAATCCTCTTGACTGCAACAATTGATGAAGTCGAGCACCCGGTGATCAACAAATCATCGACATACAGAACTAAAAGTAGAACTGAATCAGTTTTCCTGAGCATGTAGACATTCGGGTCTGATTTACAATGTACAAAGTTCTATGACAACAGGTAGGAGTCCATCTTGGCATACTATTCTCTTGGAGCCTACTTGAGGCCATAAAGTGACTTCTTTAGTCGACAGACCAAAGATTAGTCCTGCATAAATCCCTAGGGCTTATCCATGTAGATATCCTCAGAGAGATCACCGTGAAGAAATGCATTCTTCACGTCCATATGATGAAATTCCCATCCCTTGGCTGTCGCAATGGCAAGGGCCAATTGAATGGAATCCATATTCACTACTGGAGCGAAGGTCTCATAATAGTCAATACCATGAACTTGTTGAAAGACTTTGGCAACAAGCCTGGATTTGTATCTGCTAATCTGTCCATCCACTACCCTCTTGGTCCTGTAGACCCATCTACATCTGACAAGTTTCCTCCCAGAAGGAAGGGGAACCAGATCCCAAGTATGGTTCTCGATGAGAGAGTTGTACTCCTCCTGCATGGCAGATTCCCAAAAGAAATTTCCAACAGCCTCGCCATAAGACTGTGGATTAGAAGACTGAACCAAGAAACGATGCATGGAGGGCAATGGTTCAGTGGCAGTGAATGCAAAAGGTGGCTCCTTGAAATCAGATCTAGTCCTCCTAGTATCGACTGGATCACCAACGAGATCCCCTGCATCATGAAGAGTAGTCTATGCCCACTTGGGCCTCTGCTCTGGATCTACAACTACATATGGATGCTCTAAATCTACATCTGACTGTACTGAATCTGAATATGAATCATCTGAGTCCTCTAAATAAAAAATCACATCTGAAGAAGAGTCAGCATGTGCATTCTCATCATCTCGAACAGGTGGAAGAGTGAAGGTGTCTACATGCGGTTGTTGAGGTACATGCAAGACACATTTCTCGAATTGGACACTACGCTCAATGATGAGCCAGTCTGAGGAAAGATCAATAAGCCGATATCCCTTCACAACTTTGGGGTATCCAACAAAAATTCACTGAGTTCTCTGTGGATCAAGTGCCTTCCTCTTTTCAGAGGGAATCCAAGCCCATGCACGTGAACCAAAAATGAGAAAGTGGGTCACTTTTGGTTTGAGGCCACTCCAAGCCTCATAGGGGGTATTATCCTTGACAAATCTATGGGGAGATCTGTTTTGGATGTATGCTACTTAGTTAAGTGCTTCGGCCCATATTTTCAGTGGTAGTGACTTTGCATGCAACATGCAAGATGCCATCTCCTTTAGAGATCTGTTTTTCCGCTCAAGCACTCCATTTTGTTGCGGAGTGTAGGGAACTGTATGCTGCAACTGAATTCCTGGCTCATGGAAAATATTATGGATCTCATGATTTACATACTCTCCTGCATTATCAGTTCAGAGGACTTTGATCTTCTTTCCGGACTGTGTCTCAACTAGGGCTTTGAAATCTTTGAGGTGTTGAAAGACCTCATATTTTTTCCTGAGAAAGTAGATCCATGTAAAATGTGAGAAATCATCAAAAAAAATGAGAACAAACCTCACTTTGATAATCAATGGATGCATAAAAGGACCCATGATGTCATTGTGGATCAGATCTAAAGGTGCAGAATCTCACTGAGACTTTCCTTTGTTGAAATTCTCTTGAGGGTGTTTTCCGAGAACACATCCCTCACATACTCCCATGGAGAAATGGATGTTTGGGAGGCCATAAACTAATTTGTGCTTGCTAAGATGTTGCATGTATCTGAAATTCAAATGTCCAAACCTTTCGTGCCATATCCTACTACTTTCATCAGCATGAGTAAGCAGTAAAGCAAAATCAGGTTCAACAAATTCAAAAAAAGTATACAATCTAGACTAATGATTTACCTCACTGATAGCAACCCTGGAGTTGGTTTGCATGTCGTAGATGCCCACAGAATTTTGTGTGAATATGAATTTCTTTCCGGTGCCAGAATTCGTCATCTAATACACGGAGAGAAGGTTGACAGAAAGCTTGGGAACATGCAGCACATTCTCGAAGCTTCCATTGGTGAGTTCAATCCTTCCTTTGTCGGTGACTTCGACAGAAGAGTTGTCCCCCATTAGAATAGGAGGACCTTTACATGCATCCAATGAAGAATAGACTTCTTCTGAGGAAACCATGTGATGTGATGCTCTTGAATCTACGATCCAAGTATCGGGAGAGGAGTTGATGGCAATCAAGGCATGGCTAGAATTTCCTTTCTTGGAATTCAGATCTTCTGGCTTCTTCTTCTTTGCACCCCTGGGGATGCGATCTCCAAGGTTGTTTTGCTGAAGTATTTGAGACATCAGATCTGTTTTTTTTTGCATTCATGCAGATTCCGAATGGAATCCTTTGTGACAGTATGTGCATTTCTCCCCTTTTATTCCCTTTCCCCCTTTGCATCCAGAGGCATCGGTGAAGGGTTTTGTGTACCCTTCCTTCTTTGGATGTGCATGAGATTTCTGTTTTTATTTATCTTTAGATTTCTGATATTTGTGGCTGCCATCATGCACAGTGAGTGCATGCACCCTTGGGCCTTTGATTGTGCCCATGTTGATGAGCTTGGTTTGCTCTTGTGTCGGGGATTCGATAAAGTCCTAAAGAGAAGGTATCTTCCAGGTGGATCTAGAGGAGAATCTGAAAGTATGGAATGTGGATACGAATACAGAGAATTCAGGACCAATCTTGGAGAGAATGGTGAGAACCATTTGTTTCTCCTCTGTCGATTTATCAACCCCGCAATCTTTGAGTTGCGACAGTAAATCCTTGAATTTTGTAAAGAAATATTGGATATTGTCGAAGCTTTTTGGATCCAATGTGAGCCGCTCCACCTCTAGCATGTGTCCCCTCATCTCATCTTGTTTGAAAAAGATCCCTTCCAAGGTTTTCCAAGCTTCATTGGGAGTCTTACAGGAAGATATGTGAAAAAGGAGATTGAGAGAAATAAGACTGCAAATTGTTCCGAGAGACTCATCCATGCGATTTAAGTACTTAGATTTTTCTATGGCTGATGTCAGCTCTGTATCTGTATTCATGGTTAACATGTACAACCCTCTGGATCAGATATGTATGGCTATTTTCTCCTTCCATGCAAAATAGTTGTAAGGTGTAAGAATGAATTCTTTTTGGAATTCCATCTTTGCGCTGTTTTCAATATTTTGTACCTGCAAAACAAATTGGTGTAGATTTTGCTTAGCAGTCCGTCGTCTATGTGTTGTTGGGAAATAATACCCTACAGACTAGCAAACTAGGGCTAGGCTTGCATGCATATTTTGACCTTAAAGAAACGACCTTTTAACCTACCACCCAAAACTTAAACCCCTCTTTCACGATACATGCATGGAAAGGAACTACTAACCTTTTTACTGATGTTTGGTGTAGATCCTCCGTTGCACTCTTGACTGCTTACTCGCGCAGCTTCTTCCAAAGTTATCCTGCAATCAAAACACAACACCACACATGCATGCTACTTTTCTACTTGAGGGTTAGAAATTAAGCATAAATTACACAAACCACATATAACTCATGCATTGGGACGGGAAAAGTATTCTTTTATTATTTTCAAAATGAATCAACTTACAACTGCAGTCGAGACCGACCACCACTCCTTGATCCTGATCCTGGGCTCCTCCTCTTCTTTTGTCCTCCAACTGCTTTGCGTTAATTATCCTTAGGCTTGAGGAAAGGCTAAAGGGTTGGGACAAATGGATTCGGCAAATGGGCAGATTTTCTTTGCTATAATTTTTCCTCCTCCAAATAGTACCCCTACCCCTTCTTTTATAGGCTAGAAGGAGCTAGGGTTTTGGATGAACTCTCGGCCATGCATGGCTGGGAGTTTCAGTTAACTGACCCATAGCTTTTTGTCCCGTCAGAAACTTTCCTATTTTTGAGTTTTGTTAGGTAAACGCGGGCTGTAGTAGGCCTGACAGTGTTCAGTGCAGTAGTGGGTTAGGGCGCGTGTCTTTACCTAAGAGGATTTTCAAAGAGGTTGTTCAGCAGATGTTTTGGAAATGAAGGGATATGAGTTGGCCCGATGCCAGGTAAGAATGTGTGGTGCAATTTAGGGTTATAACAGATGCCCCCTAATGTGTGAGGTTAGAAGAGCATCTGATGGCCAAAATACATTACCAATCTTTTACCAATTGTACTGATACGCTGAATGAGGAAGCCCAAGAATCAGGAATCAGGAGGTGTCGTCTGCAAAATAACAAATGTCTCACCGAGGCAGGCATACCTATGCTCGAAATAAAATAGAACCATGGCTACCAATCAAATACATTGTAGATCCATGTCAAATAACTATAAAGAGTAGCTGCGAATAATACACAGCGGAGCTACATCTCGAAATCAGAAAGACATAGATATAGAGTATCTATCTCCCAGAAGCTGATTCGGCCTGATGGCTGTACTTCAGAGCTCGAGCAACAACTTCAAAATCTTCTAAACTCGGGTAGGAGTGTAATATGAGTGTACGACTGCACTACCCAGAGGTCTTCGATGGCTCGTCGGTTATGGACTTGATAATCTTGATGATCGGACTGAAGGCTTCAGTGATTTCGAACAAGGACTTGATTGGACATTCAGGATGGCCGGGTATGCGGACAAGAGACATATTGCAGAGGGGCTAACTCAGGCTTAGTGACAAACTTCCCTTGGATAATAGCACGACAAGTGATAAGACTTAGGCAACATACATGTTAATCATAAGTCTACGAAGTAGGAGGCAACGCAAAATCTCCATATGTTTGGAAGAGTAACCAAACGGTGGAGGACACAACTCTATATAGCGAGAAAAGATTCCTAAGGTCGTACTACATCCCATAGTATGATAATCAAACAGACAGATGTGCATTATCCAAGGGCGACTCATTATGCTGCCAATAAAGAAAATACCTTTCCCATCCTCTTTTTGGGGTATATTTGATTTTTTTGTTCTTTT
>ML777144.1:1425398-1435768 GCA_009831015.1 Picea engelmannii
TCCTAAGGTCGTACTACATCCCATAGTATGATAATCAAACAGACAGATGTGCATTATCCAAGGGCGACTCATTATGCTGCCAATAAAGAAAATACCTTTCCCATCCTCTTTTTGGGGTATATTTGATTTTTTTGTTCTTTTTGGTAACTTTTGAAAAAGAATAAAGGAATCTTATGTTACAATGGAGGAACAATTTCTGCAAACATACAAGCTCAAGGCACAAGGACAAGACTGATGTTCTGGTAAGATGATACTCGGGAAAAATCCTTCGACGGCCAAAGGTGTTAAGATGAAGAAGAAAACTGTCAACAGGCTGATGGATAAGGTATGCAAATGCGGTTGATAGAACACACAATGGTAACGTCCTTCGATGTAAGTTTAATGAGCCCAGAGAAGGTAAGCTCAGTGGGTTTTCATATTTAGAGAGTCTGAAAAATCATAAAAGAAAACTCCATTGGGGTACCTTTTTCGACAATAGTCTAATCGGTTCGAAAAAGGGATAAACTAACACCGATTAGACGTCAATTCAAAACCATTTTAACAAGTGTGACAAGGACAAGATCACTCGGCTATTTTTTCACTTTTAAGGAGTCTGAAAAAAGCTTAACTATGGACTCCGTCAGGAATATTCTTCTGGACCAATTTAACGAGTGTGAAAGAATAAGGTCACTCGGCGATCTTTTCAATTTTAGGGAGTCTGAAAAGAGCTTAACTATGGACTCCGTGGGGGGTTTCTTTTTCATAAATTTAGTCCCTCAGGCCTGAAAAAGGAATAAAATCATACCTGAGAGTACTCTTCTAAAGAATGGGAATTCGATAGAGTATACCTTTGTTCGTACAGTTGACCGTCCGGACCTAAAAAGGGGTAAACTACCATCGGACAGACGTGACTTCAAATTTCAGTTTAACGAGCATGAAAGATCACAAGATCTCTCGGAAATATTTTCATGTTGAGAGGGTTTGAAAAGGGCTTAAAAGGAGACCCGTTTAAGGAACGTTCTTCTGGACCAATTTAACGAGTGTGAAGAAACAAGGTTACTCGACAATCTTTTCATCTTTAAGGAGTCTGAAAAGAGCTTAAAGAAGACTCCACAATGGTTACTTTTCTCAGTTAATCCAGACGAGATCAAAAAGCATAAATGCAGTCTCACTGGATTTTGCTTTCGGATCTCAAAGCGAGCTTGAAAAACAACAAAGCTAGCTCATGATCGACACTTTGTGGGTCAATGCCTGGCATCTCCTCGGGGAGCTGTATGCTCCGAAGAAAACGTTGTCTATGACGCCAGAAGTTCTGGAGATATTGATAGATATCAGTTCAGCAATGGTTGCCATATTACCCTCACATAGATCTTGTGTGTAGCTAAGGGATTAGTATGACAAGACCTATCTCCAGTCATAGTCACGGTGAATTCTCCTGCTTTGATTCAGCTTAACTTTGGGAGGAAATATGATCTGTGATGAAGATCGTCCCAAGGTTTGTCCGGACTAGTCATTGCTTCGATCACTGTTTCGATTAAGGCAAGACTAAGGCTCGAGAAATGGATCCAACTCTTGTGCGGGAGTCGGATCAGGGTTAACTGAAGCTTGCTGGACTAAAGAGTACGCTACTTCAATGACTGACAAGGGCATGGACATGCCGGAGTGCCCTGTCTCATCCATCGTGGCTGATGGGGAAGGAAGAATCCATGGATCCGCAAAGTAAGTCAGGCAGAATGACGAAACTTGAAAAATCTCAGCCTTGTGGTGATGAAATATAAACTTGACATCGTCATGAGGAGGTGGGTAATCGAAGGTACCCATCAAATATGGGCACAAACCAACTCCTACGTTAACGAAACCGGCTTGAGGATTATCAATCATGGGAACCGTGGATGCCCCCAAAGCTGGGTCAGGTCTAGAGAAGGACAATTCATCGATGGTCACTATGCGACCCTCATGTGGAAACAACAAGACTCGAAAAAATGTAGCAACCACAGCTTGCATAGCATAAGTCCAAATCTAACCTAACAAGAGGTTATAGTCGAGGGGAGCATCGACTACCTCTACTTCGACGCACATGGTCTTCCCTCCTAACTGCATAGGGAAAGAAGGAACGATACCATGTGGTCGGAAAGAATGACCGTCGAACGCAGTGAGGAGAGTAGGTGATGGAGACAAAGTGGGCTGGCCAATGGCCTTCCAACATGCTAACGACATAACGCATGTTGAGGTGCCCACATCAACCACCGTGCGAAAGATATTGCATGTAATAGTTTTCGTGGGATGAGCCACTACTATCTGAAATGCTACGTGGTAAGGCAGATGAGGTTTTAAGTCGGTCATATCTAGCATGATGGTACCCGGGTTACAAGTCTTAGTAGAGCCTAAAGCAGTTAACAAGGCTTTCCTCTGAGCAAGGCAGCTTTGGTGGACCTCCAAAGCAGACATCGCACAAGGGGTTTGTGATAAATATTCTACCACAGAGTAATTATGGGCGGCCCTTGCGTTTGGGTTGTGAGAATCTTTCTTAAATGCACCCTTTGGAATACATGTCATTGTTTCACCCAACGTCTTCTCGATCTATAGAGGAAGAGATGGGATCTCAGCTTCTTTGCCATTCTCAAAGGCGCTTGGTTTACTATAGTCGTGTGCTCTAGTCATTATGAGAGAATCACCATTACCATATATACGTTCGCGGATGAGGAATTGTTTGGGGGAGGGCAGGTTTCTTGGCTGCCCCCTTCGACACTTGTAGAGGCATGAGTTAAATTTTTCCCATGCTGAAAGGGATTAGTCAACACGGCTTGCTGTTGCTGTGTGAAAAACTTTTGTGCCTCTGTAAGTCGAGGACAAAGATGGGTCAGGTGGTCTTCCGCACACAAGTTGCACGGATACCTCGCCTTCCATTTTTCTGTGGTGCCCTCGCCAGCATTATCAGTGGGTTTTTTATCCCCCTTACCCTTTTTCCGTTGTTTTTTCTTCCCTTCAGGCTGCTGGGTGGCCTTTGGGTTAGTCGTCTACACAAAGTGTACTTCCGATGTTTGGGTAGGAGGAGTAGCCAAAGCAGTAGTCTAGCTGGCCGCTGAGTGTTGGATAGATAACTGTTCCAATTGTTTTGTCAATTGCTCAGCGGGCTTGGTTTGTGCTGAACCAACAATACCATCGGCATGTGGTCCAACTCTCTGTCTAGTTTTATCCAGTATTGATCGTGGTGCATCCGGCAGGATGTTGTATAATAAACGAGACTGAGAATAGATGAGCTCAAACTGTTGAGCCCTAATGATGGCATCTTCTTCGAAGAAAACTTCTGAAGTCGCGACATCTTTGGATAATTGTGGGACTAAAGACTTAAGGAACCACTCAAGCAGGAATGTTGGTGGGACTAGTACTTTGATTAGACTCTTTTGATGTCTCCACTCTCGGATATGATCAGAGATATGGTCCGCTGTCGTCTGTTCAAAATTGGCAAGCAGCTCTGTGCCAGCGTCGTATCTCACAGGTAATTGGAAATGGTTAAGGAAGGCCATCGCCATTTCACCAAAAGAAGAATATCTTGAGCGATCAAGCTCGATGTACCATTTCACGGCACTCCCGATAAGAGTTTGTTGAAAAAATAACAACTGGAAGGAGTCATCTTTCAATGAGTTAGATGAACACCAAAGATGAAAAGTAGTCACGTGATCACCTGGATCTTCGTTAGGCTTGGCCTCGAACTTTGGGATGTCTGAAGGCAACTTTGTTGGCATAGGAGGCCAACGTGGATCGTGACAAATAGGATCATTTAACAACCTTGTCAAATCTGGCAAGTGTAACGTCGCCAGGAATGGTAGTTTGGGTTGCTGTTGATAGCCTGGGAAAAAGGGTCCTGGAGTTTGACTGGCACCAGGTTGCTAGAAAAAGTTTGGCTGCTGGCCCGGATTCTGGTAGAAACCATGGCCCTGACTAGCGTAAGGATTTTTCATCTGTGGAGACATCATTGGTTGATTCCCCATAAAGGACATAGGATGTTGGGCATTCATCGTGTGTGACGGACTTTGGGAAGGATTACCCCCTGCCGGTCCTGATGGGAGAGGCATAGAAGTCTGTCCAGAGTTCCATTGACTATGGAAAGAATTACCCCAGAATGGCATTCCAAAGGAGGGAACGGATCCTTGACCTGAGTTCCAAAGTCCTGCTATATGTGCCCCCGACGCAGGAATAGTACCCTGCGCCGGAGTAGACTGTCCAAAAATGGGAGTGCCCCCAGACGGGAAAGCGGTGGATGCGAAAGTGTTGTTACCAAACGTCCCGTTCCAAACAAATGATGACGAACCTACCGGCATATTGTGCGCAGGTGTTCCTTGACTCCCGACTCCAAATGAACTCGTGTGTGTAGGCTGCCCGGCGGACTGCTGATGCAGACTACCAAGCGAAGGGGATGAAGGAGAGATATGACCTCCAGCATAAGGAAAGGCGTTAAAAGGGACAGGAATGCCCCCAAGTTGACCTTGCAGAGGAGCAGTAGAGCTCCCTGCCCCCAGACCCAAAGTCTGTAAAGTGAAGTGAGTGAGTGCAGGACTTGTGCCTGAACTAGGCATACCATATGAGAACGGAGAGCCTGTCGCACTAGGTGTAAAGGGATTTGTGGCCGCCGCGATAGATGGGATCGGTCCACTGTGTGACATAGTTGTAGCCGAGACCATGGTGGCCCGGACCGACGATGGCAAGTTAGGAGATGCTTCTCCTGTGGTAGCAACGATGGTGGGAATGGAATAATTCCCAGAAGAAGTAACAGCGTTTGGTTCTATCACTGTGTGAGGCACTGACAGGCATTCGTAAAATTGGATTGGTACAATAACCGGCGGCCAAGTATCAGTGGTTGGGGTTTCAACCGAACCAATATTGGCGGTTGATTCCTCTGGGAGTTGTTCGGGCACAATGGTTTGTAACCCGGTTGCTTCGAAAGACCCTTGTTGGTCTAGCTTCTTCCTTACTGGTGGTGGGGGTGGCTCCAGTATAACTGGTGGCAGGCCCAGAAGCCTTCATGACCGGTGGAGCTCATGATCCTCCACTGTGTGAGAAGATCCAAGACACGCTAAGGTATTTTACACGTTCAAACGGTAACACACACTAAAAAAGAAGCCCCTAAGAGATAAGACAAGCAATCACTAATTATTTTGAAGAACAGTTACAACAACCAACACTAGAGAAAATTACCGGTGCAAGTGCAACTCGAAAATGGAAGCACCCTCCGGGTATACTCTGCAAAGCGTGGCCCGATGTCTGTCCTAGGTACGGCGGTATACCCCCGCAGTCACCTGTGTATGTCCCTAAAAAATATTGGCAACTAGTTTTCCAGCACGCGAACAGTCACCAGGCGGGTACAGTCGATAGTCGGGTAGACCACAATGAGCAGGGTATCAAGCCTGAAATCTGTCAAGGGTATCGAGACCAAATGGTCCGGAAGACAACTGAGGACCTTGAATGGATTCGAGACACATGAATCCCCGTGGCAAATGCAAATGACAGAATCCCAAAACAAATCCTCGATATGTGTTCTCCATTACGCTTGGTCCGGCTTTGGAGGGGTTATCTCCGCTACCTTTCCTCACGCGACCTTGTGTTTATCCCCTGTGTTAGAGGGGGGTCCCGGATAACTTCCACGAAACTGGACTTCTACACTCCCTATCATAGACTCCAATTTTTGGTTTTGAGTGGCCTTGAAGAGTTTCCTCTCCAACCTAATCCAAGACTCTAGTCCTGAACTAATGTATGAACCCTACAAACAAAAATTCTAATAGATTTTAAATTAGCATTGCTTTTATGGGATTTTTTACGTCACAGGGTATGAAGGTGAAACTGATGATGTGTAAAGACTCAAAGCAAAAACGAATGAAAAAAGATGGAAACAAAATGCTTTTACTAAATGCAAAAATCAACAACCTTTCACAAAGAAAGACTTCTTTTCTTTTCAATTTTTCCAAGATCTCATGCAGGAAACATAAAGGAATTTCGCTCGACTACGAGCTACTTATGATCTAAATGCACTGCAAAAACTTATGAACAAAAGACTTCTTCCTAGCTATTGATGCAGAAACACAATCTTCCAACAAAGAAGAAAATAAAAAAGAAATATATATTTTTTTCTATTTAAGTGCTAAATGAAGCAACAAAGGGAAAATGTCGACAAGCACAAAACCAGGAAAACAAAACAAAATTCTGTCTTAAAGCGCAGATCGCAAGGAATCAGAGAAAAGATACACAATGGCAATCAAGAAAGCACAGACTCCTATGCTTGTCTAAAAACCATAAAACAAAATTTCCTTTTTTATCTTTTCTATCAATTATCAACTAAGAAAAAACAAGCTAAGGGTAAGAGGCTCTAACCTACTGACTGCTCAACCTTGGGCTCAAACACCTGAGAGGAACACTTCTCACCACAGGAGGGGATGACTGCCCCTCCCTGATTGAAAAGCAACTTGTCAAAGCACGCCTCTGTCACTGAAACATCACGCGTGCAAACATGTGTTGAGCTACAACAGAGCACGTGTACCTGTGGGCTGCACTTGCACAGGCCGCGTGTATGTATAAACCACAAGACAAAAATAAACACAGGCAGCCCAGACCAGGAAGAGGCCTCTGGTATTGATAACCAGGGTCTCTTGAAGGCTTGGATGCTTCTTATTAATAGAAAAGAAAAATAATTGCAAGGAATAACAAAACGCAATAAAGCAAACTAAGACAAGACTGTGAACCAGCAAGACTCAGGCAGGATCCAAAAATCCCCCTGAGAATGTACAGTTCTGACAGGGAAGAGGAGGACTGCCTCTCAATCTTTCTGACTCCTACATGCTACTGAAACCTCTACAGCAGGCGTTCAAACGCGGGCTATAGAAGGTTAGGGCGCGGGCACACGTGTGCAGGCCTTCTGCAGGCCGTGTGTACCTCTGTGTGTCCCAACAATTACCGTCAAGCAACAGTCAGGGAAAACTGGTATAGAGAACAAGGCTCCTTGCTAGCTCAGGCCTTACTGAAAAATACAGGCAAAGAAACAGAAAATGTAATCTCTTAAACTACCCAAAAACTCAACAAAATCCGGAAACCCTAAGAGTATCTTCCCCAGTGGAGTCGCCAATTCTGTTTTTGGGAAATAATACCCTATGGACTAGCAAACTAGGGCTAGGCGTGCATGCAGATTTTGACCTTAAAGAAATGACCTTTTAACCTACCACCCAAAACTTAAACCCCTCTTTCACGATACATGCATGGAAAGGAACTACTAACCTTTTTACTGATGTTTGGTGTAGATCCTTCGTTGCACTCTTGACCGCTTACTCGCGCAACTTCTTCCAAATTTAACCTGCAATCAAAACACAACACCACGCATGCATGCTACTTTTCTACTTGAGGGTTAGAAATTAAGCATAAATTACACAAATCACATATAACTCATGCATTGGGACGGGAAAAGTATTCTTTTATTATTTTCAAAATGAATCAACTTACAACTGTAGTCAAGACCAGCCACCGCTCCTTGATCCTGATCCTGGGCTCCTCCTCTTCTTTTGTCCTCCAACTGCTTTGCGTTAATTATCCTTAGGCTTGAGGAAAGGCTAAAGGGTTGGGACAAATGGATTTGGAAAATGGGAAGAGTTTCTTTGCTATAATTTTTCCTCCTCCAAATAGTACCCCTACCCCTTCTTTTATAGGCTAGAAGGAGCTATAGTTTTGGACGAACTCTCGGCCATGCATGGCTGGGAGTTTCAGTTAACTGACCCATAGTTTTTTGTCCCGTCGGAAAATTTCCTATTTTTGAGTTTTTTTAGGTAAACGTGGGTTGTAGTAGGCCTGACAACGTTCAAACGTGTGCAGTAGGGGGTTAGGGCACGTGTGCCTTTACCTCTGAGGATTTTCAAAGAAGTTGTTCAACAGATGTTTTGGCAATGAAGGGATATGAGTTGGCCTGATGCCAGGTAAGCATGTGTGGTCCAATTTAGGGTTATAACAGTATGATACCATGTAAATGTGTTGAAACTTCATAGAATAGATCTAGATAAACAATAATACACACATTTGCAGAGATAATTGGATAAATAAAAAAAAGGAGAGAAAGAATGAAATAATTCTAATTAACCTTTGTGAATAATGAATAATTTACATATGATATACTCTGTATAACTCAATGAGTTTGAATGGAGGATAACCAATGCACCATAATGGTGGTATAGAGTGATATGGACACACACTAGTAGTTACGGAAGTGAACTTCCATCTAGTCTAGTCTCTCAGGCAGTTACGGGAGTGAACTGCCACCTAGTTGAGTTAACTAGTCAAGTAGTCTTAAGTTAACTGACTGAATAGAGAGTAGTGAGGAGTTAACTTAGGGAATCCAGGCTAATGCGCCATTTTGGTGATGATACCAAGGAAATTTCGAATTAGCATGGTGATGATCCCAATGTTGCATGGTGACAAAACCAATGCAACATCTAAACTCAACTCAACTAGTCAAACTGAAGTGTCAACTGAAAGAGAATATTCTCCCCTAAATTATAGGAGACTGGATAATGACTAATTATGACTAATAAACAAGGAAACACTTTAGGAAAAAGGAATCCTAGGTGTGTGTGAAGTAACTCCAACATGCTTAAGACATTTGGGCACGGGGTTCATGACATACAAGGGTTCATATTGTCTCATTTCTGGGTGCCTTTGTAGAGGGTGTGTTTCACCTTCATTTTCAATGCATCCTTTTTCCAGGCCCATTTATTTCTATTTTTTTTTTAGATGTTTCCAGGTTGAAGCCAAGGTGGGGATTCTACCTAAGCATGAAAAACATTTCCCACCTTGACCCTACCCTAGATACATTATGCTTCCCCAAGTTGAATACAATGTGTGGGACTTCTACCTAAGCATGAAAAACATTTCCCACACATGCTCTACCTTGGTTAGAATTTTTATATTGTTATTTTTTCACAGGTCCCATCGATTTGTTATGAGAGACATTTTATTTTCCTTGGGATCCCTGAGCGAACATATAAAAGGTTTATGATTGAATTTTATCTTTTTCCATCTATAAACCTCTGAGCCTTCATCCCCTTCTTATGATGAAACGAGTTACAGTCCATTCTTGGGTCAATGCACTTGAAAATCCCAAAAGATAAAGAGACAAACAAGGGGTGAAGTGATGAAAAATGGTAAGTATGATCAAGAATGACATGATGATTTCTCAAGGAGACCTCCCAGTAGAAAACCATCCCTAAGGGTGACCACTTACTAGGGCGCAATTTCAACCACCAAGGTGAAATAGGGAAAAGAGAATAACTTCCGAGAAAATTGTCTATAATCAAAAGCATATTTAAATACAACATACTCAAATACTTGAAATATTAAAGTGACACTTACCACAATACATGATTTGTACCTCATGGAGAAAGACCCATTGTCTTCCGGAAGCAAGATGATGTGGGGGATGTCGTCATCATGATTCCAGGAATTGTGGTGGTGAAGTGGATCTCTGTTTGTGCATGTGGACATTGTGAGTCATCTGTCTCTTGGTACTCCATGTATGCAACCTGAGGGCTAGAGACTGTTAGGACCACACAATGCATCTTTTTGCCTATACTTTTTGCCACTATTATACTCTTGATCACCCATATTTGAACTCATACTATCACTTTAACTGATCATTCCAAAGGTATACAACGTCCCTTCTCATTACTATACGTTTAATCTGTTTTGCATAATATTTTACATTACTTTTAGACTTAACCATTGATTAGACTGCAGATTAGCATTTGAGCCCCGGTGCTGAAACACAGAACTGTCACACAAGTCCAAGGTCGTTGTTGCTGAAACACAAGAGGCTATACAGTCCAAGGTCGTTGTTGCTGAAACACAAGAGGCTATACAGTCTGAGGTCTCTGTTGTTGAAACACAAGAGGATATACAGTCCGAGGTCGTTGTTGCTGAAACACAGAAACTGTCACACAGTCTGGAGCTGCAAATGCTGAAACACAGAGGAGACCGCCAGAACCAACGATGCTGAAACACAAAGGAAACTGTTACAGTCAGCGGTCAACAAGCACCAAAGCCGACACAGCCAAGAGCGCAATTCACGTGGCTGAAACAACCCGTGAATTGCGATGCTGAAACAACATCGGCAACTACGAGAAGAAGCTGTTACTCCAGTCATATCTCATCCAGCTCCTGTAATAGCATTTCTGTTGTGTAAGACTAGGACATCTTGCTCTGGTTTAGAAAGAATATCTGACTAAAGATAGGACTCAGATATACATTGTAATCTTTGATATATTGTATCGAAGGGGGTTCCCTCTTTAAATAAGGGGAATTCTTCATTCGAGGGATCAAAGTTTTTATGTACTGAAACGCTTCAGAGAGAGGGACGTACTTCA